>JAEQBH010003062.1:600000-1067574 GCA_016808115.1 Tetrastigma voinierianum
GCTTTCCCTCGTAGATAGAAGTTTCAAAACCAGTTATTCTTTCTCATAGACAATTCAGCCTCACAAATATGACGCCAATTAGTTAGATAGGAGCCTGTAAGCGATTTTTTTTTTTTTTACTTTCAGACAATTTTTTTTTCTTTAAGACAAAGCTTATATTCCTTAGTTCGATGAAAGCCAATTATAGTTGTAGAGATTGGTGACCAGAATAATTTTTTTTATGAAAAAACAAGAGGAACGAAGAAAACAAAGGTGGAACGATTCCTTTTTTTCTTTCTTTTTTTAAGAAACATGCAGGAACACTAAAGCTCGAAGACAATAAAGAACAACATTTTGTGTTTCTTTGTTTTCGCTGTATTTTCAAAAACAATTCTTGGCTCAAATTTAAAGCAAAAGCAGAAATAAACCTATATTACCTCCTAGACTGACTAGTCATTGAAAGCCTTGAATTTGAAATAAAAAAACCATATCCATAATGATTTCCCATAGTAACATTTACATATCTAATATCTTTTTGTGTTCTATTCGATCTAAGCTTATGCTACCATGTTGATGGTTTTGGTTCTCTTTTTGGATCAACCCATGATTTTCGCTCTTCGGACCGGAGTTCTCAATTTGAAAGCGAAAGATATAAATGTAGTCGGGACTTTTTCCCCTTTGACATGTTGATTCCTTAGGTCATCTATTCCCCTTTTTTTCCAAATATTATTGTTTCCTTAGAAAATTGATCCTAACTACCAAGAAAGATCACAAATCACAACATGAAACTATAAATTCCACCATAAACAAAATTCGAAAACAGAAAACACCGGACCACAAACCACATCAAAAAGAAACCAAATACACTGAGTTGAATCAAGAACTACTTCAAACAAATACCATAGCGACCCGATGAATAAACCTGATTGAAATAGCATAAACCAAATTTGTTGATGAAATTCTAGCAACTTGTGTGGGCGGAGATCGCGGCCTGATGGCAATGGACGGCAATACCAAACGACGGCGACAACGCGAGAGAAAAATAGGAGAAAGAAGAAGCCTTAGTTGAATATAAAGACCAATAGCGACATATGATTTTAACCAATTGCCGGCAACCATGGTAGCGGCATTTGAAATCTCCAATTGCCGGAGTAATGGTCTGCGGCTTTTTCATTTATTCCAATTGCCGGCAACCATGGTAGCGGCATTTGAAATCTCCAATTGCCGGAGTTATGGTTTACGACTTTTACATTTATTCTCCAATTGACGGCAACCATGATAGCGGCATTTGAAATCTCCAATTGCCGCTGCCGACGACAACGGCTTTGCGCATCAATTTGGCAAATATTTTTGCAACAAAACTAATTTTATCTTCTTTTTTTTCAAATGTATTATATTCGTACAAAACTCTTACTATGGCCCCCTTATCAGCGATTTTTTTTTTTTGTGAAAGAAGACTACAATAAGAAAACCTACAAAAATAATGATTCACGATAATCTTTAAAGCTAATTGGGTTTCGCTCTATACATATGGACAGATTTTTGGTTCATTTAAAGGCTCTAAGAATGTGTGTTGACATTGTCAAAAAAAAAAAAAGAGAATTAATGTGTGTCGACATACATATATATATCTTCAACAATTGAATATGAATAATCTTCACTATTAATTGATTCACGTGTGCCCATAAACAGTTCTTTAATTTTGAGTAAAATTTTAATTAATCCATGGATGAAAATGAATTTCAAGGGGACGAAAAGAAATAAATTAATACACGTTCTTACTCAAATTTGAATGTCCCCTAACATACATTATTTTTTCCTTTAAATCTTCACAATTTATATTCTTATTTTCTAACAACTATTTAACCAAAAAAACAAAAAAATTACCAGCAAACATAAATATAAATATACTTTTGACATTGAAAATAGACCACATAAATTCTTTACTTTTTGAAAATAAGCTCACTTTTTACATTAAGCCGGTTTTCTCGTTTTTCTTTTTCTTTTTCTTTTAATTATAGTAAGAAGTTTCACATGCGTGAAAACTGAAAACACTATAATTTTATGATTAGTTTAAACAAATAATTATAAACAAAATTAATAGTACATGTGGAAATGTTGCGTAGATAGCCTTCTCGAGTGGGAAGAAATTTGATCACCATGTCCAAACCTAGAAAAGATGAACACTTTTCTTTTGATCACACTTGGAAAACATGCATATTGTAATATGTATAGTTTCTTGCTTTCACACTTTATATCATTTGTTTTCTTCTACTAGGTCGATGTTGAATAGACTTCTCAAATATCATTCCCATTTTTGTAGGACCACACACCATTATTCTAAGCCATGTGATAAAGTCAAGAGATTTTAAAAAGTAGGCTTCTCTCTTCATAAAACTCAAAAAATAAAATAAAATAAAATAAAATCGAATTGATACAATATTTTCAACAATTTTAGTTGCTAATTATGTTTAGGATTAGAATGGGTTCGTTTTATTTGTACTGCCACTCATGGTGTTATCTTCCAAGTTACTACCATGACTCTTACAAGAGTAAAACTTGAAAATATGACTTAGATTTTATTTATGAACGTATATATAGATTAATTAGTACATTTGTTTAAATGACCTAGAGTAGTTTGATATTAATTTTGAGAAGTATTTTTAAATTGATCCATAATTTTAAAAGTATTATGGAAATTTTGAGATTGAATTTTAGAATAGCTACAAATTTGAAAGAATCATTCTAGTGTTAAAAAATTATTTAGTAGATTTGTTTAGTTCATGGAAAATAATAAGATGACCCAAAAAAAATATTATTTTTTCTTCTTTTTCTTTTCTTATAATTCTTGAAAATGAGCATACCATATCACTTAGCCTTGAATCCATGGTTGAAAAGTATTCATTGGAAATATCAGATATGATTGGAACAAATTTTTATTTACACATGTTCATAAAGGAAAAAGGTGGGCATGAAACAACCTTGTTTATTTACATACATACATACATACATACATACATACATACATATATATATATTTGAAAGTTGAATTTGACTTAGCAACCTAACTAAGAGAGGGTGAATTAGTTTTCTCAAAAATATTTTACAAAATAATAAGAAATCTTCAACTTAATTCAAGAATAATAAATAAAGAGATAATGATAAAAAGTGTAAACTCGGATTTATAATGGTTTTCAACACACCATTTCCTATGTCCACTTCTCTTTAACCTTCAACCGATGAGGGGGGTCCACTAGTTTCAAATTCCAACCCAAGCTTCTTCCTTTTACACTTGGATTTTGGCTCAAATGGGCACTTCACAAATCCTTCAAGCTATATACACTTGAAGAGTTTCAAGCTCCAACTCGAGCTTCTTCCTTTTACACTTGGATTTTTGGCTCAAATGGGCACTTCACAAATCCTTCAATCTATACACACTTGAAGCTTTTACTCTTAAGCACAATGAAACACTCTCTCTAGCTCTCAAGGTGGATCCAAATACAACTCAAGCTTATGATGAGTACAAAGGTATACTATAGAATATGCAAGTAAAATGAATGCACCAAGAATCTTAGATTGAGAATTGATTAGCAAGAGAAATTGTGGTTGAGAGAATAAATGCAATAAGTCTCGTTGGCATTAAATGATCCCTAACACTCTATTTATAGAGTGGGAACTCGGCTGGTCGACCGATTCCTTTAAAAACTAGTCGTTGTCCACTGTATGTTACCATTTGTAGCTGTTGGAATTTACCAATTGCTCAACCGGTTGACCGTTTCACTCAACCAATTGGTCGTTTGCTCTTTTGGATATTTAGATAAGCTACTGCATCCAATCAGTCGAGTTTTACAACTCATCTAGTTCCCAACTAGTCGACCATTTCAATGATCATTCTAAGGTAGTATATTAAATCAATCGATTAGATGTCTCAATCGGTTGACAACGATGGATTAAGCTCAATGAGTTGACCCTCTAAATGCTCAAACTCATGGTTTTTGTTTTTTTTTTTTAAATTTAAAACACTTCTAAACCTTAGATGTTTCTTTGAAGTACATTTTAGGATTATAAAACCTTAGCATAAAACCTAAGGTTTTATGCTTGAACTTGAGTTTTCAAAGGAATATGCAGGTGCGCGGTTTGAAAATACCAAGTTGAGTGCATGATAGGCGATAATATCCTAGAATTACTGCTTATCACCTTACAATGATTCCTAGGTTTACAAAGTCTTCATGGTATGGGCGGAACTTCAGATGGTTACTATGAAATTGATTTTGATTCAAATCTAGGATGAATGATGTATTATTTAAACTTTAAATACCTAAGGTTTGATGCTCATATTTGAGTTTTCAAAAAGATATTCAATTTAGACGCAAAAACCATGTTATGAAGACATACATGTAAAGATAATAATATATACCTTAAAAATTTGCACCATGCATTCATCTTACATAGATTCCTAAGCTTACAAAATCTTCACTTGATGCTTGACCTTTGAGTCTTGGTTACTTATCATTTTGGATTTGAAATCTTGGTTCTTTGATTTGAGTGAACTTCACTTTCTAGAGCTTGATCAAATACACCATTAACATCTTAAAGCTTGAAATATCTTCATTTGGTGCTTGATCAATTTTAACCTATCACTCATCTCAATTTTAACCATTAATAACCGATAACCTTGGTTTGTTATCATCAAAACCTCAATTAGAGGTACCATTGGGCTAACAATCTCCCCATTTTTTTATGATGACAAACCTTGGTTATCTAAGAGGAATAAATCTTCCCTTAAAACCATTAGTCTAAAAATAATTGCATAGTAAAATTTTTAACCAATTCAAACATATGCAAGTAGCATTCAACACATAAGACAAACATCAAGAAATGATGTAAAAATTATAAAAGTGTCATTCTCTTTTTGCACATAACTCCTTGATTAAAAATTATAAATGTATCATTCTTTTTTAGCACATAACTCCTAGATACATATCTTTCTCCCCCTTTGGCAACATAAAAAAGGAACATGGGGCTATGGACATAAAGATATCTCCCCCTTTGAAAGTACATTTAAGTAAGGGTTTATGAGTTAGAGTTTAAACACAACATTTTTCAAGCAATATTGATAATCAAGTAATTCAAACATTTTTTCACAAAGAGATGACCCCTAATTGTCTTCTAATGTTAACAAATTGATTCTCATTAAGGGGTTTGATGAAAATATCAGCGAGTTGGTCTTCAGTTCTAACAAAATCAAGTGCAATATCCCATTTTTGTGCATGATCTCTAAGGAAATGATGTCTGATCAGTATATGCTTTGTTCTAGAGTGTTGCATGGGATTATTTGATATGCTAATGATACTTGTGTTGTTACATTTAATGGGAACAATTGAAAATTTTAAACCAAAGTCACTAAGTGTTTGTTTCATCCAAAGTACTTGTGCATCCTAACACAGGCTATGTATTAAACTACCATTGGTAGAGGTAACTGATTTTTTCTTGCTATGCACCTTGAGACATAAGTGAGTGACTAAAGTGACATGTTCCATAGTATTTTTCTATCAATCTTTACAGCATAAAGTCGCATCCAAATAGCATATCAATTCAAAATTATCAAATTTGAATTCACAAAATAATATCAATAGTGCCTTTCAAATATCTAAATATTCTTAATCGCATTCAAATGGGATTAATTTGGATATCTTGAATCTAGCACATAAGCATACACTATGCACGATACTCGGGTCTACTGGCGGATTAAACACAACAAAGAACCAATCATGCCTCTATATTTCGTTTGGCTAACGGGATTACCTTTCTCATCCATGTCAAGCTTGATGGATGGTATGGAATCAACCTCTTAGCCTTCACTTCTTCAAATTAAACTTCTTGAGAGGTCTGTATGTCCTTTTCTTGATTTATGAAGGGAATTTCCTCCTTAGAGTTGTTTTGATTTGAAGACCAAGGAAAGGATTGAGCTCTCTCATCATTATAATCTCAAATTCGTTATGCATAGACTTTGCAAACTCTTCACATAGTGAAGTAAGCGACACGAATATAATATCATCAACATAGATTTGAACAATAAAGCATGTCATCATTCTCCTTTGGCTTAATGAAGAGTTGTATCAATTTTGCCATTTGAAACCATTAGAAATAAGAAATTTGTAGCCTTTCATAAGCTCTAAGATTGTTTCAAATATAAAGTGCCTTTTTGAGTTTGAAAACATGGTTAGGAAAATTAAAACTTTCAAACCTGGGTGGTTGTTCAACTTGTACTTCCTCATTTATGAACCCATTAAAAAAAACACTTTTCACATTCATTTGATATAAAATGAAGTTTTTGTAACAAGCAAAATCAAGCAACATTCTTATGGCTTATAATCTAGCTACAAGAGAAAAAGTTTCTTCATAGTCAATACTTTCTTGTTGATTATATCCTTGGGATGCTAATCTTGCTTTATTTCTAACTATTATGCCATTTTCATCCATTTTGTTCCTAAACACCCATTTAGTACCAATAACACTTTGATCATTAGGCCTAGGTACTAACTCTGACCATTTCTTTTTCAAATTGAATCTCATTCTTCTTGCCTGCTTCTTACTTCCCAATTCTCATCTACTATAGCATCATTTAAATTCTTGGGTTCAATTTGAGAGATAAAGGTAAACTTATTACAAATATTTCTAAGAGAGGATCTAGTCCTTACCTCGATTTGTTGAGTTACTATAATTTGAACAGAGATGATTTGTGACAAATTTCCACTATCTTGGAAGTCATTGACTAGATTCTCCTTGCTTAAGTTGAGGAGGTGGAGGAGAGGCCAAAGGTGATTTCTCTTCCTTCTTTGAATCAATCTCTTCTTCTTGTTGATGAACCTCATCTTTAATTTGTAATCCTCCCATGGAGAAATCCAAACCTACATTATCATCAACACTTTCTCTTCTTTCAAGAGAATCGTTAGATTCATCAAAGACTATATGGATGGACTCCTTTACTACCGTGGTCTTTTTGCTGAAAACTCTATAAGCTTTACTTGATGAGGAATAGCGAATATCCAACATTAGGTTTTGCATCAAATTTTCCAAAGGTTGTCCTTGGTGTTTAAAATAAAGTATTTGCTTTGATGCTTTGTGATAACTGTGTTAGATTTCCTTATTTTCCAAAGTTCATATGAGGTATTGTCCAAAGAGGGTCTTATCAAAACTCTATTCAATATATAACATGAAGTATTGATCGCTTCAGCCCAAATATAAGTTGGCAAATTGTTTTCATGAAGCATGGTTATTGTCAATTCCATGCTCATCACAAAAGCTTTCAAAATCAACATTTTCAAATTCCCTTCCATGGTCACTTCTTATGCAAGAGATGGTAAAACCTTTTGCATTTTTAATTTTTCTACAAAGCTTTGGGAATCGTGGAAGACATCATTTTTCTGAGCTAAGAACAAGACCCATGTATATATAGAGAAGTCATTCACAATCATAAATTCATATGATTTAACTCCAAGACTAGTAGTCCTTGAGGGTCTCAACAATCCATACTGAAGCTCAAGAGGTCTTGATGTAAATGAAATTTTTGTTTTTAAAGATGTTTTTATTTGCTTTCCCATTTGACATGCTCCGAAAACTTCATATTTTCAAAAGAGATTTTGGAAGGCCCTCTAACAATTCCATTTGGCAGGTTGTGTAATGAGATTCATGTTCACATGTCCTAATCTTTTATGCCACAACCAACTCTCATCATCACATGCTAGAGAAAAACATCTATCATGGTATTCATGTTTTTTTTTTTTGAAATATCAATTGTATAAACATTTTCATTTCTATGCCCCATGATGATGATTTTTTCATTTTGAGAATCCTTGATGATGCAATGAGAAGACTAAAAAATAACTTAAAAACCTATCATAAAGTTGACTAATGCTTAAAATATTATGTTTCAAACCATCAACAAACAAAGCATTGTCAATAAGAGATGAAGAATTGTTACCTATAGAACCATGTCCAATGTTCTACCTTTCCCCTTTTCTCCAAAGGTCACGTACCCTCCTTTTCTCCTTGTGAGGAAGGCAAACTTCATCTCCGATCATGTGTCTTGAGAACCACTATCCAAGAACCATTTCTCATTCTTTGATCCATACAAGAGAAAATCAAGAAGCATTAAGTACCCAAATCTTTTTGGGTCCTTAGTGGTTAGTGATCTTTGATTTTTCAACTTAAGCCTTCTTTGACTTAGAGGTTGAGACATTTTGGGATTCATTTCTAAAAGGACAAGTACTACTAATATGTCCTCCTCTACCACAAAAGTTGCAAATGGTTGAGGGAATTTTACTTGTGGACTTCTTGACAAAGTAGTTTGTGAAATATTTTTCATTATTTAAAGACTTGTATCCTGGCCGCACATCAAAACACATTTTGGCTATTGGGATCATGTCAAAAGCTTTTTAATCACATGAGAATTTTGAAAGGGAAGAGATCAACCATTCATTCTTTTTTAGTAGTTCCTCATTTACCTTCTTAAGAGAAAATTTTGAAGCTTCAACTTTTGAATTTCTTTGATTTCACCAAGTTCTTTTTGAAGCTCAAAAACTTTCTTCGTAAATGAGGTGTTCTTTTTATCAAGCATGTTGATGTCTTTAAGAGATTCCTCATATTCAATAATAAATTCATCATCATCATCAATGTTAGAATTTACCTCATCTTGATCCTCAAAAGCCATGAAGCACATGTTGACAACTTCTTTCTCCTTTTCATCATCAGATTAATCTCCACTTTGACTTCATGTCGTCATCATGACTCTTCTTTTTTCTCTCTTGGCTTGGTAGAGAGGATAATCATATTTTACATAACCCGACTTCTTGCACTTGTAGAAAATTATTTATCTAGCTCCTTCTCTCTTTTCTTTTTCTTCTCTTGAAGGACCTTTTTTCTTGTAGTTACTTATTTTATTGTAGGCCCTTCCACTAAATTTATCCTTATCATTAGCTTTTGCACTCTTTTTGTGATGAGGGCAATATCATCTTCCATGTCATTGATCATTGTTTCCTCAACGACTTTCTCTTCTTGAGCTTTAAGTGTAATACTTTTCTTTTTGCCTTCTTCCTCTTGCATTTATTTTCTTGTCTTGCAATTTTCATTTCACAAGTCATCAAGGAACCGATAAGTTCCTCAAGAGGTAGTTCTTTCAAATTCTTTGCTTTCTCAATAACTTCCGTTTTTTAATTCCATTTGGGAGGTAGACATCTTAGAAGCTTAGATACATTGTCTTCTTCACTTACCCTATTTCCCAAGCCTTCAAGTCCATTTACAACATCTGTAAACCTAGTAAACGTCTTAACAATAGATTCATTAGGTTTCATTTTGAACATTTCATAATCATTAATAAGAATTCTAAATTTAGAATCTTTGACTTGATTGGTTCCTTCATGGGTAATTTCGAGTATTCTCCAAACCTCCTTAGCCGTTTTGCATTACAAATTCTATTATATTTATTTCTATCCATAGCACATACAAGAATATAAATAGCTCTTGAGTTTAATTGAAATTCTCTATTTTCTCATCATATTCTTCAAGAGGTTTTTGGATTTTATTCCTATCAACAACTTTAGTAGGAAAGGTGTAACCACATAAGATTGTTTTCCAAACTTCCAAATCAAGAGATTGTAAATACCAATTCATTTTGTTTTTCCAAAATCAATAATCGAACCCATCAAAGAAAGGGGGTTGGTTGATGGGAAAAATTTCGTCTTGAAAATGGCTTGATCTAGTTTTAGTTTTGGTGCTAGTCATTTCCTCTTAGATGATTAAGTCTTGAAAACAAGAGGCCAAACTCTAATACCAATTGAAAGTTGAATATGACTTAACAACCTAACCAAGATGGGGGTGAATTGGTTTTCTCAAAAACTTTTCGCAAAATAATAAGAAATCTTCAACTTAATTCAAGAACAATAAATAAAGAGATAAGGATAGAAAGTAAAAACTCAAATTTATAGAGGTTTGGCACACCCTTGCCTACATCCACTTCTCCTTAATCTTCAACCGGTGAGGGGTCCACTAGTTTCAAGATCCAACTCGAGTTTCTTCCTTTTACACTTGAATTTTGGCTCAAATAGTCATTTCACAAATCCTTAAAGCTATACACACTGGAAGCTTTCACTCTTAAGCAGAATGAGACACTCTCTCTAGCTCTCAAGGTGGATCAAATGCAACTCAAGCTTATGAAGAATCTAATGCACTAGAATATGCAAGTAAGAAATGAATCTTATTAGAATCTTATATTGAAATTTGAGTTAAGCGAGAAATGGTAGTTTGAAAGAATAAATGCAATAAGTATCATTGGCATTAAATGATCCCTAACACTCTATATATAGAGTAGGAACTCGATAGCAACATAATCTTCCAACAGGTTTTTTTAAAAACTAGCTGTTGTGCATTGTATGTTACCGTTTATAGCCATTGGAATTTACCAAATGCTCAATTGGTTGATTGTTTCACTCAACTGGTCAACCATTTCACTCAACCGATTGACCGTTTGCTTTTTTGGATCTTAAGATGAGCTACTTCATCCAACCGATCGAGTTTCATAGCTCATCCGGTTCTCAATCGATCAACCGTTTTAATGACCAATTCTAGATGAATGCTACTAAATCAATCGGTTGGTAACCAATCAACCCTAACTGATCCATCGGTTCATCCGGTATGCCATAAAATGACGTTACATTGGTTGAATTACTGTTGGTGACCTAGCCGTCGACCACAGCGGAGTTAACTTAGGTTGAGGCTGCCGACCTCGATCTGATGACCCTCTAAATTAGCAAACTCCTTAACCAGCTTTTTATTTATTTGTTGCATTACTTCTAAACCTTAGATGTTTCATTGAAGTACATTTTAGGACTATAAAGCCTAAAGTTTTATGCTCGAACTCGAGTTTTCAAAGGATATGCAATTTTTTTAGTTGAAAACCGAGTTGTGAGTAGTGCATGATAAATAATAAATATCCTAAGTGCACCAATGCTATCCCCTTACAAGGATTCCTAGGTTTGCAAAGTCTTCGTGGTATGCTTGAACTTGAAATCCAAGTTTTACTTCTTGAACTTGATTTTGATTCAAATCTAGGATGAATGAAGTAGTCTTTAAACTTTAAATGCCTAAGGTTTGATGCTCATATTTGGGTTTTCAAAAAGATTTTCAAATATAATAAAACTAGAGTTATGAAGTGAACATATAAAAGATATATATCTAAAGTGCATAAATGTATTCTATCTTACATGTATTCCTAAGCTTACAAAATCTTCATAATTACGCTTGGACCTTGAATCTTTGTTACTTTTCATTTTGGATTTGAAAATTGGTCTTTTGATTTGAGGAACTTCACTTTCTTAACTTGATCAAATACATCACGTTGTCATCTTAAAGCTTGTACCTTCATTTGATGTTTGATCAATTTCAAACTGGCCTTTAACTCAATTTTAACCACAGTACCTAACTTTTGTTTGTTGTCACCTAAACTCAATTAAAGGTACTCCTTAGATCAACAATATTCATCAAATCCATTATTGATTTTTGACTGAATCTAAAATTTAATATATAAGATATATTGCCTGTAAAGTAATTCTTCAGTCTGGGTTTTCCCAATTTATTAGTAGATCCGAATAAACCCCGAACTGACAGATGGTCACAACATTTAATAAATATATTTATTATATGTTATTTGTTCGCAATTATGAATATTTATTTTTAACAATATTTATAATTATACTGTAATAGTATTTAACTAATATATTAAATAGTTACAGAGAACAACAACTTAGATATATAGCAAATAATTTCGAATTTACTTTTGTTTACAAAACAATGTTATGCTAAAATAGTGAGTGATGCATGTGACGACACAATTCAAATTTTCTAATGACTCGAAATTCTTGACCTTGGGTCCGTTTCAATCACCATCAATCACTATCAATCATTCCCACTGCGCATTGATAAAAACAATACGCCAAGCATTTTCATGTTAGTAGTTCAGAGAAGTCTAATTTTCGCCATTGTCAAATCATGCAAATTTGCCAATAATAGTTTAAATCTGAATGATCAGCAACATAATGATATAATATCATATATGTTGATTTGCGTTCATTGATTATCCAAGATACTATATAATAAATCATTTATATCCAAATTATGTAATATACGCTCTTTTTCATTTCAATTTGCATCATGCTTTTCAATTCAATATGCCAACAATCTTAAATCAATTCAGTTATGCCTTAACACTAATCATGTTTTGGTATACAGATATCTTAATCACCTTAAGACAAATCTCTACCTAGGCCTGCAGCCAATATAAAGTATTGGTTTGGATAATACAGCCAACCCCACTGAGCTGCTGCTGACGAGCATAAAAATCAATTTGTGAACACCTACCATACTGAACTCATTAGGCTAGCTGGATCGAGTGACAACTGCAATACGCTTGTTCGTCAGACGCATCTTAATTCTCATTGGTATGTACCAATCTATCCTAATGTTAATTAAACTATAACATTCTATTAAGGGCGCTCAAATCCTTTTATATCAAAATACAAGACAATATGTACATTTGTATAAATAGTTCATTTTCAGTAATCATGTACTTATAAAAACATTTCACAATCATTGCCAATCAATTAAACAACTCAGATATGTTTTTTCTATGCATTAGAAACAAACACAATCTTGAAATCAGAATAGAGAAGATGTGAACACCTATCTCTTTCTTTTTGTCTGTCAATCTCACCTAGGTTAGGTGATCCTCACCGCCCCAGAAAATCATTGCATCATTTCAGTGAACTAGCACTAATCATACTTAAATTAACACCATTGAGGCGTAACACAAGATTGTTTTCACTATTATTCTACTGAACCCCCCAATAGTCATTTATTAGGTCCAAACCATTTGATATACGAATATGGGTGCTCAAACAAAACCAAAAAAAATTTGCCTCTGGACATTGTCTACGCGCGCAGAGCGCTTCTCGCGGTGTAGCAAGGCTACGCTGAGCACTGCTCGGAGGCGCCGCGAGGTGTCCCACGCTGCTGAGGGTGGTCTCACGCCGCAGCCATAGAGGTGTCCAAGTCTCAGTTTTTTCTTGCATTTTCCAAAATCCACCAAAAATCCTAAAACAAACATAATCCACCCATAATGATCTAAAGTCAATCCAATCAACCATGAAAAACCCATGACGATTAGTTTTTCTTAACAAACATCATTTACGAAACTGGGCTGTCGGTTTCAATTTTAGTATCCATTCAATCACCCGAAGATGTCAATCATTTGAAGTTAAAGAACAAAGAAATCACACCAAATCACCTCTTCTCAGACAACCCGCAGCTTCTTCCGTCTTCTCTGAATGACGTTTGGTGTTCAAAACATATCTTAAGACCACTTTTGGTTTTATCATTTTAAGTAAAGGCCAGTGCATTTAAGACACATATTTGCTTTCATTTTTCTCCTTATTTTCATTTTACTTATATTTATCATTTAATTCTACTTTTATTAAGCTATTCTGTTTATAAAAGAATCTTTGTATCCTCATTTTACCAAATCTAAATTTGCCCTTTTCACTTGGGTTTATTTTCGGTTCAATTGACTACAATACGGATTGTATATGGTTATTTTAATCTATATGTTTCACATGTTCATTTCACTTTTCAATTTAACAATTACCAAGCCTTAAAAACCTAAGTTTTGCCTAATTATACCCTGGAATAGTAGTAATAAAATTATTATAAAAATTTGAGGGTAATTTTAAGGCGTTACAATGCCCTAATTATAATCCTCTAATAATTAATATCATATTTTCAACTATTTCTTAATTTTAATTTTGGAATTTCAACTATTAATATCATGAGTCTTCATTCTACTATCCAAATATTTAAAGTACTACAATATATAGTAGCATCGGAAGCCCCTTAGAGATTGTTTATTTTTGTGTGAAATTTAAGGGTTTTCTTTGATCAATCCCAAGAAATTGATATGGTTTTGTTCATTGAATTTGTACACAATATTCAGTATCAATTTTTTTTTGCCATCTCCTGTCCTGTTTCCAATCATCCACCATGCACACCTTGCATAACACACCAAACTGGGCAATCATACTAATATGGTAGTACATCAAAGTGTCACACATATTATCAAATGACTGTTTCACCTTTCTGACTTTATTTCATAAATATCCCTGATCTGTAAAATAAAATGAGCTGAGAGTGAACACACACCTAAACTAATCATCCATCATCATAAGAACCACTAAAAAACTTGAAACTCGTCATATAATATGGATATCAACCTGAATCACATAATTTCCTAAGATGTTGGTCCTTTCCACTTGATTAATGTAATCTTCTTCCGTCATGTATCTACATTTGTCCACTTTTGAATCTTAGTCATGTCACATTGGCTAGCTCTATTTTAAAAAAAAAAAAAAAGAAGTTTTTTCATGTTTGATATTTCAATTCCTCACTGATCAACTGATTTTTATCCTCAGAGCATTGATTAAAAGAGACTTTACCACCATCTCAACATTCTCTAAGCAGCCCAATTTATGTCAGATGACTTAAATAAATCTAATAATTTAATGTTTTATTACTTAAAAGTCAACATAATAAATACGCATTTAGTTAAAGACCTCTAAACAACTGTAAATTTATAATATAATATTTCATATTTTTTCTGTAATAACCCATTTATGAACAAAATGTCTCCTCTATTTTTACATGATTTGTACTGATCTTTAAAGAGGTTATTTTTTGCAAAAAATAAGAAGGCTGACTATCAACTGCTTCCAAAAAATAGATAAAGACTCAAACTTCAACAATTATTTCAAATAATAAGTTTAATTAGCAGTTAAGGATACATTTTCTACAAAGAAGCTTAACTATAATATTTAAACAGTATAATATAAATCATATAAGAGTTTTGCAAGAGATTTCTGTAAAGCTAGCTCTTTAATAAATGAGTGTTTCAAGAATAAAATTTTAGTAAATATATTTATACCATTTTTTTACAAGAAAGAAAGAACAGCTGTTAAAAAATAATTTGAGCTTTTTAATAATCGAAAAAATATTTCCAAATCTAAAACAATTTATAAAATTAAGCTATATATATATATATATATATCATATAAAATAAAACACTATATTTTGAAAAACCAATTTCAAAATTTAGCATTTGAATTGAAAGTTGTAGTTCAAGAAAACATTTTAATAGGAGAGAATAAAGGCATGTTTGTTTATTGTTTTCGAAAATTGATTTTGAGAATAATTTTTTAAAACATAGAGAACATCATTATAATATTATTTGAAATGATGTTGTTTTTTACTTATTGTTACTGAGTTGATTTTGTTTTAGAAACAAAAAAAAAAAAAAATCAGAAACAAATTTGTTATCGTAGTTTTTGCTCTTATTGCCAAAACAAAAACCGATTTCAAATAATATAAAACAAACAAACCTTAACTTTATTTGAGGTCTCTTAAGATGTCTTTAAAAGCAGTACTTTCTTTTCGAACTGAAGCCTCTGCTTAATGGGTATGTCTTAGTGGTTAAAGGTTTATGTAAGAGAATGAATGTGCTTGAGTCTTATTTAACAAAATACTATAACGTCAGATAAGATCACAAAATTTGATACAGACTGTTAATACATAAACTGACATTTTATGTGGCTGAATCTAGTAGAGAATCTGGAGTCAGACTAAATTTATGTTAACTCGTGATAACTCATTTAATAAATCAATACACTGTTAATTTACACATAACAAAATTAATAAACTCATTTAATTATTATAAATTAAAAGAATGAACCCATAATAACATGTTTAATATATTATTGTGTTAAATATTGATAAATTAATTATAACTATATTAACTTAAACAAAAAAGTTAATAAACCTAATAGAATATATTTTATACCAATATTAATCAACGCGTCTAACGTTAATTTCAACATGACATATCTGATTATGTCTGAAAGCAATGTAAGATTAGAACATTTAATATATTGACATTAATCCAACATAATACGCCGAAAGTCATTGAATGTTAATTATAATATTATTTTGTACTGTGTCTGTTTTAAATAATTGTATAATTGTAATACTAATATAATTACAACCCAAACATATCATTAATATCAATTAATTTATATATATATAAGTATATATATATATATATATCAGATTTAAACGTGTCATAATCAGACATTTTTAAGTCTACACTTGTCAACTCCGAATTGGTCTCACAATTTATATTACCTGAGATGAAACCCACTTCCTGTTAGGTCGAATATACATTCACTAATCACTGCATAATTCGGCCACCTTCTTACTCCAATATATTGGATTCCATCATTTAAGTTTAATCATATGTCGAATCCAAATTTTTTTAATATTTGAATCCAATCTTCAAGGAAATTTATGATACTATTAAAAATCGCTATAACATCTTAACGTGACTATAATTTTCTGACGTTTAAAATGAAGATTTTCTTTCTTGACGTCCTTCTCTATCATCATGACTGCTGTATGATCAACCATATTGTTGGTTCTTCACTAATAACCCTGATTGGTCGGCAATTCATATCCTCAAGAGTAATAAAAAAGAAAAGAGATAAATTCATCCTCACGCAGGAGCTCCAAAACATCCATCAATCATCCGTTCTGAAGTCGCTTCCGTCAGATATTATTCCCATCATTCGAATTCATACATACGCATGTTGAACTATTTTTAACATTAAATCACCTCAAAGAATTTTTTCACCTGGTTTGTCAGATAAAGATAATCATAGCTCACTTTAACATTTGTCTAAGTGAAAAGATACTCTAATCCTTCACTTCGAATTTCATCTAAAAGAAGCAAAAAACAGAAGTCTTGCAACTCTCTCTCTCTCTCTCTCTCTCTCTCTCTCTCTCTCTCTCTCTCTCTCTCTCTCAGAATGCAGCTCCTAAAGGTTTTTACACTGCTTGTTCTTCCATGGCAATGGTGGATAACAGCATTGGATCTTCACCATTTCCTGGGGCAGAAGAAGCAGAAGAAAATGATCATGATGATGGGGTTGATGTTTCTGATGATGACTATGGAAGTGATGATTTTGTTGTTAGATCTTCTGATATCTCTAAGGCTCTTGCTTATAATATCATACACCTGCAATAAGTTTCCAGGTTTTGTTCTTGTTAATGGAGGTCAATACTGACATGCGGTGGGAAGTAAAGAACTTGATGGGTGATAGGAACAACTGCAGTGGAAAGAAGGGGGTATGGTCACATTTGCTGCAGAGGGAAGTGTGCGAATCCAAATGTATACATACTGTGTGGTGCAAACCACAATGCATAGTGGGGCCCCAGTCTTTGGGCCTTTGCAATTATGCTGGTGAGCAAACTGATTTTTTACTTTTGGTTTTAATTTCTGTTGTTTTTCATTAGTTTGACTGGACGGTGGTGGGAACCCCTGAGATTGATCAATTACTATGGTGACTGTCTGGCCTACAATCCCTTCATGAATTCATATTTATTGATGTATATTTAAATTTATAACAAAATCCCATATACATACTCGTGATGAATGGACCCATGACAATAGTGGATGGTTGACTTAAGCGGTAACAGGTGAAAAGTCATTTAGTCCCGACTCAAGTAGTAAAAGTTAAAAAGGGCTAAGGTTTGAACATTGTTATATGGTATGCAGATGTAAAAAATCACAATAACAAAACATAAAAGTACAAAAATGACATACTGATAACAATTTTGACCATACATTAATTTTTTAAAGGAAATTTTGATGTGTTCTAATCCAAATTTTCAAACTGATTTTCTAAACATAAATATTTTATTGAATTAAATGAACTCAAGTTTAAGGACGCTTCCAAAATTTTGGTTTCAATTGTTAATTGAGAATTATTTGTGCCACCATTGCCTTGTTCGTCCAAGGACCACAGGAAGGGGTTGATATGGGGGTTGAAGGTGGAGAGGGGTGGAGGAGGAGAGAGAAGAGGGGTAAAAACAAGAATTTTAGGCCACTAAATAGTATATATATACTAAAGATGAGAGAACTGGGATCAGCGACTTTTTTAAAAAGAATAAAATCTGATGGAATCAATTTAAGATGTTCATTACATGCCATTCTTTTTTACCACAATCAAATGTACTCTACTCAAGATTATTTTAAAATCCCTAAACTTCGATATTATCACCAACAGTTCAATATATGAGACTATTTAAATAAATGATTAAAACAGATTATTCTACAATTTCCTAAACCTTTCTATGTTACTCACAATTTATATTTTGTTTCTCTTTGCCTTTTTTTCCTGCATTATATAATAATAATAGCTCCAAAATATTTTTGGATACTAAGTAATTTACTTATGTGAAATGAGATGAAAGAAAAATCATTTAGCTAAAGATATCTAAATTTAATTGTTTTTAAACGTTTCTTTCAAACTATAATCTTTAATAAGAAAAACAATTGTTTTAATGTCAAATTAAATGATAGTTAATCATTGTTAATCATCATATAAAGTAATCCAGTAACTATGGTATACAAATAAATAAAATAAAGCTCTCATGTAACCCCATATCCATATATGGAGAGTCCCAAATAAAGTCTTTATTAGACTTTCAAATCAACAAATATGGATCAAATACTCAAATTGCATAGAAAAATTAACCAAACTTTGATACTATGTTAAAAATTGCTTTATAATATTTTAGATTTTGAATATAAATATAATACAAAACATTTTTTATTAATAATCAATTACTTTATATCATAATATTATAATATTATATTCTCATGAATATTCAAATCTACTCATTTCCTATGCCCTATCCAACCTTACCCATCAGATCTTATTGGCAGCCTTCTTAGCAGCCTCCAGATAAAGGAGAATTAGATCACATTGTCGAAACCTCTAGAAAAGATGAATGTTTTAATTTATTGACCAACAACTTTTCTCCCACTATTGGATCAAAAAGGCTGTCCCTGGCCTGAGTTTCATCCATATTTTATGTTTTGAAACCTATAATATTTGAGCTCGTGTTGATCGCTTTCACTTTTAATTTCTTTTAAGAGGTCCGTCCACCTATATTGAAGGTAGAGTGGTAGACAACTCCACTATGTCAAAAAATACATGTTAGACCGTCCACTAATCTCCATGTGACCAAAGAATATCTTATACCACTCAACTAAAGGAACTGATTGAATTAGATTTTAGTGAAGGGAGCCTTGTCTTTACAAGGATATGTATGGAGCTTGACTCATAGATACTTTAAGAACTTTTTGCATATTTGATCATGCAGATTCTGAAATGACTTCATGAATATCGTCATATTTTGTCCTGCAAAAACAGTTAGAAAGAAAATTCAAAGAAAAATTGGAAGGGAAAGAAAAGATAAGAAAAATAATAAAAAAATTTCTTTTATTTGATTTTGTATGAAAATTTTTAAAGAAAAAAAAATTAACAAATCTATTTTATATTTTATTGGGATTTGAGTCTGTCACTTCTTGTATACTTATCCTGCAACACCTTTTTCCTTCAATTTCTCTTTTATTTTCTTTATTATTTTTTAAAGAAAGTAATAGTAAATAAAATATTACAATATTTTTATTAGTATTTTCATATTTTCCTGTATTTGCATCATCCAATTAAAAGGATTTTTCTATGATTTTAATGTTTGATCGTTACTAAATTTGAAACATACCTTTAAAGTTATATTAAAGCAAATCTTTGATGATATTCTTAAAGGATTCAAACTAGGGATTATTAGAGAACAAACCCAATATTGAACCGATTAAATTATCCCTTAAGATAGATATTTTACCCCCGTTCTATAGGCGTTTAATAAGATGATCTCAATAGCTGCAGTACGGACGTTTAAATTTAACAGTAACTAAGAAAATCATAATCAAAAGGTTTTAGTCCACTCTTTAATAACAACAACTGGTTCAAGAATATATGATAGTCTTTTATAATCCAAAGAGAAGGATAATGATATTAAAGAGAAACAAGGATTTGGTTTGGGAGTGGAAATAAAAACAGAGATCTACCATTTCCTTGTTTGAAATCGCAAAGATACTAACACCCGCCTTGGAAACTTTGCGACGAAAAACCCACAAGAGAGATTTTGTAAAATGTCAACATTGTGCAAAGGGAGGAGTGTCACTTCCAAAACCCACTCTAGGGGCATGATCGTCAATCACACCTTCAAGCCACTGGGGTGTTTGGAAGCAGAACAATATTAATGATTTTAAACTGGATTTTGTCCAATTACTAAACACTTAAGAACAGCAATGCGAACTTTGATCACCCACTAATTTCCAATCAAAATTTCATGTCGAGAAAATTACTTCAAAGATCAAACTAATCAGAAAATATGGATGGCCTGAAATAATAAAAATGAGATTTAGTTTTCTCCAATTTTCTGTGATTGGGTATGGGGCTGCATTAGCGTTAGCCCTTAATGGTATCCCCCCAGCCAGTCAATGAAAGCTCAACCTCATTTCTTTGGCAGACTAGTATTTATAACTGTATTAGAGGAAAAAACCCAATGCCCACCATTCAGGAAAGTAGGATATCTCCCCGACATTATCATCTCTTCATTATCCCCTCTAAACTGGCAGAGGAAAGAAAATCCTCGCCCAACGAGTGGGATTTTCCATATCATCCTCCAACAAGGAAAGATAAGGGATTTCATACAATCTCCACCAATCAGGAAAGTAGGATATTTCCTAATTATTAGTCTATCAATTATCCCTTATTAATCGGTTTACGATAAGGAAATAAAATCTCTTACCCAATGGGAGGAATATCGTATCATCCTCCAATAAGGAAATATACTATTCTGTGTCATCATCCAACTAGAAAAGTTATCATGGATCATCCATAACACCAGCCACCTCACTGTGAAAGGTACGCACTCTTCTATTTTGCCAAATGATCTTTCTCACCAAAGAACTGACTAGGCATCGATATGTAACAGCCAGCCCTCGCTGATCTCAGCTTCTTGTTTTTGCAGGAGCCCGACATCCAGAGTCACGCCGGACTTGCCCAGCAATTCAATACGTCCAACCCATCTCTGAAAGGGTCGTTGATTTGGCGCCCTGTGGGAACGATAAATTCTTACAAATAAAAGTTAACTCTCTAAACACGATAAACAATCGAACATGCTGCAGAGTCACGCCAATCCCTAAAATACAAGATTTGTGATGTTTCATAGATACTTTATCTCCTGAAAGTGGTCCGAAACCTGAGAGCCAACATCCATGAGATGAGGCTCCCGTCTCGCTGTCACATACGCTTCAGAGAAGGAGCAACCACTTTGATACATACTCCTCAAGATAAATACCAGCTCCAGAAGGTCAAAACATCGTCATCTATAAGAACAACACTGTCTCCTTCTATACATGGAGAAGGTAAATCAGCCACGTGAAAGACCTTTACAAACTTCGAGATGATCTAATGAGAGAAAGTAGAACAAATTAAAGTATGATCCAACTTTTGTCGTGAGAAACAGAGCTACCATGTGATGAGGTTCATGACATCAATGGAGTTCAACCGCAGGAAGCAGCAGGTAGTGGTTTAACTCCAATCTCTATGGACACCATGGTGCAACAAACCGAATCCCCGTTCATAAACGGAAGTCGACCCTCCTTCCTAAAGTTCAATACAGATCGAAACGCCTGACTAACCAGAACTCCCATAGATCACCTCAATACATATAAGAACCGTGAGAACCATTATATCGTGAAGGCCTCAAAGTGTCTATGAGTCAACAAATTTAGTCATGAGCTTAGTGTTTGGGGGAAGGCTCCTCAAAGACCTAGGAGCCCAAGAGCTTTAGCTTGCAGCTTAATATCCTGTGAAGGCCTCAGCCACTCAACAGCTTCCAAAAGAGCTCAGCCATAAGCTTAACAAATTTTAGAAGGCCTCAGCGTTCATGAGCTCTCATAGACCAAATAGACTTAATAACAGAAGGCCTCAACGCCAGAGCCCAAGAGATTTTAGTTTGGTGTAGCTTAACAAATGAAAGTTTTATGCCCTCTGTAGGAGCCCAACAGCCACTAGAGCTTAATGTACTGTAGGGGCCTTGGGCGCCTAAGAGCCCAAATAGCTTAGTTTGCATTCCATAGTTAGAAGGCCTCGCCGCCTAGAGCCCTATAGCTTAGTTTAAAAGCTGACAACTCAAGAAGTACCACGCCTGAGCTCAAGAGCTCGGGCCTTGCGCAGCTTAACCGCCGTAAAGGGGTCTCGAGCCCCAGAGCCCAAGAGTCTGGGCTTAGAGTGGCACCGCCAGAACTCGAGCCCCTGGAGCCAGTAGCTCGCAGAGCAGAACGCCAGTGGTCTGGTTTGTGGAGCCCAAAGAGCCGACTTTCTAGAGTACACCGCAGGTCTGAACCCAGCTGTGTGAGGGGCTTAGTTTTCAAAACATAACCGTCAAGGAGGCCAAGCAGCCACTGAGCCGTGAGCTCGATTACGTGCAGCATAACTACCGTGAAGGCTAAAGAGCACGAGCTATGTAGCTCAGAGCCCAAGAGTTTCGGGATTGCGCAGCATAATCAAGCCAGAAGGCTAAAGAGCCACAGAGCCATGTAGCTCAGGAGCCTAGTACTGGGACAAGGAGCATGAACCTTGCAGGAAGGCCAAAGAGCCACGAAGCCATGTAACTCAAGAGCCCAGTAGCTTAGTTTTTTAGAGCATAACTACTTAAGAAAGGCCAAGTAGCCATGGAGCCATGTAGCCTGGCCCGTAGCTTTTAGAGCATAATCGCTGTAAAGGGTCTTTGATCCAGCCCAAGAGTCAGCTTTCTTTTTCTTAGCATAATCGCCAAGAAGGGCCAAGTAGCCGAGCCATGTAGCTCGTAGAACCTAGGTTTGGCCTTTAGAGCATAACCGTCGTAAAGGGTCTTGGCTCTGAGCCTGCAGCCTCAACTTTTCAGCATAACTGCTTCAAGAAAGTGGCCTGCTCTGAGCCTCGGGTGAGGCTCGCTTTAACATAACTCCGCCAAGGCCAAGAGCATAGGAGCCTGCAGCCTGGGCAGCCTTTCGTGAGCCAATGTCAAAAGTGCGGTAGTGAGCCTGTGAAGGCCAAGTAGCCAAGGAGCCGCAATTGATCTAATAGCTTAGATTACAGAGCACAACTGCTCAAGGAGGCCAAGTAGCCAAGGAGCCATATAGCTTAAGAGCCATGTAGCTCACCCTCTCTGCTGTGCCATGTACTTGTCTAAGAGAGCCTTGCAGCCTAGTTTCCAGGAGAGCCTCAGCTTCTCGGTCAAGGAGCAGTCAGCTGGTAAGATAGTGAGCCAAGGAGCCATGTAGCTGGGCCTAAAAGAGCCTTGGGTACCGCTTCAAGGGAGAGAATAGTCACCAAAAGAGCATAACAAATTTCTGGAGGTAGAATAGCCAGGAGCTAAGTAGCTCAGTTCGGAAGGCGCAACAACCTGTGGCTTGCAACCTGGGCGCTTTTAAAAAGCCTGACCAAACGTGGGTAGAGCGTCCAGGAGCCAAGTAGCCTGGGCCTAAAAGGCACAACAGCCTAGAAACCAAGTGGCTCAAATTGGTAAGACAATAAAAAAAGCGATAAAATTAATCAAGCCCCTCAAGAAGCGTATTGTACCTTTACTACGCTTTGCTTATCAAAGGCCGGGGCAACCGACGTTTGAAATAATAAAGCAGTTTCCAAGACGGTCTGTCAGATTAGTGTTGGCCTGGTGACTCAGCATTGTGCCCTGACAGATCCCCAAACGTGGCTCGGCCCAACTCGCCCCTTTAAAGACTGGTAGCCCAAGGAATCCATATTAAAGGAAAACACCCAATGCCCACCATTCAGGAAAGTAGGATATCTCCTGATTATCATTCCTCAATTATCCACTCTAAATCGGTTAGTGATAAGGAAAGAAAATCCCTCGCCCACTGAGGAATTTTCTGTATCATCTTCTAACAAGGAAAGATAAGGGATTTCCTGAAATCTCCACCAATCAGGAAAGTAGGATATTTCCTAATTATTGTTCACTACTTATTCCCTTTATTAATCGGTTTACGATAAGGAAAGAAAATCTCTCACCCAATGGGAGGAATATCGTATCATCCTCCAACAAGGAAAGATATTATTCTGTATCATCCTCCAACAAGGAAAGATAAGGGATTTCCTACAATCTCCACCAATCAGGAAAGTAGGATATTTCTTAATTATCGCCACCACTATCCCTTATTAATGGTTTACATATATAAGAAAAATCTCTCACCTAATGGAGAATATCGTATCATCCTTCAAACAAGAAAATATACTATTCTCAGGTCATCATCCAACTAAAAGTTATCATGATCATCCATATAAATACCAGGTCACCCCATCAAAGGCACACATGTAAACTTATCCCTGCCAGCTTGATCTTCTCTTCCATCGGAAAGAACTAACTTAGGCATCGGAGAGGCAACTAAGAGCCCCCATCCCTTTTAGTTTTGTTTTTGCACGTAGGAGCATGACATCCAGAGTCACGACTGTTCAACAATTCCATCACGCTTTAGCCCATTCCATAAGGAAAAGCGCATCATCAAACAGAGCTGTTTAGAATATAACAATATTTAAATCTCCCAAACTAACCTGTACTGTTATGTTATGAATCATATTGGTCCATATTTTCTCAATGAACTCAAAACCCAAATATTTCACATAAAAACTATTAGTCCTGAACATGATCCAAAACATAAAGTTCTGATCAACCTGAATGATGACGATCCCTAACCTAGCCATCACTCCTTATGAAACTAAAGTACATGAAAATATGTCAACGAATGGGAGTGTTTAAAGCTCAATAAGAAATACTAATACATTTTCATGATGTTTTCAATCATAACAACAGGAAGTCATCAAACTCTTAGATTCAAAATAAGTTGAACATTAACAAAATTATCAAAACACCACATCCAATTCAATCAGCTTCATATAAATGTGATCTAAACAATTTCATATCAAATTTCGATTCAAACACTTTCATGACGAGTCCTGAAAAATCAAACATAGATTTAAACATATTTCCTGGGTCATCAAATATCAAATGGTGCCCACCTATGGGACTTTCAAATGTATTAGCAGCAATTGTTCCTTTTAAGGTGGATGCAACCAACACTATTAGTACTTAAAATCCTCAAACTAAAACCCAGCTTCGTCTAAACTAATTATGATCGCCACTTGTGAATAAAAGCTAACTATTATTCTCCATTATAAACGCCGATTAGTCAATCCATATTCCAATGATGCGCCTAAACTAACTAAAGTCAAATATTTATTCAAAAGTCTAAATTAGAAACATCATATCTCCACATTTTCATCTCAGAACAAAACAAATTCAAAAGTACAATCATACAAAACTACTGATCCAATGATAATCAAATAAATAAAAGTAAAACTTTTCATAAACCAAGATTTATATATAATTTAGTTAAAACAATTTTCATCCTCAATGAAAAACAAATAATTTTCTTTTAAAGATTCGCATTAATATCTCTACCTCATGTGAGTACCTAAAAGCTTTGAAAGAGCTAATCCGAAGAATTTCATCAACAAGATTTTCCAAAATATAAGTAAAAGAACAATACTGTCATTTTATTACTTTAAAACTTTTCAATTGATATTTTAACATATTATTTTAATTTCTTAACCATAATAAATAAAAGTTAATGGGTTTCTAAATATTTTATAAAATTTGTGATTTATAAAAGTTTATTCTATCAACATGATTTTTTTGTTCACCTCAAATATATTACTGGATAATTGTTCAATTGATAACAATTTGAATTAGGTAGTTTGCCAAATTTTATAAAACTCATATTCTTTCTCGATCTTATTTTAATAATTTATTTATTTTACGTTTAACCTAACTAAATCTTTTGACAGAAAGAATTATTATTTAATAATATTCTACAAATTATATTATTATATCAATACCATCTAGCCTTTTACTTAATAAATTATCATACTTGACAACAAGTATTTTCAATGTATTCTATCTTTATAATTGCTAAATAATTATTCTAATCATATCTCTTATCTAATAAATTCTCAATCCTAATGAAATATTTATCTGCCAAAATACATATATCTTTAAATACTTATCAAATACATATATTTATACAAATTCAGTACTTTCAAATTTATCTTATTTGTTTATTATTATTTTCTTTCAAAATTATCCTTAAATACTTTTTCAATCACATACTAAAGTAATTTGGTATGACACCACTAACCCTTATTTTATTTTTTTTATTTTTTAAAGAACTAAGTAATCAAACTGACTCCTTCCAGTATTATTCAAACTAAAAGAAAATTAAGAATCATACCAAAGAAATCTAGAAAAATAAAATAAGTGAAGATCTTACCTAGAGAAATTTGTTCTTCAAACCTCAGATCCAAAGCCATGCCATGTTGAATTCTACCAAATGAAAGAAAAAAAACTCAAAGATGAATAGAAATGATTTTTTTTCTTATTCCAATTTAGGGTATCTATTAGGAAAATTACCTTTTTACCTCTCTTTCATTAAATTAATTAATTAATTAGCTAATTGAATTATCATTATTATTTTCCTAACTTATGCCTATATAAAAATCATGTCATTATTATTTCCTAATCTATACCACATGTTCTTGTCATTATTATTTTCCTTAACTTATACCTATATATAAATTCTATCATTATTATTTCCAACTTATACCTATACAAATTCATAGCATATGAGATGCTCAAAAGAAATATAATCCCACCTTTGTATTATCCCACCTAAGTGGCAATTGATTTCTAGATACTTGGTGTGTTCATGGACAACGTGATTTTTTGTGATGTGGTGGATGACCTGATTATCACACCAAAGAGAAATAGGGATGGTGGAGGAAATACCAAAATCAAGGAGAAGGCTAGCACACCACTGAATCTCACAAACAATAGTTGCTACACTACGATATTTAGCCTTGACAAAAGAATGAAAAATTATCGCTTTGTTTCGATCAAGAGATAAGAGCGTGTTTCAAGATAAACATGCTTAGCTATGATTAACACCTAAAGTCCGAGCACGAAGCCCAATTAGCATCAACGAAGGCATGTATCAAGAGAAAGGGAAGTATGAACGGGAAAAAAAAGACGTAAAAAGGAAAAGCCCTTAAGATAACGAAGAAGGTTAGTGGCCGAATCCCAATGAGGCTAGCGTAGGAGGCCGATAAAATTGACTCGCCTGATGAACCGTGGTAGCGTGGTATCCGTAAGAGTAAAATTCGTGTAGAGAATAGGGACTGATGGAGGTGATTAGAACAGTCGGATTCGGGGTGTATGGCAACCATCATTAGCACATAAACTGAGCCCCCAGAAAAGCGATGGGCAATGGAAAAAGGCACCGCGAAGGGGCCAAACGAAAGAATATCAATAGTATACTTGTGTTGAGTGAGATAGAAGCACATGAGAGTCTGAGAAATCTCAACCCCACAATATCGAGCATGTGGCTGTCTCTTGACCAGAAGCAAGATCATGGAAGCACGTGGGGCCTGCAAAAGGTATCTCATCAATCTTAGTGAGGAGAAGATCATTAATATAAACCTAGAGAGGCATGAAGGAGGAGCCTGGTCGGAATAAGAAGAGGCATGGATCAAATAGGGATTGTTGAAAACCAAAGCTGAGAAGCTATGTATAAAGTTCAACATTTCATTACTTGAAGGCCTATTTGAGGCCATATAAAGGTCGACGAAGGCGACAAACATGCCTGGGAGGGACATCCGGGAGGTTTTCGAGGGGGACCATATAAATATCTTCATCCGGCAGCCGCGAGAAGTGCACTACTGGACATCGGTTGGCAAACAGGCAAAAGGAAGTTGTAGCCACAATAAGGACCTCGGAATGACCACTTTGGCTCACCGAGAAAAACTACTAAATATATTTAGGCCTTTAATTTGATTATATCCCTAAAACAATTAAAAAAGAGGGTTTTGCATGCGCTCAAACGTAACCATCTTAATGCAAGCCATTTTGTAAACCCATCGATAGTAGATGTGTTTCCAAGATAGAGGGAGAATTCCAGGGCTCTAGAAATGTTTAGACATCCCAAATTATACCCTAGTAGTTTATCAATGTTTAGGGTATAATATAAGTAAAATTTCCAGAATTTTTCAAAATTTAAGTACTAAGGGTAAATTTGTAATTTACAATTAAGGACCCATGGACTAAAATAAAAAGATTATGTTAAAGTAGAATAAGATAAGTTATTTCTGTAAATAGAATGAAGTGAAGATCAATGAGTAAAAAGGAGAATTTAAGTCCAAATGTGATAAAGCCAAACATGGCCTTAAGCCAAAACTGAAGACTCAAACTATTTAATTGAGATGTTCATTTGATTTTTGCTGCTTTGGGAGCTAAGGCTACGATTTGAAGAGAAAAACCCATTTTTGGGTTTCCAATTGTTCAAACAAAGGGAAGAAAAAAAAGTAGAGAAGAATCAAGCGTACTGACCATGTATGAAAACCTAAGGGATGTTAGAAGTTAAATATAAATATATATAAATATAAATATATATAAATAAATAACAAGATAACCGTTTCGTCCCGTCCGTCTTCCTTCCACGCTTCGTTCTTAATATCTAATCTCACCCTTCTGCATTCATTCTGAAACTATCTGTTTTGGTTAAAAGATTTTCGTGAAAATGACCAAACTCGGCCATTTATGTTAATCACAATTCCTTCTTCGCCTAGGCTAAGGAGTGCTGCCTCCGCTAGACAAAGATCGATTATCCTAGGCTGAACCAGGCCCAATTTCATTGTCCATCCGCTTAGTACAGCGCTGGCTTGCTTATAACCTCTCCAGCTCAGATTGCTTCGCCTTGAAGAACCCTGGAAAACCCGTTTTGTTTTCTCTCATCTGCACTAATAATCATCCATTGTGAATAACAGGATCCAACAAGTGAATGAAAGGGTTCATACAAAAGTATAATAGTTATATGAAAAATAACCTATATCTCCCCGCCATGATCCCGCAGTTGCAAAGATTATTTTCTTATTCTACATAAATGTATTTAAGAATAAAGATAATAAGCCTGGTAATTGGCATATAATTCTGAAGGTCATTAAGATCAACAGGAGCAATAGTGACTCTAATCACATACTAATATTCCCCAATTAAGTACAATAATAATTTCTGGCTAAGGTTACCATATTCATGTTTGTAAAACGCCTTCCATTAGTGCTTATGACTCTCCGTTCAAGGTTACGGCACTCACAATGCTTCTACATTTCATTACATGGCACACGCCTTTCAATGCTTCACACCCCGCTAATGCCATGACACTTCACATGGAAGACACGCCCCGTTTCGCATCATCACCCTGAACTATTATGTTGTGTCCCATATCATTCATTGTTTTCGCCTATACAAGAAACATTTGATGATAAAATCTAACAACAATTGAAGCAGCTATTATGACGGGCCAAAGTTTTGTGTCACCTAAGGTAATCTATAACAAAACTCGCTCAACCCACTTTGAGATATTTAAACCCAAGAGAAGCAATTACATATAAGAACCTCATATAGATTTCGCTATGGTAAACTCTGATAACCCAATTTGAAAGAGCATGTATGTGGACCACCACAAGTGCCTACATATCTTATCTGCTTCATTGCTTATGTTTCTAGTATGGTGTTTCTCATCCAGGTAAATGAAGAGGTATCATCAGGCATCCCTGCGATTCATCAGCTCAAAAACACAAACAATAGATCCACCATATGGTTTACCCGTTTCTGTAAATAAATGGTTTATTTCCTTTTGTAATAAGAAAGTACTGTGCAATAAAGCAAATGAGACAATTTTCTAGTATATGCACAAGAGATTTAAACATCACTATAGTGGTATTTTTATGTTATTTACATGATATATGAATTATTAAATTAACCCAATTAATGTTTAAAATCAATAAGAGTCAAGGCCTTTGCTGCACCCCCTCCTTCGCCTAAAAGGGCAAGGGGCTAATACAGCTTGAGACCTCACAACCAAGAGTGAGGCCTTTGCACTGGCAGGTTCCCTAGGGAAGAAAGTTATGGAGAAAACCCTGTCACACCCTGTGACTAAATAACAATTGTCTATATTTAACCATGAACCTATAGGGAAACCCATATGCCAACATTAATTTATAAAGTCCTTTCAAGGTAAAATACACCAGTAAAATACTTATATATCTAATAAAACCCACTGCACTGGGAACAGAGGTATATATATATATATATAAGGTATATATATATATATAAATATGAAAGATACACACCATCCACCAAAGCAAAATATGATTGTTCATCAAACATAATAATCGGCACCCATAATATGGAAAATAAACTCCCTACCATCAAGACCTCAAAGTTCACCAACCTCATTCATATATTGCCTCACCAACACCTAAGGTGGAGGAAAATAATAGGGTGAGTTCAACAACTCGGTAGGAAATCTCATAAACAAACCATGTCACCATTAAATACTTAATCATGATATCCCAAAATATATATATGAAAACATGAGGGCTTCACAACACAATCAGCTCAAAGATGGAAAACATGAAAGTTTAACTTATCTCCCAACTCATCCCCTCAATGATACTTTCAATTTTTAATTTTAGGGATTAGTCCCTCCTGTATTATTGTGATCATTGGAATTTCAACCTGAGGACTAGTTTCATCCCGTATAGATTCTGAAATAATTTTAAAACTCAACCAGGATCTAGTCAACAACCCATTTCTAACACACAAATCAAGACCTCACGGTCCCAATCCTATATGATTTGTAAACATTTACATGAACATAATCACTGAGTTATGGATATTATTTTCCTAAATCATGATAACTACCAAACATTTCCAAACTTAATGAGATATATATATATATATATATATATATATATGAGAATCAATAAAACTATCACGGCCAAACATAATGGTATAAGATTTCCCCTACCTTTAGAAGGATCTTAATTCTCCTTACAGAGAATTCTTACCTAAACTAAGAATCAAGGTAGAATAACTCCACTAGGGTCTCTCTTAACCCAAAATCAAATTAAACAAAAGCACTCATCTCCACTACAAATACACTCAATAAAAACACATATTCTTCAATCATCACACTTACTTAGAGTATGTTTTAGTAGAATGATCACCTCAATTTGATCATTATAAATTAATATAAGCCAAAACAGTTTAAACCTCCTCTGTTGAGGGAACAAGGACTTTCACTTTAAAGTCAAAAAACACTGAAAGGTTAATCATTCTGTGTCTTTGTAGAAATGTAGTCTATCTCTTAGGTTCATCTCCAAATTAAAACATCCACTTGAGATCCAGAGGCCAAGATATGGCCAGAACAAGTGAAAATGTCTCGTGGAAATTTTGGCACTTCCAGAATCTGGCATCTATTATTACAATTTTGTCCAACAAGACACTAACAAGAAAACCACTACAAACAACCACTTAATTCTCAAACCCAAATATCAAAAGATTGAGAGCCAATTTTAAACTTTGGCAAACCTCATTTCTTCTTCTTTCCTTTTCTTCCTTCCTTGAACCTGATTTGTAGAGTACAAAATTATAATGTGATTTAAAACTTTGATCCCTCATTCTCCTCAAGATCAATTGATTTCAAAGGATCCCAAAGCCAATGGAATCCATCTGTCTAAAAGTCCATGTGTCACCTTCCTCATGTGATTTATTTTTCTCGCCTTATAAGTCCCACTTGCAACATAGTCCTTGCTTTAAGTCCCCCAACTTTGTTCCACTTACAATCTAACATAAATCATCACATTACGATCAACATTTAACGCTACAAACCTTAATATATATCAAACACCTTTTCATATCCAATTATGGTGATTAAATATGCTGGAGAAATCACTAGGTACATCGTAAAGGCAAAGTCCCCACAACTATCCTTATCGTGCCAATGCGATTGAGTCACTAAATTTAGATTAACAATCTCTGAATCTAAACTTAAAGCATAACAAAACATCTTATTAATAAAGTACTTGCTCTACCTATTTATAATTAGGTAGCCAAAACACCAAATCAAATTATTTATTTTACACTGGGTGTTACATTCCCTCCCCCTTATAAGAATTTCATCCCCGAAATTGACTCATACTAACCTGTGAAGAGCTCTGGATACTTCCTATTCACATCTACCTCTAGTTTCCATATAGCTTCTTCCACTCCATGGTGTTCCAATAAGACTTTCACAAGGGGAATGATCTTGTTCCGCAACACCCGTTCTTGCACATCTAGAATCTCCTTTGGCCTTTCTTCAAACATCACTTCCTTAAGTAAATTTAGCTCACACCAATCCAACACGTGCGAAGCGTCCAGCTCATACTTTCGCAATCATGTATCACTGACAATTGCAGGGTGGTAGAGCTAGTTGATACTCCACCCCTCCAATCCTTTGGAGAACCTCGAAAGGCCTAATATATCTCGGGGTAAGCTTCCCCTTTTAACCAAACCGGAAAACTCCCTTGCGAGGTGATACTTGCAAGAACACATGATCCCCTAGCTAAAACTTCAGAGGTCTCCTTTTGTGGTCAGCATACCTCTTTTGTCTGCTCTAAGCTGCCAACAGTCTTTCTCATATCACTCTCTCTTTCTCTGTTGTTTCATGCACCAACTCAGACCCGATCCAGGCTTGCCCTCACGATTATCCAACACATAGGTGACTCTACGGCCTGCCATAAAGTGCTTCTGGTACCATTCGATACTTCTTTGAAGCTGTTGTGCTCATGAGCTTCGATCATAGGCAAATGCTCCCCGATTCCGCGGAAGTCCATACACATGCTCGGCCTTATCTTCCAGAATCTAAATAACCCTCTCAGATTGTCCATAAGTCTGTGGGTGAAATGTTGTACTCAACTTCTGTAACACCCCGAAATATACCCTAATCGTTTTCAACGTGTTTAAGATATTTTGTACGTATAATTTGAATTTTTCGTAATTTAAATTCAAAACATGAAAACTAAGAAATCCGGAATTTGTACAAGACACAAGGGTAGAAGTGGAATTTGTCAAAACAGGATATGAAAGTCATATGATAAAAAGATAATATGCCAAAGTAGAATAATGGGAAGTTGTAGTGCAAATAGAAAGGAACTTGAGGACCAAAGTGCAAGAAAAGGGTAAATAAGGTCAAATAGGGGATGAGACCAAAATTAAAGATCTCTCTATTTTGGAGGCAACGTGAAAGAAGAGAGGAGGAGAAGAGAAGAAGAAGAGAGGAGAAGAGAAGAAGAAGAGAGGAGAAGAGAAGAAGAAGAGGAGAAGAAAGAAAAGGTATGGATTTATGACTTTGAGTATGGATAAGTATGGAAACTATTTGAGTATGGAATTTGTATGGAAGTGTTTGTATGGATGTTAGTGGTTTCATTTCTAGGGTTTAGTTAGACATTCATCCTAACCCTAGATTTGTTGAGAGTGAGGTTGGTAAAAACCCTATTTTGTCTAAGATGAGTATGGAATCTTCCCTTTGAGTATGGATTCTTGGTTTATGAGGTATGTATACCTATTTGGGTGTCAGGAAGTTAACCTAACTTATAAGTGTTTGAGATTGGGTTTGGAAAAACCCTAATTAATCCCTATGTTTGGTTTTGGTTGGATTTAGAGATACACTTGGGAATGTTTGCGAAAGTATGCAAACCCTCTTTTGGTTTTTGGTTAGATTTCTGGTAAGGGGACGAAGTGAACAATCTAGGCATTTTCGAGGGTCTGTCGGCGTGGGACCACTGCAGCGACGGCGTAGGCCCGCCTGAAAGGAGTGGCGTGGCATGTCCATGCTGCGGCGTGGCTGAGAGGGAGGTTTTGGACAGCCTCGGGTGCAGCAAGCGTGTAGATATTTACCGCGGGTGAGATCTATGTTGCGACAGCTATTATTCATAGTGTGTAAATTTTTGTGTGTTGTTTTGTTTTGTTATTCCGTTATTTTGAGGACTTGTCTATTGGACTAATGAGGACCCTATAAGTGTATGAAATGGTCCATTCATGTTTGTAAAGACGAAAAAGTAGGCCGTGCCGGCTTAAGCCTCGGCGAGATTCGATGTGTAAGGCAAGCCCGAATGCCCCTATGAAAAGATAGTAAGTTCTTTGAACACATATAAATATAGGGTACTAGATGGGTATTGAATGACATGGCACTTACATTCTGCGTGGGGCGGGCACGTCTCGATGATCTTGATTACTCTTTACTAGTCTTCTGACACTTTTTGTTACGTGGGTAGACACGTCTCTGATCGATCTTCTTGGTACTCTGCTAGTGCTCTGAGCCTTACATTACCTGGCGGGTGCACATCTCTAATGTTGTTCGGCACTCTGCTTTGCTCACGGTACCTCGATCTTGTACCATACCTTCGGGTACTTGTTGTTTGTAATCTATACATTTCACTTATGATTGGTCTAGGTAATCCAAACAATTATATGATAAAATTACGAATAACGAATAAGAGTAAAGTAATGTACATCGATTCTGCTTTCCACGTAGTACCTACGGTGTACCTTTTGTACTAGTAGTTTTACGGTACATGGCACTCCCATCGCAGTATGGCTTTGTAGTACATGGGTACCTGCCTGAAGCCATGTCTTTGTAACTCCTACAGAAGATCTGAACAAGTATAAGTCTGCTATAAGTAAAAGTATGTGTATTAGTTTGTTATATGATTTCATGAAAATTCTGATATACCTTTCTTTGTATATTTTATTCTTGTATATCTTTTTGTAAAAAGTATTAATGCATGTGTATATATGTATAACGATCATATGTTTCCTATGCTAGCGTTAAACTTAGCACAGGGTTTTTAATAGGTGTAGGTACGAGAGGAGGGCACGTGCAGAATCTTTCGCATACTACGGAACTTGACTTACACTTATAAGGGTTCACCACATGTAGGTTTCGAGCTCTAATTATGTACATGTAAATATCCAGTTTTTGTAGCCTTAATAACATGTACTAAATGGGACTCGGAATTTTGTATGTATTGTCTTTAATAAGCACCCTGCAGTTGTGTTTTATTTTTTGTATGATATTTTGATTCAATTATAAGACTTGGGCCCACCAATGTCTGAAAAAGCAAGTAAAGAGTCCCAGTACAATTTCGCACCCCCTTCATTTGCCTAGGCTGGGGTTGGGGGCGTGACAACTTCAACTCAATTCCCAAAGCTTTTTGTAAGGACTGCCAAAAGTGTGAAGTGACCTTAGGTCTCGATCTAAAACTATGGAGAGTGGTATACCGAGTCATTGGTCCTCATAGCCAAGAAGTAGGCTGACTTTGTTAACCTATCTACTATCACCCAAACACCATCTTTGCCTTGGTGGGGTTTTGACGGCCCGATTCTGAAATCATCTTCATGTGGTCCCGACATACCGTGCGGTAGTGGGCTGGCAACATCCTTGTTGGTCTGCGGTGCTCGACTTTCCTTGTTGTGAGTTAAGGCGCTTGGAGACAAAGTGTGCTGCCACTTCCCATGCCCGGTACCAAATATTGTTTCAAATCATGGTACATCTTTGTCTCACTCGGGTGGACTGTGAACCAAGAGTGATAAGCTTCCCTCATCACCTCCTCCTTTAGTTGTGCATCATCCGGCACACAAAGTCTATTGAGGAAACAAATTCCTCTATTTGCATGTATACTCCACCCTTCTGACGCTTCACCAACCATCACTTGAGAACGTGTGTGCTCTAACTTCTCATCACTCCTTTGAACCTCAATCACTTTTTATCGACATTTGTTGGTTGAGCTACAAACTTATAAACATATCTCAAAGACTCTATCCGATAAACATGGGTGGGAGACTCTCTTGATGTAATCATACATTTTCCACTCCTTAACCATCAACTTTGGATAATATGATTCTGGGCTTTTATTGCCTTAAAAACATCATGCCTCTTCATAGGTCAATCTTGCAATGAAAAATCAAAGTCCTCAAAGTGTCTCCGTCCACGCTTCTGCGCGATTCCGTCTTTTGCATGAAGATGTATGAACTTTGTGATAGGAGAGAACGCTGAAGTTTTCTCCTCTCATACGAATGAATTGCATAGCCATAACTTCAAAGCAAACACTACTATTGCAAGCTCCTAATCATGAGTGGGATAATTCTCTTCATGTTTCTTCAATTGCCTAAAGGCATAGGCAACCACTCTTCCCCTTTGCATTAATACACACCTCAAGCCAAACCTTGAGGCATCACAATAAATTGTGTACTTTACCCCACTCATCGGAGTAATCAACATCGGTGTTGTCGTCAATCTTCATTTCAACTCCTGGAAAGACTCTTCACACTTGTCGTTCCATTCAAAGCTCACTCCCTTACGTGTCAATCTAGTCATTGGACACCTGGATTCTAGAAAGTTCTCAACTAAATCTGATAATAACCCTTGACCCAGAAAACTTCGTATCTCAAGACACTTTTAGTTGGCTCCACCTCATCACAGCTTCACTTTGGGGTGGGACCCGCTAAGATAACACTCCTTAGACACACGTGTCTAGGAGCTGGATCTCTTGTAACCCTTAGAAGTCTTTTCGACATGGTATACAAGCGTTTTTCTAAGTGTCTGTAATATAGTGTAAATGCAAAAACAATATCTTGACTCTTAGAATATATCATAATATCGTCCACAAACACCACCACAAAGCGATCTATGTAGGGGTGATAAATCCTATTCATTAAATCCATGAAAGCAGTTGGAGCATTTGTTAATCCAAAAGGCATGACAACAAATTCATAATGCGTATTGATATAGCGATCTTTGGGATATGAATCCAGGTACCCTCGACTAATAGTACCCACAGATCTATGGCGATCGATCTTTGAAAAATGGAATGCTCCATTCAGCTGATCAAACGAATCCTCAATCCGAGGAAGTGGGTACTTGTTCTTCACTATCGCTCTATTTAACTTCCTGTAATCCACACATAAATGTAACAATCCATCCTTCTTCTTTAAAAACAACATTGGGCACTTGAGGCGAGTACTCGTCCAGATAGACCTTTCTACGCAATTCTGCAGGCTGTAGGTTCAACTCCTTAAGCCCAACTGGAGCCATCATGTATAGAGCTATGGAAATAGGATTTGTACCGGGATGCACTTCTATGGAAAAATCCATCTCTCTGTGGGGAGGCAACCCTGGCAATTCCTCAGGAAAAACGTCAATAAAATCACACACATGTGGAATACAATCCTGACTACCCTTCCTTTACCCTCTCCCTTGGTAAGAATGCTGATATCCCAAATCACTTTCTCGATACTTAATCTCACGATCTAACAAATGACCGAATTTGAAAACAAACCCTCGATTCGCATAGAAACTAACAAACAAACCACCAAAAGTTTGGAATGTTACCTTCTTCAAATAACAATCAAACACTACATGATGTTTGGACAATGTTCGCCTTTTTCTATATAGACTAAAACCCCTCAAATTAACATAACTACAAGAACCTTACAATTCTCTTATACCCATGTCACTTTGGATAAGTTTGCTTGCTAAAATAAATTTCTCTTAATGTTCATAATTAAAAATAAGGGTTCAGTCTATGACAACTACTTGAGTGCAATTAAATACAAATATTGTTGCATCCCCGAATGTAAGTCGGGTATCATTCCGTAGGATTGATAGCGAATTCTGGTCGACTACTGACTGCTAAAATTTCATACTATTTGGACTCAAAACTCATAATGAATGTTTTATCAAAACGACAAAAATTAAAAATCCTATACTATTGAATATGTTTCAATTAAACTAAAAAAAAAGTGAATGACTAAAAAATAAATTGTATATAAAAGAATGGATTGAATCGAGTTCTTGAGAGAAAGCGAAAACCATCAATGAAATACGATAGAGCAGTCAATTGACACTAAATTAGTTTGCTCTGTTCTATGTATGGATACGAATTTTTATGCAAGATTTCTAATTGTGGAATTGGATTTCTCCTTTTTTCAGCGATTTAATATCCTTGCTTCTCGAAGACAATATCAAACCCGACTACTGTATTCCACATTCTCTTGCAAGATGCAAGGTATTTTTCTTTCTCAATACTTCACACCCATTTCTGTTGACAATGAGCTTTTCTTTCACATTCTCGAGATTCTCATGAAAATTTCCACTACTTGGTGGTGGCTCGACACTCGGATACATGGGTTTTATCCGCTTTCCCTTGATCAGGATCGCTAACACGGGGATTGGAACTTACCTTAGATTGAGGTGAACTCTACGATCATTATATATTGTTAAATACACCCCTCTACTTGATTATGAGCGAATGGGGAGTTTATCAAAATGAACTCGAGCTCGACGGTTCGTCGATGAGTAGTGACATACCCGGAAAGAATGCTCGACTCTCGGGATACCGTCTGTATTGTCAGCTCGAGGAGAGCGTCCACGGATATCGAAGGCCAGATACATTCCCTGTTGGTATTGGTGCTACCATTTAGAGACTTATCCATTCAAAGCGACCGTAGTAAAATCGAACCCAATTAAATTCTCTGTAAATGTCACGGAAAAGTATAACTAAATGTGTCGAATCCGTAGTGCGTTCGTCTTGTGTGCGGAATTAAGAAGTAGATGCGGATCACTTTTGACCAGCGTAATTTAAACAAATTGAGAAGAAATGAATTGAAATTTGTACAATTAATGATTTCTGACATTAATCTTAAAAAAATAATAAAACTAAAATCAGCTACGCGTTTACGCGTTGTGATTCAAAACAGAAAAACAAACTAAAAAAAATCTAAAAATAAAAATCTACTACATAATATACTTGAGTTTCACTTCTTTTCCACTTTTAAGTCGTGAAGAAGGAAAACTACTTTACTATTCTAAAACTATACATTTATCTTGTGAAAAGAATGCAGGCCGAATCCCCGAAAATGCTCGGTGGAAATCGAGCAAGCCCGACTCGATGTTCTATGTGTGACCTCAGTTGATAATCGCGACATAGGGTATCGCGATATAGCTCATGATCGGTCGCGACCTCTTCCTTTTGCATTGCAGCGGTTGTCTTGCGGCCTTGATCGATAATTCGCGACATGAAGTGTGTCGGCGACATCTTTTGTTGATGTTCAGCCGGTGTTGATGTCGCGACCTACCGGTCGCATGTCGCGACATCATTTTCAGGATACAACCACTTTCTTGTTTGTAAAGAGCGACTTCATGTTGTGACTTTGATTTCTTGGTCGCAGATGCATTTGTTTTCTTGTCTTCATAACTTTCAATTTTATGTCGCGACCTCATGGTGATGTTGCGACCTCTTTTGCTTTCCATTTCTTTTCTTTAGGTTGCAACCTCATTTCCACGTTGCAACTGATTTCTTTCTTTCCAACTATTTTCCAGGTCGCGACATCAAAGTGATGTCGCGACCTCCTTCTTCAAGTCGCGACTTCACTTGTTCAAGTTTTATATTTCTTCTTCGAAGCCGAATTTGTTGATGTCGTGACTTGGGATGGCCGCTTAAATTTCCGGTCGTGACCTTAGTCTAGCTATGATGGTTTCTTACGATTTATGCTAAAATATCTTGAGTTTCTTTGTATTTCTGAAATGAAATTTGAGTTAATTATCCACTTTTAACGAACAAATCGACATTTATCTCCATAATAAACTCGAGAAAAATGGACTAAAACCACTAATGAGTTTTGAGACTCATGGAATTCCCCGAACTTAAAATTTTGCTTGTCCACGAGCAAAGAAAAGAAAATTGTTTGTCCTCGAGCAAATAAGCTAGAAAATTTCTAAGGACATTTTTCTGATTTATACCACAGTCTTTCTTATTCCACCTTCTTATCTGGAATTAAGAGATACCAATATTATTTTAAATTTTAGTTTTGATGCAAGAACAAGGCATGGTATACTTCTATCACAAAATTTCTTGATAAACTAATGTATTTAAACAGTTTATTCAACAAGTCTTGTTTTGTGTGTGTGTGCAGGTCATCAATCATTTTCATCTTCATGTTGAATTTAGTTAATCTTCTGGGAGTTTTCTTAGACTATTTGTCAAAGTCCCATATGCTTGTTTTTCATATTGATCTCCTTGTCCCCAGAGTAAATCCAACCTTCGCAAAAATCAATGAGGTCTTTAGGGCTTGTAATGTTGGGTAGAGTAATTGGGTAGATAATGGAAAAATTTAAGTTGTAAATCACCCGGTTCCATCTTTTCTCTACATTGTTGCCCTCCAACTTTCACCCTTTTTCTTCTTTGTTCTTTACGATTCTCCTCGATCTGCTTTGATTCATCTTTTGAATTCTTTTTATGGAATTTCAATTACCATAATATGATTGTGACGAGATTCTTTTGTTCTTGAGAACTCTTTTGCTTTTATTTTTCAAGATTTGGAATAAGTGTAATGTTTGTCTTCTTAGGCTTTCTATTACTCTTAGAGAACTTTGGGCTATGACTCCACGTACCCGGTTGGCGACCAGGGTGCTAGGTGTTAAAACACCCTACTTGAGCTTAATTGTTCGAGGAAATAGGCCCTACAGACAAAACTTATTCCTTATTTCACTAGCTTCTGTTTCTTTACTTCTTCAACTCCTTCATTGTCAAAATTTGGAAATATTATTCCCCCAAACTTGTTTCTTCCTTTATACTAAACTTTTTTTTTTTAAGGCCCAGGCTGGATAATTTGGGTTCTTTCTTCTTGAGGTTTATTACTTGAGGAAGGGAATTCAGTTTTCAATTCTTTGTTATTGAAGAAATAAAGGCTTCATTTAGCTCGAAATCAAAAGGAACTAGAGAATATGCTTAAGCATATTTTAAGGGCTGAAACTTAGCTCAAGGTACACTTGAGGATGGCCTCTATCATTTCTTGCCTGCTTTCACCTAAGATTTCTTACTTCAATCAATAATCAAAACAAGTTATGGGACTATGGACCCAACCCGACCCCGTAAGATGTTCCTAATTCCGTCAAAGTTTCATAAGTTTTGTTGACCTAAGTGTATTATTTCCTCTTCAAGACTTGTATTTATTTACTTGCTTACTTACATTATTTCAAATCTAAGTATTTTTGTCTTTAATCAACAAATACCAATTCTTCCAATTTTTGGTAAACTAATCAATTTTAAACAATGCAGTAATACCCTAATTTCCAGCTTTCTTTATTCCCACTCGATTCTTTCTTGAGTTTCTGCTCTTGAGAAAGAATGTAATTATTTTATTTGATTCTTGCACAACAAAAAGAAATGACACAGAAGAAAATCTGTGTAATCAGGAACAATCCACTTTACATCTATTTATCCATAATCTAAATTTTCATTCAACAAATAGAAACATCTAATACAAAAAGGAACATTATGTTTTATAACTAATCAAACAAGGGACAATTAGGATGAATTAAATCGGGCTCTCGTTAAAATTTTTTGGAATGTATATATAACATACAAAACCTTTCCAATTTCCCTTTCTTCTCTTTGTATGCCCTTTAGGTACTAGTGTTCGAGGGTCTACATCAAACCGGGGTTTGGATCAAAGGTCAAACTGTGGAATTTTATTTCAGCTTCGCCTCTAAAGTGGGAAACTCCTCGCCCTCCTTTCAAGTGTATGTTTCATTATTTAGACTTTCCTTCCCACTTTTTATTTCACATCCAAAGATTCTCGTTGCAATTTTTGGATTAATGTTGTACTAAAACATAAGCACTAATTCACAACAATGTCGTAATTTTATTCAATTCAAACAAACAACTATAACTCAATTCATCTCTATCATGCAAAAATTCAAACAACTCCTTAATTATGCATCACATTCAATAATTAAGCACCAAAACAATATAAAAATTTTCCCCAAATCTCAATCATGCTTTATCAAAGACAAATTTAAAACTCAAACTTCAAGAAGAAGAAGAAGATACGCCCTCGTCTCTTATGCCGATTGAAACTTGACGTATGCTCTCCTTTTGCACAATCTTCATTCCCGTGAAACCTCAAAAAAAAATATATTTAACTACTCTTCAATCAATAATGAATTTAATCACAAGAAACTATTAAACAATTAAACACAGAAATGGTTAAATAAAACAAGAAAAATTTAAAACAACCGGTGTGGATTGCCTTCCAATGTCGCTCCATTTTTAGTCTTTAAATGACTTCACGCTATCGTTCTCGTTTCTTCAATTTTCTTCATTCGTAACTATATGGGTTTGTCTTCCAATTGCTTTCCCAAGATAGTGCTTAATCTCACCATTAACTTTGAACTCCCTCATGATTGCTGGTTCTAAGTGTCACCGCCCCAAACTCGTGTGCTTGATACCACCGTAAATGGTCCACTCCATTCGATTTCAAATTTTCCCGAAAGAGAGTCTTAAATTCCCCGGAGTTAAATAACAAGACCCGATCTCCCGCCTTGAATTCCTCTCCTCAAAATTGATCATGCCATTTTTGTTTTATCCTTGTAGATTCCCGCACTATCATAGTTTCATTTCTCAACTCTTTCCAATTCATTTGGAACTGAGTAGCCTATCTTCCTTGGGGCCAGCCTTTAAAATCAAAATTAAGCTTCGATGGCCCAAGGCAATTTTATATTCTAGCTCAAGAGTGTAGGTAACAAGGTTCCAAAGACAAGTTTTGTATGGGGACTCCAACGGGGTTTTAAAAGCGTACTCCGTATGCCCATAAGGCATCATCAAGCTTCAAAGACCAATCTCTCCCGCTTAGAACTTACATTTTTAATTTTTCTTTATTTCCCCCGTTGGAAATTTCAGCTTACCCATTTGTTTGAGGATGATAAGCCAAGCTCATAATGTGTTTGATACCATATCTGGTCATGAGTTTGTCAAACACCTTATTTGCAAAATGGCTTCCTCCATCACTAATTATAGTTCTATGTGTCCCAAATCACGAGAATATTTCGTAAAACCCCACAATCAGACGCATCATCGCTGATGGTGCCGCTTCTACCCATTTTGATACATAATCCACAGCCTAGAGTATGTATATATTTCTAAATGAAACTGAAAAGGCCCCAAAAATCCATTCCCATACATCAAAAAACTGCACCACTGTGGATACTCATGTGGGCATCTCATGCCTTTTGCTAATATTTCCCATTCTTCGTATTGATCACACAATCCTTACTCTATTCAAAAATGGGCCCTTAAAATCGTGAGGCCGTTAAAACCTGACCGAGAATTTTGTGGGATGTTTTATCTCCTGCAAAGTGTCCTCCATAAGGTGATGCATGACATTCTTGTAAAATCTTGCTTTGCTCACTTTCTAGTACACATCTCCTTATAATCGACACCCTCTTTTTAAACACACGGTCATCCTGTATGTAGTACTCCGTACCGTCACTCTTAGCTTTTTCTCTCGTTGGTAGCTGAATTCGTGGCATAATTCCATAAGCTAAGAAATTCACAATATCAGCATGGGCCAGTGTGATTGAGGACAACTGAATACACAATCGCTTCATCCGAAAGTTTTCTGCTATTTCTCTTCCTTCCTCTTGTACAATGGGTTTCTCTACTCTTGACAAGTGATCAGCTATCACATTGTCACAACCCTTCTTTTTCTTTTATTTCTAAATCAAATTCCTGCAATAATAGTACCCACCTGATCACCGCTTTGCTCTTCTTTGCCATTAGATATTTAATTGCCGCATGATCGCTGTGTATAACAACATAGGGTCTCTAAAATGTATGGCCTGAATTTTTCTACATGCAAATACTATTGCCAAAGATCTCCTTTTCAAAAGAGTAGAAAGTAATTTTCAGGCTTCCATTAAAGGTTCTTGCTAGTAATAGTAGATGGCCTTGAACACTTTTTCATCTTTCTGTCCTAACATGTACTCTCCCATCGCAAAAATCTACTAGCATCACACATGATTTCAAATTCTCTGTTCCAATCTGGTTTTGCCATGATGGGAGCTTCAACAAGTCTGGATTTGATTTCTTCAAATGCATTATGGCAGGATTCATCAAAATAGAACTTAGTATCTTTTTTCCAGCAATCTGCATAGTGGTCTAGCAATTTTTGAGAAATCTCTGATAAATCTCTTCTATAAAATCCCTATGTCCAAGAAACTTCTAATTCTCGACCGTAGTGGGTGGCATTAGTTTTCTTATAATTGGAAACTTTGCCCGGGTCTACTCCCAAGTCCTCACGCAAACTACGTGCCCCAAGACAATCCCTTCAGAATCATAAAATGGCATTTTTCCCAATTCAGCTAGATTTTTGTCTTTGCACCTTGAAGTACTGTCCCCAAGTTATGCATGCATTGTTCAAAATTGGATCCATACATTGTAAAATCATCCATGAAGATCTCCATAACTTCTTCCGCTAGATCAGAAAATATATATCATGCATCTTGGAAGGTACCAGAGCATTACACAAACCAAATGGCATTCTCCTAAAAGCAAAAGTACCAAATGGGCATGTAAAAGTGGTTTTCTCCGATCTTCAGTGCAATAGCAATTTGGTTATATCCGTAGTATCCATCAAGAAAAACAAAATGAGGGTGTCCCGCTCAACCTATCCAAAGATCTCATCAATGAAAGGCAGGGAAAATGATCCTTTCAAGCTGCAGATTCAATTTTCGTAGTCAATACACACCCTCCATCTCACATCTTGTAGGAACTCGCTCATTCTTTTCATTTCCGATCACAAAGAATCCAATCTTTCTCGGGAATCCAAGCATACTGGGCTTACCTAAGAACTATCTCGATATAGCATATATAAAACCCGCATTTAACCATTTCGTAACTTCTTCTCGACACAACTTCTTTCATCACCGGTTCACCTCTCCTTGATGCTTGATAGAAGTTTTTGCATTATCTTCCAGCAATATTTTGTGCATGCAAATGAAATGATACCTTTCGGGGATTAACGACTCAAGCAATTGTTTCCTTATATTTTCTAAGAATTACCAAAGAATCTCTCTCGCTCTTCAAATACCAAATAATGCAACCGATATTATAACCGGGTTTTCTTTTTCGGGTTCTAAAACTCATATTTTAAAATGATCGGGCAATTCTTTCAATGTTAGCCCTTCGCACTAGTTTCCCGCTTCATGAATTCCGCTGCTTCTCGGGTCGCTTACTTCATCTTGGATCGGCTTTCATTTATACTGACGTTTTTGTTAAACAAACTCACAAGTGCATTTCCAAAATCAAGACTCAAGACATCAAAATTCATCTCAATTTCATTGATAGAGTGTTGAAGGATACAATCAGAATTCAATTCATCCTTGAGAAGGCTATTGTTCCTCATGTACCCATACAACTGCCCTCGTATTTACATCGTGGGATGTTCCGTACTTCTATTAATATTAAAATGCACCGCTTCATCCCCAACTCTCGAGTGTCGCCACCTTCGTGACGCCTATCGGGCGCCTCCCGTTGCTAAGAAAGGTCTTCCCAGCAACAAAGGAACTTAGGTATCTTCCTCCATCTGCATGATAACAAAATCCACTGGGAAAATGAATTTCCCAACCTTAACAAGTACATCTTCCATAATGCCCTCTGGTTGTGCCATTGATCTATCAGCCATCTGCAATGTAATTGATGTTGTGGTTAGTTCCCTCAAACTAAGTCTCTGCACCACTGATAGAGGCATCAAATTTATACTTGCGCCAGAATCACATAAAGCTTTCTTAAATTCATATTTCCCTATGGAGCAGGGAATGGTGAAACTGCCAGGGTCTTTCATCTTTGCTGGAAGCTTTTGCTGGATAATGGCACTGCAAGTAGCAGTCAAATTTACTATTCCTTCCTCAGCTATCTTCCTTTTCTTGCTCAGTATTTCCTTCAGAAATTTTGCATAAAGAGGCATTTGGCTGATCACCTCTGCAAATGGGATATTTATTTCTATTTTCTTGAAAATATCCAAGAATTTAGAAAACCTGCTCTTCTCTTTCTTAACTCAAGTCTCGTGGGAATGGCACCGCAGTGTATACGCCGGTACTCTTCCTTCTTTTTCTAGTTATTACTTCCCTTTCACCTGCTCAACTGGGGTGTTCTTCTCTTTCCTTTTAGTCTTTTCTTCTCCTCGCCCCGCCCTTTCTTTTTCTTCGTCATGCTGTCGCTCAAATCTTTCCCACTTTAACCGAATCAGCCATGCGCCTGGGTTCTTCCTGAAAGTGTCACTAGTGAATGCAATTCTTGCTCCGATTTGGCATATTCAGTAATACTTGCCCTACTTGTGTCTCTAAATTTTCAGCGAGGCACTAGCATTCTCTCTGGAACAGGGAGTACTCGCATTTGAAAGCTTCCAAGTCAGATAGTTTCGCTCATGGAATTGTAATAAATTTCTCATTGTCCCCTATGAATCAAAGCATTTGTCTTCAAATGGTCAGTTCTCTCCGACTCGAGCATATTCATTTCCCGCCTTCACCTCCTTTGATGTCGCGCGTCGGAACTTCTGGTGGCCGATATCCCGCTGAGATGTCGCCCCCGCTCGGGCCGCACGCTCCACCATATGAGAAATTCTCATGGTTCCTCAGCTACCGATCAGAGTGTAATGGGCAAGTTAGATTTGGCTTGAAATGATAACTTCTTTGCTCGCTCACGTACTTAACCTCCCCAAGACTACATAAGAATCTTCTTCTTCTCGTTGGCACACGCGACTTCTTCTCATAAGTTCTCTTTCCATCAAGCCCTATTTCATGAGCAAGTGTGCATCTTTCTCTCTTGTTTGCTGTCCATCCTATGCATTATGACATCCAATCCTCGCTCTCCATGGTCGCCATCTTACTCGCACTCCACTGACCCCTTTCCTCTGTTGTTTCCTCTGAAAACTCAGATGGAGCTATTATTACATTTTGCCAAGTCTTCTATCGATCTCTCACCTCTTCAAGACTTTTTCGCTTGAATGCTCCACAAAGATGAAAGCACGATAATGCCCTTAGATACCATTAAAGCATGATACACTATGTCCATCCGGGGTCTTCAAATCTATTCCATGCATCGCACCTCTTCAACAACCTCCTTGAATCTTCCTAAGCTACATATGACTTCATCTTCCCTTGTTGGAATACTATTATCTCTTCTTCTCTCTCGGGCGAGAGACGGGGGGAAAGAATCTACCCAAGTAAAGTTTCTACCAACTCTTCCCAAGTATCAACTCGAACCATATGGTAAATGATTCATACCATGTGGCCGCTTATATTCTTAAAGAAAATGGGAAGAGATGCAACTTTATCACCTCCGGTCTCACACCATTCACTTCATCAGATTAGCCATCCTTAGAAATCTTCCCGTGTGTTCATTCGGGGTCTTCCGTGGTGACCAATAACCGATGTCATTGAACCATTGTAATCACGTCGGCTTAAGTTCGAAATCGCTTTGCATCTACAAAGAGCTATCCTCGACGTGTATCACTCTCTTCCCCGAACAATAGCCTCCGTAAATCCTCCACAGCCTGTGAATGGGGGCCTCGACCGCCGGCCCCTCTCGTTCCTCCGTCCCGGGGTCATGTCTCTCATCCGCCATGGTCAAGGCTTCGCTCTTTTGTCTTTCTTAAGCTCCCCGAGTGTTCTCTCCAATTCAGGCGCCTGGCTGAATCAGTCGTAACTCGTTTCCTATGCATTAAAGGTTTTCGAAATCAAAGCACACTCAGATTAATAGGGATTAGTCAAACTAACAAATATTTTCAACATAGCTTGTTAAAGATTGCTGGTCGTGTAGCTACCGCTTGCAAAACTATTTTTGTTCTTTTCTTAAATGTCCAAATTAGTATTTCCTTCTTCGCCGAATATTGATCTAATTAATTCTTTCATCCCCGCACCCAAGCATCCATAAAACTGTCGTTTTTCTATATAGACTTAAAACCTCAAATTAACATAGCTACAAGAGCCTTACAATTCTCTTATACCCATGTCACTTTGGCTAAGTTTGCTTGCTAAAACAAATTTCTCTTAATGTTCAGAATTAAAAATAAGGGTTCAATCTATGACACTGCAAGTGCACAGGTCATACAAGTAGTAAATCTTAATGTAAGTCCAGGTATCATTCCTACGTAGATTGGATAGCCAATTCATGTGTCAATCCACCCCAACTACTAAAATTTCATACTATTTAATTAAAACTCATAATGAATGTTTTATCAAATGACAAAAATTAAAATCCTATACTATTGAATATGCTCTAATTAAACTAAAACAAAAGTGAATGACTAAAATAAATTGTATATAAAAGAATGGATTGAATCACGATCGAGAGAAACAAAACCATCAATGAAATACAATGGAACGCCACCTAAAGACTAAACTGCTTGCCTGCTCTATGTATGATCTGAATTTTGTCCAAGATTTCCAATTATTGGAATTGATTTCTCCTTTTCACTAATTTAATATCCTTGCTTCTCTCAAGACAAGATAACCAGCCTACCGTATTCCACATCTCTCTCAAGATCCGTATTTTCTTCTCTACTACACCTTATTTCCTCGTTGATGTTGGTAACTTTCGCTTTTTACCTTCTCAGATTCTCGCAAAATTTCCACTACTTAATTGGGTGGCTCAACCCCTCCAGATCTTATGGGTTTATCCCTTTCCCCACTCCGATCTAAGCTAACACGGGGATTGAACTTACCTTTTAGATCGAGGTGAACTCTCCGATCATTTATATTGTTAAATACACCCTCATACTTCAACAATTATGAGCGAATCGGGATTTATCAAAATGAACTCGTGAGCCAGCCAGCCACAATGGTAGTCGAACATACCCAGAAAAGAATGCTCTCAACTCTCAGGAATCTCCGTCTTTGTGTCACTCGCAGGGCATCCCGATATCGTAGCAAGACATTCCCTCAACCGGTATTATTAGGTACTACCATCGGGAACTTATCCATTCAAAACGCATACCGACTAAGTAAAATCGAACCCAAATTAATTTCTATAAATGTGCAGAAAGATCAGAATTAAAATGCGTAATCAAATCCATCGTAGTCGCTGCTCCGACATCAGATTGCGAATCAAGAAATGGAGTACCGATCACGCACAACCACCGTGAATTGCAATAAATCGAGAAGAAATGAATTCCGTAAATTTGTCTAGAATTCATAAATTTCAGCAAGAATGCTTAAGAAAAAATAATAAACCTAAAATCCAGCTCTACTCATTTCCTCGTACCGTCGCGCATTCAAAAACTTAAAATAAAAACTAAAAAATCTAAAACAAAATCTACTCTATAATATACACCGAGTTCCTCTCTTTTTCCCTTTTTCGGGTCAAGAAGGAGAAAACTACTGACTATTCTAAAACTATCTATTTATAATCGTGAAAAAGAATTCGACCGAATCCCCAAAATGCTCCGTGGAAATCCAAAGAAAAAGCCCAAATATCAGTTCCTTCTATGTCGCGACCAAGTTGATGTCGCGACATGGAATTCTCCTTTTGATGGTTTCATGATCACGCGATTCTTCCTTCAAGGTAAACCAGTTTGTCTTTGTCTTGCAAAATCCTTGATGGTGGTCGCGACGCCAGTGATGTAGCATCTTTTGTTCGATGTTTGACGCCCGATGTTGATGTCGCGACCTCGGTCACATGTCGCGGTACAGACTTTTTTGATTCGACCGCTGTTGTAAGAGCGACTTCATGTTGTGACTTTTTGATTTCTTAATTACGCCAATTATTGGTGTTTTGCTGTCTTCATAACTTTCAATTTTGCCTTGGCGTGACCTCATGGTGATGTTGCGACCTCTTTTGCTTTCCATTTCTTCGCGAGGTTACGGCACTCATTTTCCACGTTGCAGCGATTTCTTTTTCAACTTCACTTTCGGTCGACATCAAGGAAGTACTGATGTAGACCTCTCTACCTCAGTGACTGCATTCCCGATTTTATATTTCTTCTTGAAGCGAATTTGATGATGTATAAATGACTTGGGATGGTGGCATTGAGCTTCTTGTCCGACTTAAATTTCCGGTCGTGACCTTAATTCTTTACTTGATGGTTTCTTCGATTTACGCTAAAATATGAGTTTAAAGTGTATTTTCTATGAAATGAAATTTTAGTTAATTATCCACTTTACTCGAAACGCGGAATCAACATTTATCTCATAATGACTTTCAGAAAAATGGATTTAAAAAACTATGAAAAATTTAGTGAGTTTTGGACTCATCTGGAATGACCACTAATCCGTTCAGCAATCCTGGCACCGTATGAAACTATTAAATCAATGTTGGCTTCACCAACCCCGATATCTAGCACATGCATTGCACTCCCATAACTTCCGACTTACCACCGTGGTGTCTCAGCACCACATTATGGGCAAGGAGGAACACTTTGTTATTCTAAATCATGGATGCAAATGATATAGAAATAAAGGAGCGAGAAGCTCCCGAGTTAAACAATATATGAGCCCACATGCTGAAACATAAGACACTTTACAGCCTTCCGACAACATTCACCTTTTTGAATTACAGGAGCCTGTGCATACACTCACAGCTTGTGACTTGTCCCGATGTAGATGGAGGCTTTAATCTTGAGTTTCTCCTTTACGAAATTTCACTTACACGAATATGTGGGGGCATTCTTCAGTTGTGATTTGCCCCGAGGAGGTTGGTAATCGCGGTGTTGCAATCTAGGACACCACCTATTCCACGATACTCTCCACATTCAGCATATCTTGATTTTGCACCTCCTGAGCATTCCCACTAACTTGCCCTTGTCTCATGGGCAATTGTTGTGGAACGCTCATGTTTGGCCACTTAGCCCCTCTCACCTCTTTTTTCACTCCAACAGACCTTAAATTTCTATCTCTCACCCTTTGTACCTCCTCTATCTCCCTTTCCATAATAAGGGCTCATGCCACTACCTCACTGTAGGTGTGGAGCATAAAAGGAGCAACTTGTGCTCTAATGTTCAACCTCAGCCCCTCCTGAAACTGCTCAACTCTCATCTATTCATCTGCCACCATGTTCTGTGCGTATCTAGATAACTGTGTAAACTTAGAGGCATACCACGCTACAATCATGTCCCTTTGTTGCAAGTAGACAAACTCAGCCCTCTTCTCCTTCCTCACAGCCTCGGGGAAATAGTTGGCCAAGAATAACTCCTTAAACTGAGCCCATCTCATCTGAGGCACATCATGAGTGCTCTTAATCACATGCCACTGACTATCGTATAATCTCTCGACATGAAGAAAGAGGCTAGTGATGCTCTCCTCCTCTTGGACTCCGCAACATCAATCTTTTCTTACTTTCAGCCCGATGATGAGCTCGGCTTCAAGAAAATTTGAACAACCCCGAAAGGTAGGTAGAACTAATGCTTTAAACTCTTTGGTAATTCACGTAAATTCTGAATTAACCAGGAATAAGCATTGTATTTTTGACCCCATCCTCTTGAACTTGAGGCGAGGGTCCAGCAGGCAGCACAATACTTTTGTCCATGCTTCCTTTCCCTATTCATTTGTCTCATTTCATAAGAAAGATAAAGAAATCGCAGCTTCCCACAGTATACCACTAACAGGTTTTATAACATGTTTGGGTATAATAAATGTAAAACTATATTTATTCGAATAAAATAAAGATAAAAACAAAAGTAGGAATAATATGCATAAGTTAAAATTACAAATAATAAAGAAGATATATTTGAGGCTATTGCCAAAAATATAAATTGATTTGCAAATATTATAAGAGTTGGAGGACGAGAAGTAAAATAAGAAGGGGATAAGATCGAATAAGGATAAGACCAAAAGAAATATCTTATTTGGTCTTGTGGGGAAAAGGAGGAATAAAATGGATAAGAGAGAAGAGAAGAAAGGAAGAAGAAAGAAGAAAGAAGAGAAGATCACAGGTACGGATACATGTCTTGGGTTGTATGGAACTATGAGTATGTTGTGTAAGTTCCGGGTGTATGGAAATCTAGTTTTGGTCTAGAACGTTTAGATCTCGTGGTTTTGGGCCATTTGTTTTGTGAATGGTTTGGGTTTGGGAAACTCCCCGAGACTCATGTCTTGTAAGGAGTTGAGTTAAGAAAGAGCTTTAAGGCTCCCAAATGTATGTTTGAGAAGGGTCTAGTTGCAAGTTGAACCCAGAAAATTCCCTATTGTCGACCATATGCAGTAGTCGGATCTTAGAACAGGTTTTTGGGTCCGAAATACAGGGAATTCAGAAGTAAGTCCTTCTGTGAAATTGTAGCCACATCAATGAACTTGATGTTAGGCTTTTGAATTTCTCAATTCGGACTCCTATAGACCAAGTTATGGTCTTTTTATACGAGCAGTCAAAGGGGGTGAGAGTGAAGACCGTTACATCGGCGGTGGTCGTCAAGCGTGTAATTAGATCGGCGGTGGGTAAGCGGCGTTGGTGCCGTCGACGGTGGGCCGCGTGACGATGTGATCGGCGGTGATGAACGGTCTGGCGGTGGTGCCGTCCAGCGGTGGTCGATCCAGCGGTGGTGATCGGCGTTGGTCGTCAAGCGGTATTCGTCAAATAGTGGTAGATCCGCGGTGGTCGTCCAGCGATTAATTAAACCGACGTGCTTTCGTCGAAGCGGTGCACCGTCACTTGATGCATTTCGTCATTTCGTCAAGGTTGAAGGCTGCGCATGACTCTGACTTTGGAAGGTCCGCCTATCTCCTCAGATCCGAACTTCGATTTGGGTGTTCTTGGACTCTATGGAAAGCCATTGGTCGAATCCATCCTACGAGAAAGATATTAGATGTTAGGCCAGAGGTGTTGAGAGCAGGCTCGTCACTTCGGTGTAGCTCGTCGATCCGGTCGGCTCGTCAAGGCGGCTGGCATGACCTCGACGGGAAGGTCGCCATCTCATTCAGCTGATGAACTTCCGTTTTGGTGTTCTTGGAGCTCTATGGAAAGCCATTAGTCAAGAATCAATCCCATGCTGAGGGAAGATATTAGATGTCATGAGAGCTGAGTTGGTAGTGGGGTGAGGTGGTGTCACTTGGGTACCTAAGCTCATGAGGTCGAGTTTGATCCTAGTATCGACTTGGACACCGCGAGAGCGAAAGAAAGGCGTTAAAGGCAAAGCAGAGGTTTGTGAGTCAAAGGTAGTGCTCTGGTGACCCGGGGACGCGGCAAAATCAGTCTCACCTCAAATCATAGGCCAGAACCAAGTTTACTAAGCCTGCAAATACTTTTAAACAACATTTAGATAATTGTAATTAGAGCCTGAATCATCTTGAGTAAACAACTTTATTCATGCAACCACCAAAACTCTTGAGTATACGAAATAATCACATCTTATAAACCTATCATAATATAATCACACACACTATAGCTTTCTTAGCTAGTAAATCTCACTTGCAACTATAGCATCACGAATAGCGTCGAACCACACAACACTCGAACTTAAAATACTTGGCTCAGTGAGTATAGCAGACATCTTCTATATGACGGACATCTCCTTATCCTCCCTGGATCCCAAAACCTGAAGGCTTTGATACCAATTTGAGAAAATGGCACCAGTGAGCTAAAATAACATCATTCTATATTTAGAAAAAATAACACTGGAACCCGTAATGCGGTAAAAAAAACTTCAAGTCCTTTAACACAGACAGCAATACTTACATATCTAATAGTAAAACCAACACTTGAGTGTAAACTTCTATATATATATATAACATATTTATATATATATATATATATATATATATATATATATATATATATATATATATATATATATCAAATGTGTATATATATATATATATATATATGATCTCTGATCTGACTATCAAAATTGACCCTGAAACTGTGAGTGTATAAACAAGTGAGGTTATATTACATTGATCCACGAGAACCAAAATGCTGTGATTGTTCATCCCAGGGCTTAACGACCAGGACTCAAGGCTAATCTACAACCAAAATAAACAGGATCATTCAGGACGCGTGGACTTTGGACGACCTGTTTGTTAACCTCTTTGGCATAAATGAAACTGTTCAGATGGGATGAGGACTTGGTGAGTGTCGCTATTGTTGACAACTCATGTGGGCAGTTAGATGCGGAGACATTTGTTCAATAGCTGCTGTAACCTCACTCGCATTCTAAACACGATTGAGTTGAATTCACGAGAGCTGCCACGCCTGAAGCAACCTCTCCGAAACTCAGGCCTTAATGACACTTTTTGGGACTGGAGCGCCTTGGGGACCCAGTCTCTTCCCATGTCCCACATGAACTGGGGTTTTGGAATTTCAACTGGGACTAGATAACATCCATCCTCCGCAACAACTAGGACTCACCGGTCGATCCCCATGCCATGTTTTAAAACAATTTTACCTGACCTGATTCACTTATACGGATGTTCGAAATCATGATCTACTTAGTACAAACATTTTCAAACTTCAATATATATATATATATATATATATATATACATATTTATATAATCAAATAAACCATCACGACAAACATAGAAGTAGTACGAATTTACCTACCTCCTTTTGAATTACGATCATGAATTTCTCCTTTTAAAAATGCAGAGGAATTCTTTACTAAATAGAAATGAAAAGAATGAGGAATTAGAATAATAGGAGTTTCATTTAGTTCTCATAACTCTAGATCAAACCAAGATTTGCAACAATATCACACTCTTATCACCCTACACTTGCTGATTTTTGGGGATCAAGAAGGCCGAAAGTGAGTGATGTGCAAAATTAGGTGAAGAAACCTGAGCCCATGTCTTGAGGTAGCAGGCGTGAGGTGACGTAGTGTGATGTTAGATGAGTGTCGTTCCTGGGAGGGTGGTGGACTGTCAGTTTAATGACTTTGACAATATTTGGATCTAATCCTAAAGCCAATTGTTTCCTTAAATTACTAGAATTAACAAAAGCGTAAAATTAAGTGTTTTACAGATTATGTGTGATGTTGAGAAACCTAGGGTTTCTGTCTCCTCCACACTTGATGATGTGATTCAATTGGGGGGACTTATTAGTATTCATATAGGTTATATTGGAGGAGTTTATGATCTTCTTTTGAATTTAGATTCTCTGTCGAAATATGTTGCCCTATCTACGCCAGTAAGGTTATGTGCATCTCACCTCAACCCTCTCAGACTTCAGGAAAAACACAAATGTGCAAACCTAATTACTTGATTTGAATATCTACATTCTTTATTACCCAAGTGTTGCTTTAGCCATGTCACATAGAGTAAAACAATCGCCTTCTCTCTGATCCTCAAAGACCTCTGACTTTGGCATGTCACTATGTGGCTGACTGGCAGCATGTAAATTAAACCCAGAATTAAAACAAACGTATGTGAACTCATATTATTTCAATTCCTAGCTGAAGCAGGAAACTGAAAATCAATCATCAAATTGTGGTTAGGGTTGACAAAACCCTAGAGAAAAGATAGTTCATCATATTATTCATTCTGATTGAAGAATTTGAATCATTAAGTAGGTTGGAAGGAAGAACTACAGAAAACTCCGTCTTCCTTGTCCCCATCCCAAATCAAATACATCTTGATCTCTCTTTTGTCTCTCCTTCTTCTTCTCAATCCAATCCCCCCCTTTTGCTTCGAAAAATCTTCCCTTTTATACCTCGAGACACGGGCCCATAGATGGCCCAGAAAAATTAGGGTCTGCTGAAGGTTCAGTTTTGCTGAGGGACCTTGCTACATGATGGTAGACAGAAGGTTGCTTCGCTTCTACGTAATTCAAGCCATTCAAACTCTAATCTACTGGTTCGCTACTGCAAAGGGGGCCTTCGCAGCGGCGAAGTTCTTCACTGCGATGAAGGGTCCCTACGCCGTTGTGTACCAATAGCTTTCTGCTGCTACCTTTTTGTCATTTTTTCTTCTGTTCTGTTTTTGTCTTTTAGCCGCCCTTTTGATTCCAGCATCTCCATATTATATAGAACAACATAATATGAGGGATTAGTGTGCTATTAATGAAAACGACTGTGAATCATGCATTTTAGCTATAAAGAACACCGAGAATTCAACTAAAATGCACGCATATTCATCCTGATCATATCAATCAAGACATATTTTGCCAATACTTTCTTCATGCAAGTTGTAGTTCTAGGAGTCTATTTTTAGTAGAAATTGGAATCACCTAATTTGGATCATTATAACTCAACTTATGGCCAAAATACATAACCTTCCCCTGTTGAGGGAACAAGACCCTACTCCTCACTTTAGTCTCAAAAACAGGGGACTTAGGGTAAAAATTGATTCTTGATGTCTTGTAGAAAATTGTAGGTATATCTCTTAGGGTTCATCTCCAACTAGAAACATCCAATTTGGAGATTTAGAGGCCAAGATATGGCTAGAACAAGAAAACGGGTTTTGGGGAAATTTTGCGACACTTCCTATAAATTTCCATCATATCCATTTCACACAATTTGGTCCTTAACAAAGGACACTACCAACCAAAACCAATTTACAAACAGCCAGTCTCAAATCTAAACCAAAATACCCAAAAGAGGGAGAAAGTTTGGATTTTCTAACCTTGGAGCAAACCTTCATTTTTCCTTTCTTCTTCCTTTCTTCCCTTCTCTTAATTGTATCTAGAGAGCAAAAAATGAGAAGAGTCAAAACTTTTAGATCTCATTCTCCCAAGCTCAACCAGATTTCAAAGGCTCCCAAAGCCAATTTGGAATCCATTCTTCTAGAAGTTCCATGTGTCACCTTCCCATGTGATCAACTTTTCTCATTTTGCATATAAGACCCTAATTTGCACATAGGTCCTTGCTTTTAAGTCCCCAACTTTATTCAATTCCACAACAACTTAACATAAATCTACCATGACACAAGACTAATCACTTTATATCAAACAAAACCTCAATTGATAATTTACCAAAATACCCTTTTTCACATTCCAATATACATTAAACATGTTATAAAACTATTAAGGTATACTTTTGGGTGTTACAAAGTCCCTCTACAACTCTTATCCTTAATGTGCCAAATTTCGTTATTTAGGCCAACAATTTAGATTAACAATCTGAATCTAAACTTAAAGCATAACAAAACATAAACGGCCTCCAACTAAAATAACCCTCTACCTAATTATAATTAGGTAGTCGTAACACCAAATCAAATTATTTATTTTACACCGGGTGTTACAAAACTATAATAGGATAGAAAGGGAAGCAGGGAGTCATATTGAGGAGAGGTGGTAGTAGAAAGGCTAGGGACAAAGTCCTACATCCATGAGGGAACCTTACAAGGGCAAGAGGACAGGTGAGGAGAGGTAGCAGGGGAAGGAAGAGAGGTAGAGAGAGGAGGTGAAGGAGGGTTAGAAGAGGGAAATTGGGTGTGAGAATTGATGGGAGTAGGGCTGTGAAAGGAAGGAGAAGGTCAAGTAGGGCCATAGATGGAGAAGAAAAGGGGGTAAGGGTGGTAGGAATAAGTAGAGGTAGAAAAGAAGAAACAGGGTTAGAAAAATGTATCTAGTATGGGAAGATGTGGTCCTTGAAGGACACATCATGTGAATGAAAGATGGTGTGTGATATTAAATCAAGCGGTGTATATCCTTTTGTACTCGATGGATAACCAAGAAAAACGCATGGATGAGTCCTTGGTGAGAACTTGTCTTTGGATGGTAGTGTGTTAGTTGCATAGCATAGGGAACCAAACACTCTAAGAGTATTATAAGTGGATGACACTCCATTTAGGATCTCATATGGTGTTTTCCACTGGAGAGCAACCTTTGGTAGAAGATTTACAAGGTAAGATGCCATTAAGAGAGTATAATCCCAAAAACATGTGGGCATACTTGTTTGAAAAATAAGAGCTCTTGCTAGTTGCATCAGGTGCTTATGTTTTCTTTCTACAAGCTTTGCTATGGTGTATATGCACATGTGTGTTGATGTATAATCCCATGCTGAAGAAAGTAGACGTGAAAGTCTCTGCTTGTAAATTCACCACCATTGTCTAATCTTATAACTTTGATGCTTTTCTGAAACTATGTAAAAATCATACTTAAGAAATGCTTAAAGGTTGTAAATGTTTGTGACTTGTGAGAGAGAAGATAAGTCCACGTTGCTCGAGAATAATCATCCACAATGGTAAGAATAAAACTAGCTCATGTGTAGCACTTTTGTCGATAAGGACCCCTCAAATCCAAATGTATAAAATGAAACACACCTGTTATAGAAATATCACTAGTTGAAAAAGGACATATATTGCAGTTTCTAATATTAGGCAATTCCTTGTTTAAAAGAAAAAATATATGATGTAGAGCAGTAATAGAAGAATGGCCTAACTGCCTATACCATAAATAAACATCTATCCTATTTGTAGAAACATTAGGAGAAGCAAAAGTAGTAGAAGAAGAATGAAGAGCCGCTCCATTATTTGTTATTGTGTCTTTATAAACTGTTATAGGATTCAGCATACCAGCATTCAATATGTAGAGTGTCCCTATAAGCCTTCCTCCAGTTATAATCTTATGGCTTTTGAGGTCTTGTAGATAACATGAATGGGTAGTAAAAAGAAATTGTCGAGAAGATGCTGCACATAATCTGTTGACGGATATAAGATTGAATTTGAAAGTAGGAAGGTATAGCACACCACATAGTGTAAGAGTACAAGATAAAATACCTCTTCCCATATACTTAACCTCCAAAGTCTCCCCATTTGGTAAGAACACTTGTATAGGAGGCTTAATGGTCCGTACATCATGCAAGAGACGCAGGTCACTACATATGTGGTTGGAAGCCTCTATGTCTATGATCCAAGAATTTTCTAGAAACTCAATTGATTTAAAGACAGCGTTCTGTAATAGAGAATTATCGGCAAAGTGAGTCTAAGAAAATTTTGCTTAAGAAAAGTTTTGCTTAAGAAAAGTTTGCTTAAGAAAAGTTTGCATATACTTAGCTACTTCTTGTTGAATCATAAAGGACAATTCAACATTCCTCTGTGTTGCATTTGATGAGCCAACTTCATTCTTGGAATAACCTAATTCTTCACTATCAAAAGAAGAGTCTAGTTCATTGGTCGCCATATTTACTCTTGCTCCTAATACTACTGAAACGCGTTTTGGAGTTCCTTGTACCGGTCTGGTACATGTATTGTAGACGAAGTACTGTGCAGTGTCGTATGTGTTCCGCAATCCTCGTAATGCATTTGCTTTCTCTTTAATGCAAATTCTCCACTTTATCTTCTGACTATCGCGTTTGTTCATCCTGTAAGGCCCACCCCTGGCCCACTCAGAGCGGGGTGGTCCACATCCACGGGCTATCCCCACACAGCTCACGGGGTTTCTTCCTTTCATGGGCCGAACTTTGGGACCATGAGCTTAGATACCCATTCGAGGTAGTTCAACACTTGGCCCCGGGGGTGTAGCTCGAGTTGGTAGTGGGACTCTCTCAGTGGGTATCGCTGTGGTCCCAGTGCAGGCAGCCCCAGCTAACATAGAGGACTCGCCTGATGGGATAATTTCTGTTTTGTAAGGGCCCGCGGCCCAGCCCGGCTAGGGGTGGTCAGCATCCACAGGCTATAGGGGCAGCATGTCAGGGCCCCACCCCCGGCCCACTCCGACCAGGGTGGTCCCACTACGTGCCATGTGGGCATGTCCTTTGCCCTTTTCTTTCGCCTCTCCGTGAGAGCTCGAACCTAAGACCAAAGGGACATATTGAAACGGGAGCACTCACTAATTAACCGAAAGCAGAACAGCGTAGCTGCGGGGGATAAATTATGGAATTGACACCAACCTCCGTCTGAGCGGGCCAAAGCAGGACCCGTGATATGGCGCTTTGGTCTCAAGATCGTGATGAGGGTGGTCTCACACAGCATCCCCCAGCTCACAGGCCATTGGACCGGGGACCATGCTTAGATACCATCTCGAGGTTCCCACCGCCAACCTGGCCAGTAGCCTGGCCGCAGGTGGAACTACCTCGAATGGGTATCTAAGCTCATGGTCCCGTGCCCGCAGCCTACTGAGGCGAAAGAAACCCCGCGGGAGCTGTGTGGGGATAGCCTCTGTGAGCGACCACCCTCACTGAGCGGGCCAGCTGGCCCACAATCCCTTCCTTGTATGATCTCGTGTGTCCTTTTTCCATTATTGCTCTATGTACACCCTCCGTATTATGATCCCATGTAATGAAAGCGCCTTTGCCAATGTATATCTATATGCATAGTCTCCACAGATATAAGGCCAATGTTCCTTTGTTTTTCGAACTTAAGTAGCATAGAATATGAAAGTTGAATATAACTTAGCAACTTAACCAAGAGGGGGGGAAGGGTGAATTGGTTTTCGCAAAAAATTTTTGCACAACAATAAGAAATAATAATAAAAAATAAAAAAAAAGATAGGGATAGAAAGTGCAAACTCGAATTTATAGTGGTTCAACACACTCGCTTCATAACCACTCATCCTTCAACTAAAGAGGTTCACCAGTTCAAGCTCCAACATGAGCTTCTTCCTTTTACACTTGGATTTTGGCTCCAATGGTCACTTCACAATTCCTTCAAGCTATACACACTTGAAAAGTTTCAAGCTCCAATCCCAAGCTTCTTTCTTTTACACTTGGATTTCTGGCTCTAATGGGTACTTCAAAAATCCTTCAAGCTATACACACTTGAAGCTTTCACTCTCAAGCACAATGAGACACTTTGTCTAACTCTCAAGGTAGATCAAATACAACTCAAGCTATTGATGAATACAAAGGTGTAATCTATAATATGCCACCAAGAATCTCAATTTTATAATTGATTAACAAGAGCAATGGTAATTGAGAGAATCAATGCAATAAGTCTCATATATCTTAAGTGATCCCTAACACTCTATTTATAAAATATGATCTCGATAGCAAATAAGCTACCAATTGGCCGACCAACTGGTCGACTGTTTCCTCTAGAAACTAGCCGTTGTGCACTGTATGTTACCATTTTATAGCCATTTGGATTTTATGGTTGATAAACCGGTCAATCGTTTCATTCAACTGATCGACCGTTTCAATCAGTGCCCTATAGGCAACTATTTTCTAACCGTTGAAATTTGATCGTTGCATTCAACCGGTTGATTGTTTCCTCTTCTGGTCTTTAGATGAGCTACTGCATCCAATCGATCAAGTTTCACACCTTATTCGGTTCCCAACCGATCGACCGCGCTTCTCGACTCGGGCCGATATGGATGCACAACTGGATCTAATCTGGCTGTTTCACTACTATCTGCTATCAACCGGCTGACCGTTTAACCGACGACCGTTTATCCGTATGCCACACCGCAAACTAACCGATCGACGGCTGAGGCCCCGTATAGTCAATAACCTCTAAATGATCAAACCTATGCGATGTTTCTTAAAAGACTTCTAACCTTAGATGTTCCATTGAAGCACATTTTAGTATTATAAAGTTTGTTGTTTTATGCTTAAACTCGAATAAAATATATGCAATTTTGAAGTTTAAACCAAATAGGCGACATGCATGATAAATTATAATATCCTAAGTGCACCAATGCTATCACCTTACATAGATCCTAAGCTTACAAATATCTTCACTTGATGTTTAAGCTTAGGGTCTTGGTTACTTATCATCTTGGTTTTTTTATTTGAGTGAACTTCACTTCCAAGAACTTAATCAAATAAATCATTGTCATCTTAAGCTTGTAATATCTTTATTTGATGCTTGATCAATTTCAACATAAACTCAACTCAATTTTAACCATTAGTAAGCAATGACCTTGGTTTGTTATCATCAAAACTTCAATTAGAGGTACCCTTGGGCTAACAATCTCCCTCTTTTAGATGATGACAAACCTTTGTTATCTAGGAAGAGTTAATCTCCTCCTTAAACCAATAGTCTAAAAATAATTGCATAATACATATTTTAATCAATTCAAGCATATGTAAGTAGCATTCAACACATAATACAAGCATCAAGGAATGATGTAAGAAATTGTAAATTGTAAATGTATCATTCTCTTTTAGCACATAACTCTTAGATACATATCTTTTCTCCCCCTTTAGCAACATAAAAAAGGAACATGGGGCTTTAGACATAAAGATACCTCCCCATTTGAAGGTACATTTAAGTAAGGGTTTAGGAGTTAGAGATTAAGCATAACATTTTTCAAGCGATATTAACACTCAAGTAATTCAAATATTTTTTCACAAAGAAATGACCCCTAATTGTCTTCTAATGTTAACAAATAGACTCTTATTAAGAGGTTTGGTGAAAATATCCGCAAGTTGGTTCTCGATTATAACAAAATCTGTGAAACCCTGAAAAATTCGAATTTTTTAGAAAGGGTAAAATAATAATTTCGATCAAAATCTGGAATTTTTCTAGATCTCATATGATGAAATGGATTTCACTATTGACGCCCGCAACCAGTTACCGCGTGATAATTTCATTAATCTTGTACAATCGAATTTCACATTTTCGAGGCAATCGAGAGCAATGCAGCATAATTTCCGCTACTTATGGCTCAAGATGAGACATGTAGTCAAGTGGAGAGCTAATCAAACAGCCACCCTGGCGGACCCAAAAGAGACATGTGGCAACACATGATTGGGGAGGGAATCCGCGTAGATGGATAAGCGATAGCAGAATCCAAGTGAGCCCACTTAGACCGGGATACGGCAAGAGAGGACATCTCACTGACTTCTATCTTCTCCAACGGCTGGGGAGAGAGGGAAAGGAGAGAGAGAAAGGCAACCAAATTTGAGAAGAAGAGTTGGGAGAGGGAGGCTCTACCTTCTCTCTAGATTTTCCGACAACTCCACCACTCCGCTTCCCAAGAAGCAAGAGGGAAAGTTCTCCGTGACAAGAGCCAGCAAGTAGAGACAAGAATCGAGAGTTTTGACAAACTCCAAGAGGTAGGTCTTCTCCTCCTTTGGTTATTTTCTACCCTAAGGGTTGTGTGGTGGTGTCTTGCCCCAAGGGGGATGTTTGGTTGCATTTTGAACCAAGGGAAGTCACCCTATTTTTTATCATACGTAGTAGCCGGAGTTTAGGACTGGTTTTTAGGTGGGAAATAAAGGAAATTTGGTGGTGATCCCTTCAGGTAAATTGTATTCACATCAGTGAACTTGATGTTGGCTTTTGAATTTCTCAATTCGGACCTTTGTAGACAAATTTATGGTTCTTTTACCCTAAACAACAACTCCACAGAGGCCGCTCGGTAGAGGTCACCACAGAGGTCGTCGTAGAGGTCAATACAGGAGGTCACTTCCAAAGGTCACCACAGCTCACCACTAGTCGTCACCGCTAAGTCAGTCATCTAGGCTGGTTTGATCACGTGTGACCTCCAACTCGAAAAGGTCATAACTTCTTTGTCCATCGACCCTATGGAAAACCCATCGAGTCAAGATCTGCCATACACCTGCGGGAGGCGTGAGGTGAGCCCGCCAAGTCACCATCTCACAGTTAGGTCACTTTGGCAGGTCGCGTCACCACGAATGATCATGCATCTCCAACCCGGGCACAATTTTTCGTCCAACTGTCTTATGTTCTCGACTCTAGGAAATCCCATTGAGTCAATATTCCAACCATGTGCCTATGGATGGCAATGGGTGCTGGAGCTAGCCGAAAAGGGTAGGTCGAGTAGGCTGGCTGGGTAGGGCTGGTTACTCATGTGAGACCTCCAACTTCGGAAAGTCATAACTTTTTCGTCCGAACTCCGTTTCTGGTGTTATTAGACTCTATAGAAATCCCATTGAGTCAAGATTCCAGCCATGTTCCTCTGGAGGGTAGTAGATGATCATAACTCGGTTGAAAAACCTATCCATTTTGAACCAAGTGTGCAAAGTTGTTTGTCAGACTATATGGCCAATGCTTTGACATGACCAATGCATGGCATGTTGTGTGCATCAGATTGGTAGGATTTCCTCCTTGGTTTATTTTCGCTTGCTATTTATTTGATTTAGTTTGATCGGCAGGTCGTGAGTGGCTGGGGCCGGGTTAGTCCTAAAACCGGGACTAAAAGCTAGACTTCGGGACCCATTTCGACGCCTGATCGATTTCTGACCGAAATGGTCCTTGTGTGCTATATTTGTGTTATTGCTTGATGTTTGAATAACATGCAGATTTCCAGTGTGGAAATAACCATCCATGAATTGATTATGTTGCATGTAGTGTATAAATATTCACGTGACATAAACATGCATTTCCATCACGATTTCAGGCAGATAAGATATCGTGATGACACGGGGTGTGAGTGCACAGTCATAGTCGCCCGGCGTTTTAGTGTCGACCATGGTAAATCGGCACCATGTTTGGTGTTCGATAGGCTATTGTGGGGACATGGTAAGATCGACATTGTGGTTGGTGTCAATGGTGGGCTTAGTGGCATGGGACTTCGTCCAAACTAAGAGCATGGTTTTAAAGAAATCAGAGAATGTCCAGTGTTGAAATAAAAGTTTCATTGGGAATTGTCCAAAGGCTCTGAGGATGTCCAAAGGCTCGGAGGGATGTCCAAAGGTTCGAGGGGAGTCCAAGAAAATGGGAGGGGTGTCCAAGAGCCCGGAGGATGTCCATCGTTTCCTGGAGGATGTCCAGATATGGAGATTTCCCATGGTCGAGATGTCCTGTGGTTTCTAGGATGTCCAAAGTTGATTTAAAATGTAAACAAACATTTTTGTTTTGAAAATAAATCTCTCGCATGATAGCGAGTTGGGCGTGTGTGAGGGAGTCGATGAGGACTCTGGCATCGACAGGCATGTAGACATTCGAAAGTAGGATCATGAATTTGCTGAATGTGTTTAGCTGTCACATGTGCACTTAGGTGGGAGCAACCCTCAGAGGAGATTATCACTACTAGGCTTTGTTCACCCCGGCCGTGGGATCCCCTTTCTGCACACGAGAAGACGGCGTCCTTCGAGGCCGTGAGTGTCAAGAAGGCCGTTGTGGCCTTGAGAATTATTTTCTTTGTAAAATATAATAGAACAATCTAGTTTTAATAATATATTTGGCATATAAAAGTGTAAGAGTTGTACACTAAACCTTTGTGAAATATTAAAGCAAATTGGTTATTTGTAAGAAAATTATAGAGAAATGGGTTCCATATATATGAGACAATGAGTGCGGCATCTGGACAATCCGACATTCACAGTGTTTTGAGGTTAATCTGCTGTCGTTGGACCCCGAGATAAGGGCTGCCACAAAAGATAGTATCGCAGCATAGGTATACGAATACCTAGGGCTTGAGGGACATGGGTTTAGGCCATCGCTATTATGGTGAAATTGATACCAGCGTCACAGCTTGGTATCAAAGTTTAGGTATGCAAATTACCTGGAACTCGATATTTGGTACAAGCAATTCAACTTGGCATCAGGGTTTAGGTAGGTGACTACCTAAGAGTTTATGGGACAGGTTTAGACCACTACATGCATTGTGTGTTTCATGTTGTGTTCTAATATGTGTTCCATGTTTGTAATTGCGTGATTGTGTGTTATGAATTGCGCAGGGAGAGTATATGCTTGGTAAAGTGTATGTAGGAAAAGTGGAATGCTAAGGTTAGAAAACATAACCTTAGGGTTTCGGAAAGGTAAACTAGACGTGACATGTGCAAAAAAAAAATGTTGTGTTATGCATTGTTTTAGCATATACTTAGCACATAGTATATGGGAAATGAATATGGTTTAAATTCGGAAATTGAATTGAAATAGCATTAATGGTTGGCGATTAGCACCACTAAGGAAAAAGGGATGAACGGGTTAGTTCAAAATGACTAAGTCTATTAGTGGTTGGCATGTGCACTACTAGTTAGACTGAGATAGAAATTTAATAAATTTGTCGCCATTTGACATGTGTAGATGGCACGTCAAGGATAGGGCATTTATTGCTTAATGCATCATGTTCATTTTTGCATCTGATGTGGTAGGTTTAGGCTTAGAGGTTGAGGCCTCTAGAAGAGCCAATGTCTAGAAAATCCTCCCCTAAGACCTAGGGTGAGAGTTGACGAGATAGGTTGAAACTCCAGAGTCGTAGATCCTCGTGGATACTAATTGGCTGTGGGACCTTCCTGGGCGGTAGACACATCGGATTCGATGTCATTCTCACATGGATTAGGCTACACTCCATCTGATTGGTCGTTGATTGTGACCTTAGAGGTCATCTCTACACACCAAAGGTATTTGAGTTGTGTAGGGTTACAAATGCATTGTGGTTTGATGTGCGCATGTGTGTGGAATTTTAGGACTAAATTTTAAGGGGGAGAATGCAAACCCCGGAAATTCAATTTAGTAGTGGTAAATAATACTTTGGCCAAAATCCGAATTTTCTAGATCTCGGATGATGAAACGGATTTCACCGTTGGAATCTTCTCGCGAAATCTAGTTACCACGTAAAATTTCGTCGAATTCCAAGACAGTCGAAATTTCACATTTTTCGAGGCACTAAGAGTAGTGCGGTACACTTGGCGCATTTGAGTGGCTCAAGATGAGACATGTGTCAAGTGGAGAGCTATTCAAACAAATAGCTCAAGTGGGACCTAAAAGAGACATGTGACAACACATGATTGGAGGGAAATCCAAGGTAGATGGATAAGGTAATAAGGGTAATCCAAGGAGCCACTTAGAATTGGACAAGTGGCAAGTGAGAGGACATCTCACTTGACTTCTATCTTCTCCCATCCGGTTGGGAGAAAGGGAAAAGGAGAGAGAGAAAGGCAAACCAAATTTGAGAGGGAGGCTCTACCTTCTTTCTAGATTTTCCGACGATTGGACCATCGGTTTTCGGTGAAGCAAGAGGAAAAGTCTTTCCACATGACAAGAGCTACAAGTAGAGACCAGAATCGGGGAGTTTCGACAAACTCCAAGAGGTAGGTCTTTTACTACTTTGGTTATTTTCTACCCTAAGGGTTGCGTGGTGGTGTCTTGCCCCAAGGGGGATGTTTGGTTGCATTTTGAACCAAGGGAAGTGATGAGCTTAAAAGTCATCTATTTTTAGTCCATTTTTCTGATCTATTTTTATCTAAACAAGACTTATTTATGTGCAAAATTATGGAATAACTAACCAAACTGTTAAATGGCAGGGAAAATCAAGAAAAGAAGAATTTTGCGTAGTGAAGGTAAGTTTGATGAGCGCACGAGATAATCAATGCAAGCAGCCACAGGTGCTACGCACAAAGATGAATAACCTCGATGTCGCGGAAGCTTTGGCAAAGAATCAAATGCATATCCAGTTAAAAGAAGAAACTCCGGGCCTGAACGAAGCTTACCTCAAGAGCAAGGCAAAAATGAGTTAAAGAAGCTCCAGGTGAAGCAACCAGAAATGAAGAAGAAGAAGACTTCATGTCGCGACATCTGGATGCTGTCGTGACATCGACAATGATACAAAAGCAGTCATGACGACAAGAAGTCGCTATGCATAAATAAGAGGAAGAGAAGAGGTCGACATCCACCGACACCGTTTGGTCGCGACATCGTGAAACTGGAAGAAATTTGATAGAGGTCGCGATAAGAGAAGCGCCTTTAAAACCGTGACAGTTTGAAAAAATGAATTGATGTACCAAAGATGCTTCGCCGCCACAAAGAGGTCGATGTCGCTGACGTGAGATCGATGTCGGCTAATCTAAGAGACCACTGAAACCCGCAGCGTACAAAGTGATGTCGCGACAGTGGACTGGCGTCGCGACATCACACATCAGCCGGAAAGTCATAGCTCATTTAGTTGATCGCTGACAAAGACGAGCGTCATGGACATCGAGCAACCATTTGAAGCCTCTGCAGATGAGAGCATGTAGCGACAAGAGATTGATGTCACGGAGCACGCTTATAACCAGCCTAAGGTCAGATAGACTTAGGTTGATGTCGCTGACGTGAAATCGATGTCGCGATGAGCGGGATGATGTCATGTAATAAGGGATTTGAGGTTTTACTGAACAAGAATCAAAGCCACCCACTGGAAATCCATAACCGAATGCTGGGATTAGGCCCAAACTCAGAAACCCTGAGTAAATACGCAGCCTACCCGTAAGAGGAACGCAGCTGGGCGGTGACATACGAGAAACCGTAGTCAAGGCTCATTTTCTTTTATTTTCCTTTTTAGTTTTCTTTTTCTTTTTCTTTTTCGCTTTCCTTCAATGTTGATAGTTAGAGATTAGATTAGATTTATCGCTTTATTTTCGCTTATTTTCCCGGATCCGGTGTTGTCGATTTTGAGCGTAAGCTGAATGCACTTCTATTCTTTTTCAAATTCCTTACTACCCGGAATGTTCAAGTTCGCATACCCTCTCGAATTCAACTCGCCTCGACCAAGTAGCTATTCTTATGATCGAGGAATGCCGAGTTTAAAATTCAAGAATTGAGAATCCAAATTTCCATTAAGTGAATGCTATAGTCATAAATTATCTTTCCTGTAGTCGTTTCCCAAAGCACGCCTTTGAATTTCGCCATGAATTTACTCGTGTCTGGTTTATCAAGCTTTTTGATCCGAATATCGCCTATACCCGTTATAAGATTCGGCTCCCATTGCTCTAATTTCAAGGAGGCCCTCTGAAAATACAGAGAAGGCATTCCCGAGTTATGATCAATTACTTGAAGGTATATTAACTCCGCTATTTGAGATCTAATGAGCTTGCAAGTTTACTCGATAAATCTCTTCTCACTTGAAATCAAGAAGAGTCAATGAGTTATCAATTTAAACAGCGTAGAGTTCATACCACCCGACAAGGAGGCCAATCCCGTGTTGGGGCCGAGATCTAATCAAGGAGAGGGTGATCTATTCTACTTTGAGGAAGAGCATCCCTGGTTGTGTATATCCTGCCACCGATAACTCTGGGAGCTAAGGTTTATGTTCATAAACGGGTATGAAGTATCGCAAAAGAAAAATATCCAGACATTTACAAATCCCTTTTAAAAGTAGTTATTTAATTTCCCTTCTCGAGAGAATCAGAAAATTAGATAATGAAATGGAGTTTAGAGAGATCCAAACAGACCGCTAAACACCTCGGGATGTATTTTAAAACATGAAATATCTAAGAAGTTTTATCGCATAACTACAGTGAATCGGGTACTTCATCATAGTAGTATACTTGATGTGTCCTTCCGAAAGATAATTATTCGTTGTCCATTTATTTTCTTAACTATTCTTTATTCTTTATTCTTATATTCCACTATTTTATTGATCATTTATTTTACTGGTAAGCAGTATAATTTTGCTTTCTGTCAATCTCAATATCACTTTATGGTCCAAATAGTACCTATTTCAGTAGTCGTGTGGTGAAGTTGATTTAAAATTCTTGAGATCTCCGTGGGATCGATACCTGACTTGCTATCCATTTTATTACTGGTTTACCTGCACTTGCAAAGATATCGTGCCAAAACCAAAATTGAAAATGATTGAACTTTAAGAGACTTGGTCTCAAATAGCTTACGGTGCGCTCGTGATTAGATAATAGTCCTTTGGTAATTGTGCAACTAAATTTGTATATGTGTTTTGGTCTGAGGTCATCAAGTTTTATGGCGCCGTTGCCGGGGATCGAAAGAATTTAGTAAATCAATATTCAGACGAAAGAAGGAAATGCTAATTTGGACATTTAGAAGAAAAGAACAAAAATAGCTTTTCAAGCAGTGGTTATTTTTAACCACTAACCTTTAACAAACCATATTGAATATATTTTTTGTTTTGACTAATCCTATTAATGGGAGTGTGTTTTGCTTTAAAAACTCACGTACAGGAAGCGTAAAAATTGATCCGATCTCCAAATACGATTCTCGAATTGTAGAAAACACTTCAAGCAGCTTGAAAGACAAGGAAAGCGTAAAACACCACCATGCAGATGAAGACGTGATCAAATCGAGGGACACAGACAAAGAGCCTTTAAGCCCTCCCAATCAATCGACACCATGGAGGAATTTTGGAAGCCGATCATTCAGATGAATACTCAAGAATCGGGACACCGCTTATCGATGCCAACAATTTCAACTTAAACCAGCATTATCACTATGGTCCAAGAAAGACGCTTTTACCGGTCATCCTAATCGAAGACTCCAAACGAGCACCCGAAGATTTCTCAGATGGCTAATACAAGAAAGTTGAATGGGGTGAGACCGTGTCATTAAACCGCATCTATTCCCCTTCTCTCTTATGAGATACGCCAGCCTACATGGTATGAATCTTTACCATTCGCTCGTTGATACTGGGAGGAGCCGGTAGAGGCCTATTTGGGGCGCATTCTTCCCCCATCACTCACCTCATAAAGGAGGAGGGAAATCATTGTGTTTCAGCAGGGGGAAGATGAGAGCCTGTATGTAGCTTGGGAAATATTCAAACTGGCTAATGAGAAGATGTCCAATGTACGGGATAGATTCAAGACTGGATGAGATTGTATATCATGCCTTGAATGATATATCAAAGGGGATCATTGATGCTTCATGTTGTGGAGTATCTTGCCGGTAAGGTCGAAGAGGCAAGAGAGCCGATTAAGACTGCTAGTCGTACATGAAACTCCTTCTCGAGTTTTCAAGAGGAAGCAAGCAGAGGAAAGTGGATCATGGTGTCAGCAAGACCGACAAAACACGTGAGGCCAAGTCGATGTCATTATGCACAGCCGGACAAGCAAGAAAGGAAGACACACACCGCCCATGAAATAGGAGCAAGAAAGAGAGTTATTAGCTGAAAGGCCGAGAGTCAAGAACACCTCTATGATGTCAAGAGGTTAAGTATCCGCGAGCCAAGGCTTACCATTTCAAACCCAATACTAACCTCGCACATTATCACCCAAGACCGAGGAACCATGAGAACTTCTCATGTGGAGGGGCTTCACAAGGCCCAAGGCATGGATGTAACCTCAATGTATTATCAACAACCACTCGAGGTTCCAAAGAAGAGCAAAGAAGGAAATGAACACAGAAATGAATATCGTGGTCGAGGAGGGCCCACTCAAGAACAGATGCCGATTTCATGGGGGATAATAAGGTGTCGCTTGAACCTCCATGAACAAAGTTTGCGTAGTTGGAAGCAACCATACCAATTCTCAAATTTTTCGTAACACCACCAATGCATCCCCGAAGAACTCCGAGGATGGCTGGCAGGCGCCTGGCCCTAACCTCGCAAAGCCGAAGAAAGATACCTTCCCAAGTGACACAAAGAAAAATCCAAAGGACTGCATGGCTGTGTAGCTGAGGAGTGGGAAGGAAATAGAAAAGATGAAAGAAAAAAGACATGTTATCAGCGCTGAAGCAAGACCAGAAAGGGAAGAGGTAATCGAGAAAGAAAAAGAAGGAGTAGAAGGCAGAACATCCAAGGATCTAGACTCAATTCCATTTCCACGTAGACTCAACTGAAGATGTAGGAGCAAATTTTGTAAGGTTTTTGAAAACTTTCCAGAAGCTGAGATCGCATGCCTTTATCGAAGTGGTAAATCTCGTATGCCACTTGCAAAATTTCGAAGGACATACTGAGCAAGAAAGAAAATAGTAGAGGAAGGAATAGTGACCACCGCCACTTGATTCAGCGCTTACGCAGCTGAGCTTCTCGAATCAACAATATTTATATACCTAAGTTCCTCCTATTGCCAGAGTCGTTTACCGCAGATAGTGGTCTGTGGTCGAACACTGGGATGGGTTTTCATCCTAGGGAATGACGGTATAAGTGCAAGAAGGTAAGACTTTGCTTGGACTTTTGGATTGTTTCAAAATAGTGAGTAGTTTGAAAACCGAATAACTCAGAAAGACTGGAAATGAAGTGTGAAATGTTAACTTTGAAGATTTAGGTCACTAACTTGTAACTTAGTGGGCAAACAAGGTCCCTGTTTTATCCTCGCTGCTATGACAAGCAACCTATAGTCCAAGCCACAACCGGATCTATGTTTAACTAGCAAACCTCAATTCTAAAATCAACTCCTATTTGAGTCAACACGCATAACATGTACCACTGCCCCCTTTACGCTTGAAACCCTAACATTAAACATCATTTCGTGGCTCAGAAGACCATCTAAAACCACAAAGGTATCAGAGCACATATAAAATCGTATCTCAGCATGGTAAGTATTGGCCAAATCAATAACATTCAATGCTATTCAACCCTATTTTGAGAAGATAGGCCATAAACACAAAGATCTCAGCTTTTAACACAAGAGGACAACTATATGCCTTACTCACCAAGCTAGCTTCCTTCCTCTTCAAAGAAAAGAGGCGAGCAAGCATCTCTTGAGTTGTCATCCTCAAGAGGGGTAATGGCAGCCAAGAAAATATGAAGAGAGAGAAGAGAGAAAAGCAAACCCTAACTAAACTACGTAGACAAAAATAAAACTACCAAAAATTGCTTCCTCAATTTGTCAGTTAGGTTTTACAAACTGGAGGGGGCTTATATAGCTGTTCCGAATGTATGAAAATACCACAAAGCTCAACAATCACAATTTTAGGACAAGAGAGTAATACACCAAAATCAAGCCTGGCTTGCATTGATTACAAAGCATGACAGCAGCTGAATTTCGCTACAGTTCAAAATTCTAGTAAATGGAAAATTTCATTAGCTAATAAACTACCAAGAGATAGTTAAACGCAAAATTTCGCTAGGCGTTGGTGATTTGGCTTAGTTAGCTAAATTTCGCATTTAGCTAAATTACGTGGGAGTAGCGAATACAAAAATTTCGCTAGGAACAAAGGCTCAGCCAAACTTCGGTGTCTAGCGAATAGGATTGCTTAAGATCAAGGAATTTTCGCTATGTTATAAATTTTCACAATCCGCTTAAATTTTCAATCTTAGCGAAATTCCCGGATTTGGCCGATTCATCGCATTGCTTCCCGTCCTCTACCGCACGATTTCCATCACTTCATTTCATTCTTTCTTTGATTTTGGTCCGTTTGATATCAGACAATTGAGTTCAATCTTCATGATTCATCATATGTCTCGATATTGAACTCCCAAAGCACCCAAAACCTTGCAAACAACCAAATGAATCCTCTGAAACATAAGGATAATAAGAAGACTCACCACCAGTATAAATGACATGATTAGTGCGCAAAGCACTCAAAACTCATCTGGAATATAAACAAACAAAATTTTCGCAACAATCATACCCCCCCAACCGAAACGCTATGCAACCTTAGCAATGCAAAACAAAAAGGGAGATGTATGTAGTGATTTTCAAAGTTTATGATTCAAAAGGGTTTATGTATATATAAACATTACCTTTAACCAAAAAATTGACACCAAGTTTGAAAACCTGTGATGAAAGAACCAAACCATACAAGAACAATTTTAGCCTATTGGTTCCATGATTTCAAACTGAATTTCCACCTAAGTCTAATTGTTCTTTATATAACCAGACACGCCAATAAATTGCAAAATTTGTCCCCTCCTCAACCTAAAATCGACATGGCCTTAAGTCGTTGAATAACCTAGATAAGGATAGTTACGCACTTCTTCTGGTCTAACTATATTATAGGGTCTAATGCTTAAAATCCAACTTCACCAAAGTCCGTGGTAATCCAGGTCCACCGATGACTCCCAACCAATTAAGGTTTAGGGGCATCAAGCCAAAGGATCATCGACTCACAAACTACAGTCACACCCCCATCAATGACTTCAAAATCAAGCACCAACAAATCGTTAGACTCTACCTATCCACCCATGTAACACTAAACCCATGACTCCCAACCAATTAAGGCTAGGCATCGTTTCAAAGGTTACCATACACCCTGAACGTTCTGGTTTCAAGGCAAAACTTCAATGACTTTATTTTTCTTTTTATTTTTGATTTTTCTTTCTTTTGCTTTTCCTTTTCTTTTCCCGGTACACAAAATCGGGTCTTCGGGCGGGTAACACAAACATAGCTTAGGCTGCTTAGATGCTTAAGGCCTACTATGCAAAGCGAAAGGAAGTAAAACAAATTCACGTACCTATTGAAATAATCCGAGTGCAAGTGTGTGAATTAGCATATGAGAAATAAGCCGAAAGCATGCCGGAACTTCAATTAATCAAAATTGATTCAAACATGGAATTTGGTCTGTAACATAAAGGCGACAAATGTGGGTTCAAATTCTTCACAGTGCAATTCAATCGCCTAATTAGCATCTGAATTTGGTCCAATCAAGTAATTTAATTGAATTAGATTGTTATCCACTGTTCCAATTGAAAACAAACAGTAATACACGAAGGTACAAAAAGTCGGTTTTGGGAACACCGAACTAGTTCTATATAGAAACATTACTCAAGGAGACCAAGAGAATGATCTCTCAACCCTCGCAAAGGGCTCGAGCCGACCATGGTGTCGACTTCCTATTGTTGACTCGTTCTACCGATTGAATTTGTCCAACACCGCCTGAGTGGCGCACCAAGGCAAAACCAAAACACCCGCTTCAATTCTCGTTATATCCCGCAATTCTGATTATTCACTTGTATCCCGAATAATTGAAAGATTAATAATTACTAGTCACTTGATTTTCGCCCATTAATTGTGCCCGCATTCAAGTGAAATATGTTCAGCTTCCAATGCTGTACGCTAAACGTAAGTTTGCATAATTCTGATTTCGGCACTGATGATCATCGGCACGTAATTATCTTCTCTAGAATATCAAAACATGATCAGGTTTCATCGGCAATTGGCTCAAGTGTCGGCACCAAAATTCACCGGTAGTAGAATTGTCTATTTTCACCAAGATATGTCCTCAACTATCCCCTTAGTGGATTTTAACTAATCTATCGCCAATGATAGTGATGTTAGTAGGTTTGTTCACCTAAACCTAATCATTGTATGATCGAATACGGTGATTAGGTTCACACTCGGCTCCTAAATCAAGCAATGACTTGTCTATGCAATCTTCAAACAATATTGATCAAATTGTGGGAGACTCTTGATCCTTGTATTTGACAGTATTTGCTTGATTATAAGACCGACTTGTCTAATGAGAAATGCCTTTTCAATGCCTAACCCTTCTTGATTGTGCAAGATCTTTCAAAATTTTGCATAAGCAAGGACTTGTTTGATCTGTCACAGAGGTATAAGAACTCTCACTCTGCCTCAAGACTCTTAAAATGCCCGTCGAGATGCCTTCTTCTTACCTCTTAAGTATTAGAAATGAGTGGTGGCGCTGTGATTTCATTGAATCTTTCCTTTAGGAGAATATGCTCGCATCGCAATTCTCCTCCTCGATTGATTCTTCACAAAGCCGGTACGGGTTGATCAATCCTTTCACTTAGTGGTATCATAAATTCTTAACCTCATCCAGCATTCCCTGAACGCTGGATGATCCCACCTCATGATTCCTCTGGTTTGCAACGTTGGGAAGGGAACTCTCTTTTTCTTTGCACTTTAGCAACTTTGTTGATCTTGGTGATGGAATACTGTAGGTTATCAATTTTTTGGTTTGACTGCCTCAAGTCACGCATCTATTCTCTGGTTCAGCATTTCTACAAGATCAATCCTTTGTGCCAGCACATTAATTCCTTTTGCTCTTCCACAAAGTTGTCACCACCTTTACCTCTAATTCAGATCAATTGCTCAACAGGAAGAAAGTGAGGTCATGGTTGTACTAAAGGAACCAAACTCGGTCATAGCTCCCGGAGGGCGATGCAGGGGTTTGCTTCAGACAGTTTGGATGATTTCTCCGGAAGAAGGTTATAAAAATACCACATGGAGCATCTATGTGGTTTATTTTGATTTAGGACATGGGCACACTTCAGACAAGGCGTTCTGGTGATTATTTGACCTAAAATTGAAGCAAGAAAGTCAGATGCGCATAAATCCCATTAACCTAAGCCAGATTGCATGCTGATTTCATTTCCACTTCATCCAATCTTCTATGAAGTGGTCAGCTTTGCTTTCATCTTGTCTTCGTAGTGCACGCATGCCCCCTCGCCTGGTTCGAAGGCTCTGATCTTTCGCTTCTTGGATTCGGTCTATCCTATGCCTTAGAAGTCAGTCAGCATAGTTCAAAAGTCCATGGCTTAATCCGCTTTTGCTCAAAAGTTACCCCCCACACATAGTCTCCAATAGTTGCTTCCATGGTTGAGACATACCATCATAAAATGATTTACCAAGATCCATGTATCAAACCCATGATGTGGGCATGCACCGATGGTCTCCATAAATCTCCTAACACCGATAAAACCTCTCACCATCTTCGAGTCGCAGTGTAAATTTGTCTCTTCAAATTGTCGGGTCTTACGAAAGACCAATTTTTTTAAAAACTCATGGCAGCCTGTACCAATTTCTTATGTCTCAGCCTCAAAGTGGAGTTGCTTCAAATCTTGGCTTCATTCTTGTGTGGTCAATGGAAATGCTTTAGCTTCAGCAAATCCACGCCCACTCACACTCTTCCAAAGGCAGCGCAAAACCTCCTCAAAACTCCTAATATGAAAGGTATGGATTTTACTTCATACCATACATGTGGGGAGTAGGGTACCAAATAAGGCCTCATCACATCTTCGCAGAGATGATACAGATGGGTACCACTCTAGGAGGGTGGATGTGATCCCCGCGGTTCTATAAAGGTTGATTTCCATCGTGCCCTTAGTTGGCTCGTTGTTCTTCAGCAAGGATTCATGGTATCAAAGGTGTACACCGACTTCACCGACCGGGGTCGGGTTATGTACCGATTCTATGTAGTCTAATTGAGCAATCTCTATCCCATCGTTGCATAAACACTGCTACAAAAATTGTAGAGACAACAAAGAGCACAAACAAACTTGCAAAAAGGGTTATTGTTAGATAAAATAAAATCAACGTAAAACAGCAACAAAGGCAGCTATATCGCAAAGTGATGAACACTTGCAAATACAAAGAACTGGATTCAAAAAAGGTTAAAAGGAACACTTCACTTCTGTGATGTGGATCACAAGTACACTTCAACTTATCAACGTAGTTCGGGCACCATCCCCAACGGCACATTTTGGATTCTGTGCCACAAAGAGGGCTGAGTCAATCAACAATATTTATATACCGTTCTTACGCCGTAGTCAAGCTACCGGCAAAGATAAAGGGGTTCAGTATCGAACACGGAATGGGTTTTCATCCTAGGAATGATTTGCATAAGTGCAGCTAAGGGTAAGGCTTGCTTGACTTCTTTGATTGTTTCAAACAGAGTAGCTTGAAAACCCGAATAACTAGAAAAGGACTGTAAATAAGTGTGAAAGCTATTAACTTCAAGATTTAGGTCACTAACTTGGTAACTAGGCAAACAAGTGTCTCCGCCTATCCTCGCTATGACAAGCAAACTCCATAACGGGGTCACAACCGATCGTTTAACTAGCAAACCTCAACCCTAAAATCAACTCCTATTTGAGTCAACACGTATAAATATACCATGGCCCCTTTACGCTTTGAAACCCTAACATTAAACATCATTTCAACAAAGACCTATCTAAAAAACCACAATGCATCTCAGCAATAAGTATGCAATCGTATCCTAAAGCATGGTAAGTATTGGCCAAACTAATAACATTCAATGCTATCAACTTATATTTGAGTAAAGATAGGCTTATAAACACAAAGACTATTTTTAACAACACAAGAGGACAACCCGTATATGCCCCACCACTGCTAGCTTCCTCCTCTTCAAAGAAAGAGGTCAGGCTCAAGACTTCAGCCACATCCCCAAGAGGGGTGTTCTCATGCCCAAGAAAATAAGGGAAAGAGGGGAGAGAGGAAGAGAGAAAAGAAAACCCTAACTAAACTACTAGACAAAAATAAAAACTTACTAAAAATTGCTTCCTCAATTTGTTGCTTAGTGTTACAAAATGGGAGGGGGCTTATATAGCCACCCAATGTATGAAAAGGCCACAGCTTCACACTGCAATGACGAGGGCAGAGTAATACACCAAAATTGAAGCCTGCAGATTGATTACAAAGCATGACAAGGCGTTAATTTCGCTTAAGGCTCAAAAATTTCGGCTTATAAATGAAGGCTAGTTAGTTAGTGGTTTTCATTGTAGCTAGCGAAATCACAAGAGATAGCGAAAATGCAAATTTCGCTAGCAAAGGGTGATTTCGCTTAGTTAGCGAAATTTCGCTAGCTTACGAAATTTATGAGTATTAGTCGCAAAATTTCGCTTAGAAATCAATGAAGAATTTCGGTGTTCGATGTGAATTGCATTTTCGCTTAAGATTGCGAAATTTTCGCTGAATTTTCAAGAATCCCAAATAAATTTTCGCAATCTTAGCGAAATTTCGATTTGGCTTGATTCATCACGCATTGCTTCCTATCCTCATTACACGATTTCCATCACTTTGCCTTCATTCTTTTCTTTTGATTTTTGGTCTCGTTGATATCGACAATTGAGTTCACCTTCATGATTCATCAAAATGTCACACAAACCCAAAGAGCCAAAAACTTGTAAAACAACCAAAAAGAACCTCTAAAAACGGCATAAGTGATACTAAGAAGACTTGAACACTCAATCGCATAAATGACATGATTAAGGCGCAAAAAGTACTCAAACCTATCTAATATAGGGTCTAAAATACACTCGGGGTGTTTAATCACCACTTATGTCGCAAATAATCAAAAGAAACTACCAAGAAGATGAAAGACCCAGTGGAGTCACGATTCTTGTAGTGTCGAGGAATCAATTCCGTGAAGCTCTCTGTGATTCAGAGATAGTATCAATTTGATGCCTCTTCACAAGAAATTAAGTTTGAGGGAGGTTATTCCACCACTCAAGTACTTCAAATGGCATGATCATGGCAAACTCGAAGGAGTCTTAGAAGATGTGGCCGGTCACCGCGAAATTTGTTTCTTCTAGTAGACTTCATCATTCTCGACATGGGGCTATGATTCAAGGCAATTCAAGCATCGGGAAGACCATTCCTAGCCACTCGGAGCCGCTCCGATTGGACATGCAAAAAGGAGTTCTACTCTCAGGCTGGAAGAAGCCGCTATTTTTAACTGATCAAAAATATGGAAAATATAGACAGAGACAAGGAAAGCATATGTAGCAGATTGCTTCATACTTCAACCCCGATGTTAATAATGATTGTAATAATTCCATGACAATGAAAAGAGATGAATTCCAAAGATAACGAAGATTCATTCCGAATTCCACACGTAAGTTTTCATTCTAGAAACTATGATGAGCTTGAAGCAAAACAGTAAATGATACAATGGGGAAAATATTGAAAAAGAGGAAATTCATCAAGAAACCAAGATGTAAGGACTAGTTTCAGTGAGCACGCCATTTAAAGTATGCTTACTTAGAATTACCAAAGAAAAACCAAGATCATTTGGGCTTAATTTCGCTGATGCCGAGGAACAAAGATTGTCGAAAAATATTAAGGAAGCACAGAACGCTTAGCTCGTCCATCAAGAGTCAAGGGTACGTCCATCAATTCGCATGCATAAGATTCTCTCGCTAAAAGAGACTTCAAACCATCTCGTAGAACACCAAAGGCGATCGAATCCAAAGTTGACGAAGGAAGTACGAAGGAGGTACTCAAATTGTCGAATGCCGGTTTTATCTATGCTATTTCGTATAAGATTTTGCAGGCCCACCATGTGGTTCAAAGAAAGGGGGCTACCCGGATCGAAATGAAAAAAATGAATTGATTCCAACAAGAACGCTGATGACGTGAGGTGCGGCTGATTACGTGAAGTTGAATTCAAAGAACCGAAAAAGATCATTTTTGCCTTTCATTGATCGATGTTGACAAAGAAGACACCCTCACTTTGTTTTCCGGATGGGTATTCGTGATACAATCGATTGCTATTGCACTGAGACCAAGAGAAGACCACCTTCCACATGCCCATGGTACCTTTTGCCTTCGAAGGATGCCATTTTGGCCGTAATGCCCCCGCTGTTATCTGCTTACATGGAAGCAGAATGAAGGTCAATATTCTGACTTGGTTGAAGAAGTTGGTGGAAATTCCTATGGATGACTTCTTAATCGCGGTATGGATCCAGCTTTGATCAATGTTTAAACAATCTGGAAACAGTGCTTCAAAGATGCCAAGACAAACAAATAGCACCGACCGGGGAAAATGCCATTTTATGGCAGACAAGGTATTGTTCTTGGGCATAAAATTTCGCATCGACTAGAAGTGACCAATCTAAGGTAATATCCATTATCAAAACTCTTGCACCACCTACCACAGTGAAAAGGAGTAAGAAGCTTCTTTGGCATGCTGGATTTTGGCGTGAGATTCATCAAAGACTTTCAAAAATAGCCGCACTAATTATACAGACATTAGAAAAAGATACAAAGGTTCAATTCTTGGATGACTTCAAGATGCTTTTGAAGAAATCAAAATCATATCGGGTACAAGCACCTATAGCCGGCTGCACCGTGAACGGGATCAAGGATTTGAAATAATGTGTGATGCCGTGATTTTGCCATGGGAGCCGTGGTTTGGGGCAAAGAAAAGAGAAAGTATTCAGGCATATACTATGCTAGTAAGACTTTCAATGAAGCACACAAGAGAACTACTCAACAATTAAAAGGAGATGCTGTACAGCAGACTTATTGTGAAAATTTGGCAATACATTTAGGATCCCATGGTAATTCACACTGATCATGCAAAGAATAAATACGATGTCAAAAAAGGAAGCAAGATTATATGTGTAGTGTCGCCGTTGCAGAGTTTGATTTGGAAATCAAGGATAAAAGGATGGACAATGTGATAGCATCACTGTCAAGAGTAGAAAGGAAGGGTTGATGGTGCGAAGAAAAATATGATGTTAATGTAGAACTCCTGTATGAGCAATTGTTTGTTGTTGTTTCCTTCCAACTTCCATGGTATGTCGATGACAGAATTATCTCGCTTCAGGAGGGCGTTTTAATTCAGCTACCAACGTAAGAGGAAACTCGAACCCATGTGCAGGTATTATATTTGGGATGACCCATTATTATTCAAAAGAGGGTGTGCTGACATGATACACAAGAAGATGTAATGTAAAGTGAACAAGGCAACATTTTAAATGAATGTCATGCATCACTATACGGGGACATTTTTTCTCGAGAAAGAATTGTACTTCACAAGATACTCCAATCAGGATTTTATTGGGCCCACTATCTTCGTGAGATCAGGCCGAAGGGGTTAAATTGTGCATAGATGCCAAAAAGATTGGAAATATCGCCAGCAGAATGGTGTCCCTCAAGGCTATGGTGATACCATGTAATGGGAATAGATTTTATTGACTCGCACACCTTCATTTGGAAACTCCATACATAATGCCAGTTAAGAGATTACGCCTTCCAAATGGGTGGAAGCAAAGGGTTTGTCCAAGGAATGATGCTAATAGCTTGTGAGTTTTTGGGTGTTATCATTTCGAAAGCGCATTCGGGAACACTTTAACTATCAATAGTGATGGGGGAACCCACTTTGCAACAATATTTGCAAAACTCATGAGCAGTGTATGGGATCAAGCATGTAATGAGTTTAGCTTAGACATCCCCAGACCAGGACAAGCATAAATTTCCAACAGGAGATCAAAAGAATACTTGAAAAGACGAGTCGGTTTTAGAAAGATTACTGCAAATCGATACGATTTGCAAATATAAACCTATTATTATCCGGCATGTTTATAAACATTATCGAACGAACAAGGTATAGAGATATCAGAAGAACTTGATTTATGTCGAATAAGAGATCAATCATCAATCAGAATTAGAATGGGGAATATGAGATGCGAATACACAAAGATGGTGGCGCCAGTATGATCGTAGAATTTGAGAAAAGAGTTCGCAGCAGGAACAGGTTCGTTTAATTCTGGGGACCGAATTGTTTGTGGAAATTAAATCCAAAATGATGGGGCTACACACAAGTTATTATAATACATTTAGAGCAAAGACACTGAGAATCGATAATGGGAGAATCTAAGGCCACGGAGGTGAGGTTAAAGCATTACCAAACAGTGGAAAAGGGAAATGAAGAACTCCAACTCGGCTCAAGGAAAAGAAGAAGTACTACAAGAAGTCCACAACTAAGGACTCAAACCGATAAAATTTAATGGGAGGCAACCCATAAGGATTGAATCTCTCTCGATTTTAAGTTTTGAAATATTTTTTCTTTAGTTGATGAAAATTAGATCAGATTTGTTTTTATAAAGATAGATTTGTTTTTTAGAAATTAATGGTAGTTTAATTAGATTTTTCGACACAAAGGAGCTTCCAAGTAAGGTTTAAAGACATGAATGGCAAGGCAACTACAGAACAATTCCAAAGAATCCTGCGTAGAAGTCACAACATGAGAAAAGGGAGTAAACTTTCCCAACCCACCCCGTAGGATATACTAATTGATTGTTAAATCTTTGCTTGAGATGCCTCAAGAGATGTCTAAAAGTGGTTGGGGAACAATGTAAGATCTGGCGTTCGATCATTGAGTTAAGGGCTTAGGCCTTGATGTAAGAAAAGGTTATGTCGTGACATAAGTATACTGACAAAACATTGATGTCGTGACCTCGTTTTGGAAAGGGCAATTTGTGAGAAGAAGGAAGAAGGTATATGTCGCGACACTAATCGTGGAAGTCGCGACAGAGAATTAAGTTTCAAATGAAAAAATGATGTCGCAACAACCCCAACAACAAGGTAGGAAGTAGTCGCGGGAATAAAAACAGTGAATAAAAAGGATGTCGCAACGTGATAATCAAACAATTCCTAAAAATCCACTGATGTCGCGACAAACTTAGCATGTCGCCACATAAAAGAGTTTTTAATGCCATTAACTCACTTTAAAAAGCCCTAAATTCAATGATTCAAATAAAAGAGGCGAACCGAAGTCGCGACGTGTTTTTAATGAAGCAAATAATTAGCCCACAAACATTGATTGAATTGCAACTGTTGGAAACTTTATCATTCACTCCAAACCACATATCTATTCACCTTCTTCCTCCTTATGAATCTCAACCCCTGAAAACCCTAGCTTTCCAAAAGCTTTTCTTCCGTTTCCAATGGCTGAAATTCCCACCCTAGTCCCTAACCTAGACGAGATTATGAGGGAACATGAACAACTGCAGAAGAAGAAACTCACCAAGAAGAACACTTAGACGAGATCTCGTCAGAAGAACAATCGTAGAGAGGTGCCATCGGGAAACACCAAGTCTCTGGGCAACTCCAAAGAAAGAGCGTAAAATGAAAGGGAAAGGTGAGAGAAGAAGAAGAAGTAGAAGATTTCGTGGTCGGGGAACTGCTGCACTCCTGGAAAAATATTATGCTAACAAGGGGTTTGTCACAGAGGAGATTCAAAATCCTTGCATTCTTCAAGGAGATGATAGAGCAGAGGGTAGAGCCCTCACCAAAATCGTAGTATACAAAGACTGTAAGAGAGTTTTATTCAAATTTGGTAGGAAGGAAGGATGGAGCGGTTTTTGTTAGAGGAGTCTGGGTTTCATATGAAGCTAAGGCCATCAACGAAGCCTATGGCATGGCGCCAGGCCAAACATATCCAAATTCAAGAAACTTTTGAAAAACCAGATTTTAGAAAGATTGCCAAGAAGCTCACTAATGGTAAGGTGCAGTTAAACCAAGGAGAAGGAAGGCCAAGAACATTTAACAGGGGAAGCCTCACTGAGGAAGCGAAGGTATGGTTTTACTTCCTGGCTTCTGTTTTGGTTCCAATAAAACACGTGTGCACAGTGAGAGAACAAGAAGCTGTGTTGATGTATGCCATCCTAAAGGGATACAAGATCAATGTAGGAGTTGTCATTGAAAACGGTATCACGAGGTATCGCGAAGGAATAAAGAGGGTTGACTTCACCCAAATAAACACCCATCGCTCTATGTTTGAAGGTCAAGTGAAAGGAGTATGGGAATCGAAGAAGAAGTACCCGAGCTTCACCCACCCTTCTCGATGTGGTTAGCAAAGGACCAAGAAACCGGGCGAAAGGGTGGGTGCTGCAGAGGAAAGAGATGAAGCCCCAAATGAAAGACCAAAAGGAGACTCCGTAGGGTTGCCGATCAAGGAGCAGAGCGACCTAAAACTCAATTCGACAACAATGATTTCATTTTTTGCAGCACAATGAAGGGCGGTGATGAAGGCAATTCATCAGACTCTCTCCATTCCCTTTAGCAGGTTCTCCTCATGTGCGGTAATGTAAATTTCCAACACGAGAAAGCTCAAGGGAGCACAAGAGAATGTAGCTTCGACATCGGAAGCCTAATGCCATGCAAAGAGAATGGATGAAAGAGAGAAGGAGGAACCTAAGGAAGTGAGAATCGTATAAAGGCATTTATGAAAAGGAATTGAAAAAGAAGAGACCAAAGAAGGGGAGGAAGAGCTAAACAGAAGGAAAAGGAGCATGAGATGGAGCTACAAAGAAGAGACCAAGAAAGGGGGAGAAGAGTCGAACGGTAAGAGAGGAATGTATGAGAAAATTAAGCAAAGAAGGGGAAGAGTTTAAGAAAGAAATGAAGGAAAGAGATCACAATCGTTGTTGCAAACTCAAACTAAGCCTACAGCTTTATAACAATCGCCTGAGCGTGATTCTCAACTCCTAACATTGATAAAGAAAAAGAGATACAGAGCGCAAGAAGCCAAATCTGGGGGGGAGCAAATCAAGGGCTTTTAAGTTCCTATACAAGTCTCTCTCATGTATGATTTTAAAATAAACCTGATGATAGAGACAAGAAGCAAAGGATGTTGAATCCTACAGTGTAGAAAAGAATGGCTAGAAAATTTGGATCTGACACACAATCTCTCCAAATTTTTGCAGGTCATGACTCAAAATGGAGAATACAATGAATGGCTTCGTGAAGAGGCAGATGAGTCAACAAAAAAGGTTGATCTCTTCCAATGAGATCTTCATCAAGATCAAGTCGAGAAGGAAACTAAGAAGAGAAAGGAAAAAGGGAAATGAAATTTCCTCCATTCCCAAATCTCATTTGAACACCTAGACTCCGATTCCCTAATATCTTTGCCGCCTTCCAAAAGAAAAAGATAGACTTCTTCCCAAACTCGACTTACCCTCCTTATCCCATTTGAATTGTATCCAATCAAGTGTAATTGAATCGTAAATAAAATGAGAAATTGAATTGAATTACAAAAGTTATTATGAATCTTGCTTGTTCAATGTTGTGTTGCTTGCGGATGCATATTAGAAGTTGGGAAAATAAAAGTAGAATTAGTTCTGCACAAAAATCACGAGATGTCATGAGCTGTTGAACAAATGTTTTATTTGTAAATAAGCCTAAACAGAATACGCCATGAGATAGCTTGATTGAAACACGAAGTGCAAAAGTGACTTAAGTCTAACCAAGTAAGTCCGTAATAAGGAAAGTAAGGAAATCAAGGAATGCAAAACATATTTTGAGATTGTGGCGAACAATGAGTCAAGGAACCCGTTGGATACTAAAGAATTTAACTACTCATCAACAAAAATTAATCAAGGAACCCTCCTAATGGTTAATAACAAAGAAATAACCCAGATTCTAGAACTCATAGATTATCGATCGAGGCTAAACCCAGTGATACAAATGACAAGAAATGATGCAGCCATTCTTGGAAAGTTTGAGTCATTCAGTTATCTCATCTATATGCTAGCATATACCTTGGGCCTGAATTGGAGCCAATCAAGCCTTATTTCTAAAATCACCCAATTTCTTCCAAAAGAATCAATCTTCCAAGAAGAACCAAGATTACCCAAGAACTGGCGAGGAAGAAGGAAATCAAGTTTGGGGGAGGTTGTTTTTGAAGAACTCAAGGAGAAAAGACAGAAAAAGGGGAATGAAAGGAAAATGGTCAAAAACATAAATGGGATAAGTTTTACCTTGTGGCCTAATTCTCTTGAACTATTAAGTTCTTAGGGGTGTTTCAACACCTAGTACCCTAATGTCATCTGGTATGGGAGTTACTAACCCAAAGTTCGCTAAGGGTGTTAGAAAGCCTAAGGAAGGTAAACACACCATCCCTGGATTAGTGACAAACAAAGGAAATTCCTATTGAATTCATGAAATGAGAAATATATTACGCCCGACAGAAGAAATCGCTGAGATGTCCCAAATGAAGTTTCGGGGAGTTTATTAAACTACAAAAGGAAAAAGGGCAAGAGGAGAAAGAAGAGAGAAAAAGTTCAGTGGTAATCTAAACCAAAAGTTCCTTTCTATCCTACCCTTTACCCAAGCATAACATTACAAGCTCAAAAGACCCGATTGATTCAAGGATGGAATTACTCACATTAGTGGAGATCAATATGAATCACAAGCTTATGGAATTTGAAAAGGCACAACAAAGAAAAACTGTGAATGACCTAGGTTATGAATACCATGAAGATGAGAAAGAAACAATTTATTTTTCAACAGATCCAATGATTATGTTGTTTGTGTGTCACTTCAATAATATTTTGTATACTATAAAGAGTAGAAACCAACCTTGAATCGACTTGAAGCTAGATGTGCGTAAAACAATGCAATCCTTGTGTTTCAATTAATCACTTTGCATCGAAATGTAATAGAAAAATGTCATTTTGGTTGAGACAAACAATTCTTTCTTTTCTGCCGAGGACAAGCAAAACTTTAAGTTTGTGGAGTCGATGAGCTTAAAAGCTCATCTATTTTTAGTCCATTTTTCCGATCATTTATCTAAATGCTATCTTATTTATAAAAGAATTATGAATAATCAACTAAACTGGTAATGGTATGTGGAATTAAGAAAAAGAAGAATTTTTATAAAAGAAGCGTGGTCGATGAGCGTTAATGAGATAATTACTGGCAAGCTGCGTTAAAAAGGCGCGCACAGCGATGAAGGCGGAACTATGTCGTGAAGCCGCAAAGAATCAAAATGCATATCCGTGTCAGCAGTTAGCGAAAACTCCAAATTAAACGGCTTACTCAAGAGTAAGGCAGCCGAGAGTTAAAGAAGCCCGTGAAGCGCAACCAAGAATGAAGAAGAAGAAGACTTCGCGTCGCGATTATCCGGATGTTGTCGTGACATCGGCAATATGGCAAAGCAGCCGGTGATTTACGTGAAGTCGCTAAGTACAACAAAGAAGGAAGAGGTCGCGATATCCACCGAATAGATCGCTTCACGCTGCATATCGTGAAATCTCGAAGAAATTTGATGTGAGGTCGCGACAAGAGAAGCGCTTAAACTGCGTGATGTTTGAAAAAAATGAACCGAGCGAAATACAATATTGTCGCTGATTAGCAGTTGATGTCGAATCTTTGAGATCGATGTCGCGACATTAGAAGCGAGACCAATTGAAACTCGCAGCGCATAAAGTGATGTCGCCATTATGGATCGAAGCGTCGCGACATCGTAAGACACCGTTGAGCCAGCTCATTTAGTTGATGTCGCTGACAGCAGATTGATGTCGCTAGACATCGAGCAACCATTTGAAGCCCGCAGAAGACGGAGTCGATGTTTCACACAAGAGATTGATAGTCGCGACATCATGAACAACCAGCCTAAGGTCAGACAGACTTGGAAAGTCAGGTCACACGCGAATGCAACTCGCTGCCCACTTGGAACCATAACCAATGCCGATTAGGCCCAACCGAGAAACCCTATAGACACGCGCAGCCTACCCAAGAGGAACGCAACGCAAGGACACACAGAGGTCCGGTAGTCAAGGCCTATTTTTCATTTTCCTTTTAGTTTTCTTTTTCTTTCTTTTTCTTTTTTCTTCAATGTTGATAGTTAGAGATTAGATTAGATTTATCGTTTATTTTTCTCGCTTTATTTTCTCTGATCCGCGTTGGTTTATTTTTGAGTGTGTCGAATGTAGAATCTATCTTTCAAATTACTACCGAATGTTTGAAGTTCGATAAATTTCTAGAATCTAGATCCCCTTCAGCCGAATTGCGCTTATTCTATGATCGTAGAGAATGGCAAGCAGCGTGTAATTCATAGTAATTGAGGAATCACAGCTCATTAAGTGAATGCTATAGTCATAAATATCTTTCCCGTAGTCGTTTCAAACAGCCTTGAATTTCGCTTTAACTTACTTCCCGTGTCGGGTTTCACCGTTTTTGATCTGAATATCGCTCTATACCCGTTTATAAGATTTGTCTCATTGCTCACCAAGGAGGCCCTCTGAAAGGACAGCGCAGAAGTATCTCGAGAGTTATGAAATAATTACTTGAAGGTATATTAACTCACTATTTAGATCAATGATTGCAAGTTTACTTTGATAAATCTCTTCTCACTTGAAATCAAGAGCGAACTGATACACTCAAACAAGCAGAGAGTTCACCCAATCTCGAATAGTGAGGCCAATCCCGTGTTAGCCGAGATCCAATCAAGGAGAGGGTGATCTATTCTAATTTTGAGGAAGAGCATCCCGAAGTTGTATATCCTGCCCACCGACAATCCACATGCTTGATGTCCATAAATGCAAGGAAGTATTGCAAAAGAAAAATACCCGCATTAAGGAAATCCTTTAAAAGTAGTTATTTAATTTCCGTCTCGAGAACTGTGAAAATTAGATAATGAAATGTGGAGTTAGAGAGATCCACCACAGACCAAGCAAACACCTTGGATGACGCAAACCTCGAAATATTCAAGAAGTTTTATCGCATTAACTACGTGAATTGCAATTTCACTATAGTAGTATACTATGTGTCCTCCGAAAGATAATTATTCTAAAGGTCCATTTATTTTCTTAACTATTCTTGATTCTTTATTCTTTATATTCCAAGTATTTTATTGTTCAGTCATATTTACTCAGTTAGTATAATTTCACTCTTCTTAAGTCATCTCAATATCACTTTTTTATGGTCCAAATAGTACTATACTGAAAGTAATGTGTGGTAGTTGATTTTAAAAATTCTCGGTGATCTCTCGCGGGGATTCTATATCTCAGACTTATATCCATTTTATTACTTGTCGACCTGTGCACTTGCAGTATATCAGGCCAAAACCAAAATTGAAAATGATTAACTCTAGGAGACTTTTGGTCTCAACAAGTTTTATGGTGCGCTCGGTGATTAGATAGCACCGGGTAATGTGCAACTAAATTCAGATATGTGTTTCAACTCGAGGTCATCAGGAAGTCACCCTATTTTTTATCATACACAGTAGCTAGAGTTTAGGACTGGTTTTTGGGTGGGAAATAAAGGAAATTTGGCAGTGATCCCTTCGTGTAAATTTGTATCACATCGCTGAATCTTGATGTTAGCTTTGAATTTCAATCTCGTATATCCGTATCTGCTATGGTCCTTTCACCCCGAATGTACTAATCAGTAGATATCAAACTGGGGAGGTCGGCCAGAGGTCATGTTATAGGGGAGGTCACCGCTAAAACCCGCCTCGCTGTGTCAGTCAGCCTTACTTGCTCGTCACCGCCAAGTCAACTCACCGTTGGGCTTTGATCACATGTGACCTCAAACTTCGAAGGTCATAACTTCTTCGTCCGAATTCCGCTTCAGTGTTCAGACACTATGGAGTTTCCACGAGTCATGAAGCCATTCATAACATGGTGGTGAGGACAGCAGGTGAGCTCATCCAGCCAGCCTGCTCTGGCCAGCCAGGGCCGCCGCTAAGTCGTCACTACCGGGTTTGACTACGCAGACCTCCAACTTCAGAAGGTCATAACTTCTTCGTCCGAACTCTGTTTCGGGTGTTCTTAGACTCTATGGAAAGCCCATTGAGTCAAGATTCCATCCATATGCCTATGGAGGGAAATAGGTGATCATAACCTTGCTGAAAACCTATATTTTAAACCAAGTGTGTAGGTTGCTTGGTTGTGTCTATGTAAATAGCCGAGTTTTGACATGACCAATGCATGGCATGTTGTAGGCTACTGTATTGGGTAGGGGATTTCCTCCTACTTGGTTCACTTTTGGCTTAAGATCCATTGAATGGTTTGAATGGTGAGGTCGTATGGTCATTGGTTAGTCCTAAAACCGACTAAAAGCCGGAATTCTTTGGGACGATTCGACGCTTCCGGGACTGATTTCGACTGAAATGGTCCTGTAAAGAACAAAGTATTGTCTCGATGTTTGAAATGTAACATGGTGATTGTGTGTGTAGGGAGGCATAACCATCCATGAATTGATTGTGTTGCATGTAGTGTACAAGATTCATAGTGAGTTATGAAACAATAGTATTTCACTATGCATTTTAGGCGCATGCAAGTGACATCTCATGACACGGTGTGAGTGCAGCTGGTTCGGGTCGATTCTATGTTTAGTGTCGACTATGTATCGGCAACTTGTTTTGTGTTCCATAGGCTATCGCGGGATATGGTAAGATCGATATCAGGTCGTATTTACATGGCTCGGGCATAGACTGGCCCAAACTGAGCGCATGGTTTTAAAGAAATCGAAGAATGTCCGAAGTTGAAATAAAAGTTTCGCATAATATTCAAAGGTTCTGAGGAGGTCCAGTTGTTCTGAGGGCGTCCAAAGGTTCGAGGATGTCCAAAGGTTCTGGAGGATGTCCAATGTTCTGAGATGTCCAGACTGAGATTTCCCATGGCCTGTGTACGTCCTGTGGTTTTCTGAGATAAACTAAAGGATTTAAAATGTAAAACAAACATTTTTGTTTTTGAAAATAAACTTCATATGCTTAGCCATGGTGTGAGGGAGCTCAAGAGGACTCGAGGCATTAACAGGCATGTAAACATTCAAGTAGGATCATGAATTTGCTTAAATGTGTTTGGTTGCCATTACATGTGCACTTAGGTGGGGAGTAACCCTTGTAGGAGATTATCACTACTAGGTTTTGCTCACCCCATCATGGGATCCCCCTTTCAGGTACACGAGAAGACCCCTTTCAGGTACTTTAAGGCCGTGAGTACGAAGAAGGCCGGGTTGTGGCCTTGAGAATTATTTTTGTAAAATATATTAGAACAATCTAGTTTTAATATATTTTGGCATATAAAAGTGTAAAAGGGTCAGACATCAAACTCTAGAAATATTATTGCAAATTGGTTATTTGTAAGAAAATTATACAGAAATGGGTCTCCATATATGAGACAGATGAGTGTGATATCGGGACACCCGATATTCACATGTGTTTTCTCATGTGCCGACGTTGTCAATCGAGCCCCTGGATAGGGGCGCCACAAAATCAATCTTCGTGGGTATCCTCCTTTTGTGCATGATCTCTAAGGAAATGATGTATAATTTCTATATGCTTGGTCCTAGAGTGTTGCACGAGATTCTTTGATATGCTAATGACACTTGTGTTGTCACATTTTATGGGCACATGAGAAAATGTCAAACCAAAGTCACTAAGTGTTTGTTTCATTAAAAGGACTTGTGCATATCCTAATCCGACGGCAATGTATTCGGCTTCCGTCAAGGCTGCCGAATATTGTTTCTTGCTATGTCAAGACATTAGTGTGTGACCTTAAAAATGACATATTCCACTAGTGCTTTTTCTATCAATTTGGCAACCACCAAAATCCGCATCCGAATAGTATAGCAATTCAAAAATATCACATTTTGGATACCAAAGACTAATATCAATAGTGCCTTTCAAATACTTAAATATTCTTTTAACCACATTCAAATGAGATTCTTTAGGACATGTTTGAAATCTAGCGCATAAGCATACAATATACATGATATCGGGTCTACTAGCCGTTAAGTACAACAAAGAACCAATCATGCCTCTATATTTAGTTGGTCAATAGGCTTACCTTTTTCATCCATATAAAGCTTAATGAATAAGCCCATAGGTGTGCTATTGGCCATCACTTCTTCCAAATTGAAATTTTTGAGGAGGTCTCTTATGTACTTTGCTTGATTTATGAAGGTGTCCTCCTTAAGTTGTTTGATTTGAAGACCAAGGAAGAAGTTGAGCTCTCCTATCATGCTCATCTCAAATTCGTTATGCATAGACTTGGTAAACTCTTCACAAAGTGAAACATTAGTAGCACCAAATATAATATCATCAACATAGATTTGAACAATAAGCATGTCATTCTCCTTTGGCTTAATGAAGAAAGTTGTATCGATTTTGCCCATTTACAAACCATTAGAAATAAGAAATTTTCTTAGCCTTTTATACCAAGCACTAGGAGCTTGTTTCAAGCCATAAAGTGCCTGTTTGAGTTTGAAAACATAGTTAGGGAAATTAAAATTTTCAAACCCGGGTGGTTGTTCAACATACACTTCCTCATTTTTGAAACCATTTAAAAAAGCACTTTTCATATCAATTTGAAATAAAATGAAGTTTTTGTAGCAAGCAAAAGCAAGTAACATTCTTATGGTTTCTAATTTAGCAGGCAAAGGTCTTTTCATAGTCAATACCTACTTGTTGATTATATCCTTGGGCCACTAATCTTGCTTTATTTATAGTTCCTATGTCATTTTCATCCATTTTGTTCATAAACACCCATTTAGTACCAATAACACTTTGATCATTTGGCTTATGTACTAATTCTCAAACTTCATTTCTTTCAAATTGATTGAGTTCTTCTTGCATAGCTATTACCCGATTCTTATCTACTATAGCATCATTTAACCTCTTGAGTTCAATTTGAGAGATAAAAGTAAGGTTATTGCAAATATTTTTAAGAGAGGATCCAGTCCTTACCCCAATGGATGAATTACCTATAATTTTATCTTATGGATGATTTATAATAATATTCCACTCTCTTGGAAGTCCTTGACTAGGAGGTGGAGGCGGGGCTAAAGGTGATTCCTCTTCCTTCTTTGAATCAATCTCCTCTTCTTATTGATGAACCTCATCTTCAATTTGCAATCTTCCATGGAGAAGTCCAAACCTACAACATCATCAATATTTTCTCTTCTTTCAAGAGAATCATGAGATGTATCAAAGACTACATGGATGGACTCCTCTACTACCATGGTCTTTTTGTTGAAAACTTTATAAGCTTTACTTGATGAAGAATAGCCAAGAAATATCCCAACATTAGATTTTGGATCAAAATTTCCAAGGCTTGATATCTAAAAAATAAAACATTTACTTCCAAACACTTTGAAATAGTTAATGTTTGATTTCTTATTTTTTCGAAGTTCATATGAGGTTTTATCCAAAGACAGTCTTATCAAAACTCTATTCAATATATAACATGAAGTAGTAATCGCTTCGGCCCAAAAAATAATTTGGAAAATTGTTTTCATGAAGTATGGTTCTTGCCATTTCTTGCAAAGTTCTATTTTTCCTTTCAACAACCCCATTTTGTTAGGGAGTTCTAGGAGCCAAATAGTTATGTTCAATTCCATGCTCATCACAAAAACTTTCAAAATCAACATTTTCAAATCCCCTTTTATGATCACTTCTTATGAAAGAGATGGTAAAACCTTTTTCATTTTGAATTATTCTACAAAGCTTTGAAAACTCATGGAATGCATCATTTTTGTGAGCTAAGAACAAGACTCATGTATATCTAGAGAAGTCATCCTTAATCACAAATGCATATGATTTACCTCTAAGACTAGTAGTTCTTGAGGGTCCAAACAAATCCATGTGAAGAAGCTCAAAAAGTCTTGATGTAGAAATGAAATTTTTGTTTTTACAAGATGTTTTTTATTTGCTTTCCCATTTGTCATGCTTCACAAACTTCATCTTTTTAAAAAGAAATTTTTGGAAGGCTTTTAATAAGTTCATTTTTGTTGAGTTGTGTAATGAGATTCATGTTTACATGTCCCAAATCTCCTATGCCACAACCAACTCTAATCATGCATGCTAGAAAAACATTTATTATAGCCTTCATATTTTGAAATATAAATTTTATAAACATTTTCATTTCTATGGCCCATGAAGATGATTTTGTCACTTTGAGAATCCTTGATGATACAATGAGAAGACTAAAAAATCAGTTTAAAACCTTTGTCACAAAGTTGACTAATGCTTAAAAGATTATGTTTTAAACCACCAACAAACAAAACATTTTCAATAAGAGATGAGGAATTATTACCTATAGAACTATGTCCAATGATTCTACATTTTCTGTTATCTCAAAAGGTCACATACCCTCATTTTCTCTTTGTGAGGAAGATAAATTTTGACTCATCTCTGGCCATGTGCCTTAAGCAACCACTATCTTGAACCATTTCTCATTCTTTGATCCATATAAGAGAAAATCAAGAAGCTTTAGGTACCCAAATCTTTTTAGGTCCTTGGTGGTTAATGACCTTTGATTTTTCAACCCAAGACTTTTTTGACTTAAAGGTTGAGGCCTTTTGGGATCCATTCCTAAGAGGACAAGTACTACTAATGTGTCCTCCTCTACCACAAAAATTGCAAATGGTTGAAGGACTTTCACTTGTGGATTCCTTGACAAAGTAGTTTTTAAAATATTTTTCATTCTTTGAAGATTTGTATCTTAACTACCTTTTATCAAAAACACATTTTTGGCTAGATAGGATCATGTCAAAAGCTTTTTGTCCACAAGAGAATTTTGAAAGGGAAGAGACTAATCATTTATTCTTTTTGAGTAGTTCCTCATTTACATTCTCAAGAGAAATTTTTGAAGCTTTAATTTTTGAAAAATTTTCTTTGACTTCATCAAGTTCTTTTTGAAGCTCAAAAAACTTTCTTCTTAAGTGAGGTGTTCTTTTCATCAATCTTGTTCATGTCTTTAAGCAATTCCTCATATTCAAAAATAAATTCATCATCATCAAAGTCAGAATTTACCTCATCTTGATCCTCAAAAGCCATGAAGCACATGTTGGTGATTTCTTCCTCATTTTCATCATCGGGTGAATCTTCACTTTGACTCCATGTTATCATCATAGCTCCTCTTTTCTCTCTTGGCTTTGTAGAGAGGAAGATCATATTTTATATGACCCAGCTTCTTGCACTTGTAACAAGTTACTTCTCTAGCTCCTTCTCTCTTCTCTTTTTCTTCTTTTGAAGGACCTTCCTTCTTGTAGTTGCTTCTTTTATTGTAGGTCCTTCTACCAAATTTATCCTTCATCATTAGTTTTTGCACTCTCTTTGTGATGAAGGCGATATCATCTTCCATGTTATTGATCTTTGTTCCTCAACTACTTTCTCTTCTTGATCTTTGAGTGCATGCTTTTCTTTTTGCTTTCCTCTTATATTTCCTTTTCTTGTCTTCCAATCTTCATTTCATAGGTCATCAAGGAAATGATAAGTTCCTCAAGAGGTAGCTTTTTCAAATTCTTTGCTTCCTCAATAGCTTCCGTTTTGGAATTCCATTTGGGAGGTAGGCATCTTAGAATTTTAGATACCTTATTTTCTTCACTTACCCTATTTCCCAAGCCTTCAAGACCATTTACAACTTGTCATGAAGCCTATTAAACATCTCAACAATAGATTCATTAGGTTTCATTTTGAACATTTCATAATCATTAACAAGAATTCTAACTTTAGAATCTTTGACTTGGTTAGTTTCTTCATGGGTAATTCTAGTATTCTTCAAACCTCCTTAGTCGTTTTGCATTGACAAATTCTATTATATTCATTTCTATCCATAGCACATACAAGAATATAAAAATCTCTAGAGTTTAATTGAAATTCTCTATTTTCTTCTTCAAGAGGTTTTTGGATTTTATTTTCATCAACATATTTTGTAGGGAAGGTGTAACCAAATAGGATTGTTTTCCACACTTCCAAATCAAGAGATTGAAAATACCAAGTCATTTTGTTTTTCCAAAATTAATAATCAGACCTGGCAAAGAAAGGTGATTTGTTGATGGGAAAACTTTCGGCTTGAAAAAAGGCTTATGCTAGTTTGAGTTTTAATGCTAGTCATTTTTCTCTTAAACGATTAAGTCTTGAAAACAAGAAATCAAGCTCTTATACCAATTGAAAGTTGAATATGACTTAGCAACTTAACCAAGGTGGGGGAGGGGTGAATTGGTTTTCTCGAAAACTTTTTGCATAACAATAAGAAATCTTAAATTTAACTCAAGAACAATAAATAAAGAGATAGAGATAGAAAGTGAAAACTCAGATTTATAATGGTTCGGCACACCCTTGCCTACGTCCACTTCTCCTCAACATTCAACCGGTGAGGGTTCTACTAGGTTCAAGTTCCAGCCCGAGCTTATTCCTTTTACACTTGGATTTTAGCTCCAATGGGCATCACAATTCCTTCAAGCTATACACACTTGAAGAGTTTCAAGCTCCAATCACGAACTTCTTTATTTTACACTTGGATTTCTGGCTCCAATAGGAACTTCACAAATCCTTCAAGCTATACACACTTGAAGCTTTCACTCTTTAGCATAATGAGACACTCTCTCTATCTCTCAAGGTAGATTAGATACAACTCGGGCTATTGATGAATACAAAGGTGCACTCTACAATATGCAAACGAAATGAATGCACCAAGAATCTCAATTTGAGAATTAATTAACAAGAGCAATGGTAATTGAGATAATCAATGCAATAAGTCTCGTATATCTTAAGTGATCTCCAACACTCTATTTATAGAGTAGGATCTCGGTACCAAATAAGGTATCAACCAGTCGACTATTTCCTCTATAAACTAGTCGTTGTGCATTGTATGTTACCGTTTTATAACCGTTTGGATTTTACCATTGATGAACCGGTCGACCGTTTCGATCAGTGCATTGCATGTCGCATTTTTCTAGTTGTTGGAATTTGATCATTGCACTCAATCGGTCGATCGTTTCACTCAATCGATCGACTGTTTCATCTTCGGGTCTTTAGATGAGTTACTGCATCCAATCGATCGAATATCACACCTCATCCGGTTCCCAACCGGTCGACCGTTCTTGACTAGTTCTAGATGGATGCTACTGGATCCAACCGGTCGAATTTCACCACTCATCCAGTTACTAACGGGTCAATCCTAAACGGTCTATCGTTTCATCCAATATGCCACAACCGGTAGACCACAACAGGTCGACACTAACCGGTCGACCGATTAAGGCTCTACCTCAACCGGTTGACCCTCTAAATGATTAAACTCATGTGATGTTTCTTTAAAACACTTCTCAACTTTAGATGTTTCATTGAAACACATTTTAATATTATAAAATCTAAGGTTTTATGCTTGAACTCAAGTTTTCAAAAAATATGAAATTTTTGGTTTTGAAAACCGAAAGCAGGAGTGATGGCTGATAAATGATATTATCCTATACAACACAATACCTTACAGATTCAACCTTACAAACATCTTCACTGGCACAGCCGAGCCCTGTTTCTTGTCATCTTTGTTCTTTGATTGAATAAACTCAGCCCAATGAACTGAATACATCATTGTCATCTAAGCCGTAATATCTTCATAATACTTGATCAATTTCAAATCCTATCACTCAACTCGACATTTTTAAACTATTACGTTCCAAACAAACTTGGTTCATTATCATCAAAACTTCAATTAGAGGTACCCTTGGGCTAACATAATAGATCTTATTCAGTTGAGGCATTGGATCCATCATAAGAATATGATCTTTTGTTTGTATTCTTCATTTAAACCCATAAGAAATCAAGACAACTCAGGACTCAAGAAAACTCACAACATTTTCCTCGCATCATAGAACAAGGTGGTACTTTGATGGACACTAATCATCTATCCTACACCATTTCAAATGGCATATTAAGTAGTACAGATTGATTACCTTGTACAGTGTTATCGACCTCCTTCTGGATCTGATAAATCAGAGGCCCATTACTCTTTCCATATCTAGCTTCGATTTCAAGCCAAAGATCTCTAGCAGATCTTGCATACGCAAGGGATTCGGCGATTTCTTTGCAAATAGAGGTCAATAGCCAAGACAAAACCATATAATCGGATTTTCTCCAACTGGATTACAACGTGGAGTTTTGTGAAGGGGGATCGGTGGTTCCATCTATGAAACCCAGCTTAGCCTTTACTCCTAAAGCAATCTTCGCTGCTTTGCTCTAAAGGAGGAAGTTATTTTTTGTCAGTGGGACCGAGACCAAGACCATTCCCGGATAATCGACGTTTTGCAGATTGAAGACATTTTCATATGATGTGACGAGGCTATTTTCATCATATCTATCGTCCATCTGTTTAGGAATACAATGTTGTGGATCATGGATTGTTGCTCCAATATTCATAATAATTCAGATCTCTAGTATGTTTGGATGCTGAGACAATTTTCCCTTCAAATCAGCCCGCCATGAGACAATCATACTCAAAAAGAGGTTTATTCACTTCTCTAGAATAACAATCGACTGTAAAAAGAAAAGGAGGCCGAATACATTAGCAACGGCCACGTGGTCAATACAAAGGAAAAAAAAGGAATATGCTGAATATAACAAGGGACTGTTTCGGAGGAAACTAAAACAGTATAATTCCATCAATCAGTGTTATAATCCTATATTATATTGATGGTCCTATATTATATTGACCCATCAGAATGTGCCCTAAAAATGGGCATCTTACCACTTTAGAGGGATACAAAGTGGTGAGAGGCATATTACTTGTTAGTGGTGTGCAATTACTATTAAATAGAAAGTTCCCACATTTTAAATTCTCGATAGCCTCAACAACATGATAAGTTAAGTGAGGTGAGAGGCTGAGAGCTAACACATTTCTAATCTATTAATCATACTTGTCCATTAAAACACATGATCATCGACAATAAGTGGAATTAGCAACATAAAAATATGTACTTTTTTTATATATTATGATTTCACTTTGTTTGCATTTCTATATTTTGATCTTATTCGTTCGTTCAATGATTTAGATCCTTATACATTTAATGATCTTTTATATTATAAAAACCATTGAATATATATCTTAATTCTAAATGAGATGTCTTGGCAAAGAAAGGTATGAGCCCATCGTCCACTAAGACCTAAACCAATATACTTCATATCTCATGATCTCATAGTATATAGAACTTATCTTGTTTTGTGAATTGAAAATACCTGAGTCAAGTTCTTGGAATTTGACTTAAGTGATAAAAATATGAGGTGAGGTACAAGAGGTTTAAAACTCAAATCTTTATAAGAACACGACACTACAATATAATATGTAAAGAAATAAATGTTAAAAAATAAATAAAAATCTAAATCGTTGTGATTATTATATTACAGCAGTATTTTTTTGTACTTCTAGGATTATAATCAGATTTTCCTAGGGTTGTATAACCCAGCCCATATAAGGCCTCCCTCTTGTACTCGTAATTTACGCTTTTAATATAAAGACTCAAGTCTTTCTTCATGGTATCGTGTTATGTGCTCTCTATTTTTTTTTCTTCCGTCGTCTCACTAGCTTAGGCATTACAACATCAGAGCTTATTTTTCCAACGAACACCACCATTTGCCACAGTACAACTTGTTTTTTTTTTTTTTCCGACGAAAACCACAGTTGATCCTTGTTTCCTCCCCGCGCCTATCGCTCGTGTTCTCAGGCCTGCTACCATGAATTCGCTGCTTCGCCGACTTGCCACTTCAAAGAATGACCGCTGGATCAAAATTTGATCAAATTATGACTTATTTTACGCCCGATTCCATTTTTGCTGTCTGTTTTTCGATTCGGAATTTCGATATGCCAGGTGATGAGATTTTTCGGGTCCTATCTATGTTATTTTAATGAGATAATTTTGCCCAAAGGGTCTCAAGTCATGCGTAGTTATCTCAAAAGGTCGCAGTCAAAGCAAGGATGCCTCTCGCGACCAGCCCTATTCCAAAAACAAGTTTTTATTGGAAAGAACCGATTCGCTTTATGCCATTCTGATTAGAGGATCGGGAAAGTGCTAATCATCATATCACTTGCCAGAATACATCTATTAAGGTTTCAATAGAATGACCCTTGACTTTATAAAACCGTAGAGCAAGACTTATTGTTATGTCGCCCGAAATTATTCTCGGCTCGGGAAACGAGGTAGGTGAACCGAGCAGAGGAAAAATAGAGTAACAGCCATAACAACCAATGGAGTAGCAAGAACCATGGTCTGGATATAAATGGGTTCATCTTTCATCTTCCATCTTCCAGTGCATCCAACACTACTCTTTCTACGATATCAAGTACTTCTCCTACGTGGCTTCTGATTCCGTCACGTGAATCATATGACTTCTCCCGATATTGTACCTTCACACACTTCTACTTCTCTCCTACCATATACACCGCAAATGGTTCTCCTATGCATGTCTTCATCTGGTAATGTCTCTACACCACCAGACGCTTCCAATGCAGCTACCGCATTCCCAAACCTCACCTGCTGGTACCCTTTCTCTGGCTGGGGCAACCCACCGAACCGGCTCTTCAACATTTCCCCACAAGGTGGTCAGGCAGGATTCGTGATCGACAGACGCTGGGACGCCTGCAAGGCCTAAGGTTGTTTGATCTCATCTTTCTTCATTTACCATCCTTCGTCTCCGTTTCTACCGCTTCCCATGACAAGAGCACTTCTTCTCTTGCTTACAAAGATTCTCGCCTTGTCATGCATCTATCTCTGGGGTTAAACAACTTAGTTTCTGTGGGTTTGTTGTGCTCAAGCCAAATAAGAGTTTTGATTGTATGCCTTGTCAATTTGGCAAACAACCGCTTACCATTTAATAAATGCTGTTTCTCATGCTCTTCTTTTTGATCTTATTCACTCCAATGTATAAATCTCTCTCCCCCCAGAAAATCTACATCTACTGTAAATGAGTTTATAAGACTCCATGACTGATCGCATGGCATTGTTGATCGCAAGGCTGGGGCCTTGTTTCTTGGTGGGTTTTACTCGTAGGAGGTTGACGACTATATATATTTTGCTCCCGACTGACTCTTCCTCTCTCATCACTCTTATCGTTTCTACGACTCCGCAAATGGCCACTCTTCGCATGGATGTCAAAAAATGTTTTTCATAATGCAGAACTCTTAGAGAAAGTCTATATTAGTTCTCCCTCCCATACTCACCCTCCGGTCCCTCACGAGTATTTCGAATTACACTTTATTGCTTAAACAGTTCTCCCAGCATGATTTGCAAAGTTCAGCTCCTGCCCTGATGGTTTTTCAAAAATTCTTTCTGACACACTTTCTAGACGAACCGGTCATGGTATACTATTCCCTTGTATGTCAATGATATTATTATTATGTTATGATATGCAAGAGATCCAAGATTCAAAAAGACATTCTAATACACTCAAATGAAAGATCTCTTACTCCTCTTAATTACTTCTTAGTCTAAAGTTTCTTCCTCCTCAAGCAGATGGCATATCTTTCTCAAAGCCAAGATATCTGATCTAATTTCTGAGCAAGACACTGATAACAAGATAGTCGACACACCTATTGGAAGGCTAACCTGTCGCTCAATTTCATGATGGTAACCATCATCCATGCCACGCATAGCCATTGGGCTCCAATCCCATCTCATCACATTTGCCCCGATATTTCCTATTAAGTCATGTAATGGGTCACTACGATCACCATCTCCTCATTATGCTACTGCTCTCATGATTCCTTCATATCAAGGCACTCCCCATTTCTGGATGGTTCTATTTTTCTTCCCATTCTTCATATTAAACCTTCAGAGTATTCAGATGCAGACGCGCGATCCCACCGATTGTCGATCTACCACAGGATATTGTTTTCCTGGTGATTCTCATTCTGAGAAGCAAGAAACAAACAACGTTATCGCTCCATCACTGAGTTATAACATAAACACCGCAGCTACCACAACCGAATCCTGGTCGCCGCGCCTGTTAGGTTTCTCGCAAGACTTCGCGCGCCGATCTGCTTCACCAAGAATCAAACTTCGACTCGTGATGCACCAAAGTGCTATTCAAATCATTTCATACGATATCTTCCATGAATGTACTAAACATAACAGGATCATCATTACTTCATTCGTCATCATCTGCTTCAGGGTACATTCACACTTTAATTTGTTTTCTCTCGCGACGCTGAATGGATTCTTCACCAAACTACTCTCCAAGAACTTTTTCTAAGTTTAGTTTCCAACCCATAGCTATTTTTTAAACCACTATGAATTTGAGGGGATGTTAGATTATTATATTGTATATTTATTTTGTACTTAGATTATAATTTGTATTTTCCTTGGTGGATTGTAATTCTTGGTATTTCCTAGGTCAGATAGTCTAACCTATATAAGGTCTCCCTCTCAGACTGTGAATCGATAGCTTTTAATATAAAGGACTCAAGTCTTTCTTTTTCAAAATCATCGTTTGCTGATGTATTATCAGCTCGGAAAATTTATCATTTATGACGATGTTTGAAAGATTTGTTTAATTGCATTGAACCAGTGGAACCAAGGTGAACTCAAGTTTCAGTTTCACTCAAGCTAATGAGTTAAAATCCATTATGCCCCTTATCTTTATTTTCTAATGAATTAACATTCAGGAATCGATCTTTCATTTATTTTCTATTTTTTAATTTATTTCTTTCACCCTTTCCTTCTTTCTTTCTACCATTTTTCCCCTTTTATATTTGTTAAGTGAGGGAACTTAGAAAAACAATAAATGGATGAGCTACATCATTTTTTTTTTTTTTTTTTTTTTGTGAAAGATGGAGCTACATCAAATTAAAGCTTAAATATCTTAAGGTTACGGTTGGTTCCTTGAAAAGATTAGGAAAAGGAAAAATAATTGGTGTGAAAATTAATTTTCCTAAGTTTAGATGACATTAAAATTTGGGAAAAATTATGATATGGTTTATCATTATGATTCTATTTAAAAAAAAGTTTACAAAGGAATGGAAAATCAATTGCAAGTTAACTCATTTAAAAATAATTCATATTATGTTGTTATCAAAAAGGAGTTCTTGTTTCAAAAATGTCATTTTTAACCGTAGTAAGAAAACTAAAAAGAAATATATTTTTTTGTTAAATAACATATTTTGAAAGATTAGAAAAATGAAAGTATAATGTATTATATATATATATATATATAATATTTTTGTGCATAAAATTAAAAATATTACAATTTGAAATTACTATCATTTTAATTTTTATATTTATCTTTTTTATTTTGAATGTTTTTATTTTAAAATATTAAAAATATAAATTCATCCAAATTCTAAAGTATAAATATTTTAATAAAATGATAGAACTTCATTAATTTTTATACTTTAAATTTTTATGAATCTTATATTTTTAATATTTTGAAATAAAATATTCAAAATAAATCAAAATATAAAAGATAAATATAAAAATTAAAATTAAAATTAAAATAATAGTAATTTCAAATTTTTATATTTTTAATTGTATGCACAAACATATTATATATATTTTTTGAATACACTTTACTTTCCTTTTTCTAAATCTATTATTTAAAAAATATATGTTTCTTTTTTTTTTTTTTTTGTGAGAGCCGTTAAAATTCCTAATAACAACTTAATATGAATTATTTTTAAATGAGTTAATTTGTTCTTGTAAAAATTTTTTAAATAGAATATATATATATATATATATATATATATATATATATATATATATATATTGTAGTTATTAAAGTATAGGAAATGAAAAAATATATAAAATAATTTTCTCTTTTTTTCTCTTAAATTTTTATGAAAACCAAACAAGAAAAAAAAATTATATTCTTTTCCTTTCCTTTTGTTTTTTCCTTCAATTTTCTTTCCCTGACAGGAACCAAACATTGCCTAAATTTTTAGCCTACATTTCACAAGAAAACCAATAAAGTCAATCCAATGGAACGAAATATCGCACAAACAAACTGGGTTTTCCCCTTACTCGCCTTACGCCTCTTCCCCTGCATTCAAATTTTAATTGAACACTTTATTTTTTATTTTTTTAATTATATATATTTTTAAATATTTATAATAAAATATATAAAATTCTATTTAGTCATCTAATTTTTAATCATACAATATTTATCACATCCCATTTATAAAAGTCGGCGACACTATATAAAATACTTAATTCTCTCAACCTGGGACGTTGCTTTTAAATCACAGACCATCTACCAAAATGACAATATTCACATACGAAATAATCGTTACAAAATAAGATTATGCTGGTATTTCCAGCGCCGTGGATTTGCTCGAATCGCTGTAAAGCACTATCCGTCTACTCGCAATCCTACGAGACAACGGCGACGCTGCACCTACACGGTGAAGATTCATCACTTACCACATCGATGCTGTTAAAATTCTACCACCGATATAAGTACATGCTTCTCTTAACTAGGGGTGTAATCGAGTCGAATTGATACAGAGTCAAACTCCAACTCAATCGAGCTTTTTTTCAAATATTCGAAACTCGACTCAAAAAATAGTCGAGCTACTTAAACTCCACTCAATAAAGCTCAAATCAATTAAAAAATTAATAAATAATTAATTATACTCAAACTCGACTTGAAATCAACTCGACTCAAGTTCAACTTGATTAATAAAATAGTAAAGCTCGATTAAGATCAGCGAGAGCTTGAAATGAAGATCGCGATATATTCGACCGACTTAACAAATGCCTAATCAAGCCTCAATTCGATTAACTTGATCCGAGCCGACCGGCATTCTACAAGTCGTTCTAGTAACTACTTAGGCAACACTCCATTTACACACTACTCAACCTAGATACATTTGCAAAGTTCCTAAGAAACTCCTTAAACCCAAAAATGATAATTTCTACATTGTTAGACCCAGTTGTTATATATATATATATCTCCATACATATATATAATTAATTAATTATGACTCAGTGGCTGGACATGAGTTGTATCCTTAGAATTGTGTACCTTAGTGATACTGCACGTGAATTCACCATCTTTGTTGGGAAATGAATGTTGGGTATTTTGGGAGATAGATACTGTCATGTGATTCCATGCGACTTTCATGGCAAATTCAAGTGCTCTTTTGCTTCTATGTATGAGGGAATGATGCAACTTTCCCCTCTTAATATACCCCTTGACCATGAAGTTATTACATTTTCAAGTAAAGGGACCTTTTGCTTCTATGTATGAGGGAATGATGCAACTTTCTCCACTTAATATACCCCTTGACCATGAAGTTATTACATTTTCAAGTAAAGGGACCTTTTGCTTCTATGTATGAGGGAATGATGCAACTTTCTCCACTTAATATACCCCTTGACCATGAAGTTATTACATTTTCAAGTAAAGGGACCACCACCACCGGCCAGCATTTGCTTGCCAAAATAGCAACCCATTGCTTTGTTTACTTCTCACCATGCTATGTTGCTTCTCCATTAAACAATCAACCTAGTAGTCCAAGGGACATACACAATTAAGAACTTTGACCATGCAACCCTAGTAGTATTAGTGCTATTACTAGTTTAGTTACCCTATATTTAAGGAACCTTTAAGTATGATTTAGCTTCCTTAATTTTCAGATATTTTAACCTAACTAGTGACTAATAATCAAACTTCCATATATGACTACAGTTGGTGCTTCGATTGGAAATCATTATCGGCCATTCTCTTACATGAGAGGTCACTTAAGTAGCTTAATTTATAAACAAATTTTAGTTATTTCACTACAAAATAATAGAAATTAATGACAATGAAAACTAAGAACGAAAAGAATAAAGGAAAAGTATGTATTTGTACACTGATACAAAAACAATGGACATCAGTTATCAAAAATAAGAAATATATGTTTCAATACATGTTCTAAAAAATAATTGTCTTTTGGTTAAATACTATCATAGCATATTATAGATACTACCATAATATACTGCAGATATTAACATAACAGTTGTGATAGTAACTACAATATATTATGATAATATCTACAATATATTATGATGGTATTTAACTAAAAGATGATTATTCTTTAAACATATGATTATTCTTTAAACATATATATTGAAACACCTATTTCTCATTATTGATCATGTCCCATTATTTTTGTATCAATTGTGTAATGATACATACTTTTCCCAAAGAATAATGGTATCAAAGCGGAACAAATTCTTATGATTGGGTTGCTTTTGTTTTTGCATGGAAATGTAAAGAAAATAAATAATCTACTATTTAAAAATAAGGGTGACATTAAAGCCATTCACTTATGGGAACAAAAAGATAGATTAAAAAGTATATTTCTTTTTAATTGAGATGCTATTTGGGAAAAATTCAACCTCTTAAAATTTGAGAGAAAAAAAAAAAAAAAAAAAAAAAAGAGATGGTATGAAAGAAAATATAAAATAAAGATTAAAAATATATAAAGTTATAATTGATTTTTATCATAGTTTAATTTCTTTTGATTTTTTTTTATAGTGAAACCAAATATAGGAAAGTCATTTTTTTAATAATTTTTTCCTTTCTAAATATTTTCTGGGGATCAAATATAACTCAAATTTTCTCATTACAGTGATGACCAAACGACCAAAATGTAGCATTGTATATTATATAGATTGTTAAGTACAAATCTTTATAACCTAACAAATGAAAGCTAATCATAATACAACATTTATATACACTTAATCACTTGAAGTTCATAATATTGGCATATTACAATTAAATATTAAACCCTTGAGGATTAAATATTTATAAATGTATACAGTATATATAATTATATATCATCTGTAATTAATATTGTAATAATAATAATGAGAACCACTAAAAGATGGCTTTTATTGTATTAAGAATAAATGGTATGAACCTCAATATTATCAACTCAAGCAGTTGAAATGATGATGATCATCAGCCTTAGGCGCCATAGCTACACATTCCAACTATACACTCGTCATCTTTCTTGCACCGATTGTTGCATTTCCCACAATGCCTATTGTCCATGAACAGATAAACACACTGCCCTCTGCAACAAGACTGTGTATACTTGCACTTGTTCTTGCATGCCCCGCAGTTTTGGCTGTCCGTCTGCAAATACACGCATTTGTTGTTGCAGCATGTCGAGTTTGTGCCGCCGCCACAAATTTCGTTGTCTTTCCGGCATTGGTTTGCCGCTCTAGGGTTCTGCTGCTCCGCCAGGAAGCGGCTCCCGCGCTTGGAGGGCATTTTGAGGACTGTAGATGAAGTGCTGTGGAGGTGAGGAGAGTTTTCTTCTTGTTCTGGTATGTTTTTCATGGTGAGAGAGATGGCTATGGCCATGGTGATGGCTATCATGAAGATTATTTTCATAATCTTCATGGTTGTGGAGGAGGAAGGAGAAGGGAGGTTTTTATTTTTATTTTCTGGGTGTTTCCTTTTGGAGAGAGATTGTGTGGGAAATGAGGATGTGGGGAGTAGGGTTTATAGGGGGATACAAGGGAGGGGTTGACGCGGAAAATGTGGTAAAAGGAGAACGTAGGACTCTTGGGTGTGCTGCTGCCTGCATGGAGTGTGGTGGAAGTCTAGGGTTTAGTTCTACGTTAACCCCATTCCTAATTTTTATTTTTATTTTTATTTTGCTTGGGTTGGTGCATTAACCTGAAAATATCTTTTTTCCTGCAATCTGATTTTTAATATTTCTAGATTTATAAACATTCATTTTAAAGGTACAGAAAATTAGGTGGTTATGAAATCACTTAATTATTAAAACATAATAAAATTCACATACGACAATATATTTAATTAATTTTAAAAATATTTATAAAACATAAGATATTATTAAGAGAACAAAACCTTATATGAATCAAATTATATACTACCATATCAATACAGTATGATAAAACAATTTGACATATGTCATTCAAATATTCTATTCTCTTTATCAAATTATTTAAAATTCCGCTGCCTTTGCAAGATTGCTTTGTTTCAAATTTTTTGATCCTTATTTTTAAAAAAATTAAAATGAGAACCACATAACATAGTTTTCCTAAAAATAATCACACAATTAAAAACCTTTTTTAATTCTTTTAAATAAAAAACAAATCTCCATAAAACACACACGAATGACACGAATCCTGGAAATACATTATAGAAAATACCTTCAAAAAAATTTTAATAATCCAAAATTTAATTAATTTTTAATAAAAACTGAACATTAATTAATTGATCTTTATAAAGATATTTCTTGTATAGTTGATATTAATAAAAATAATTAGACTATGAATTTCAAATAATTTTAGGAAAAATATACAAATAAAATAGAAAGAAAAATAAGAAGAAAAGAGATGGAAGGAAAATGTGATATTTATCCTTTAAAATCATTATATTTATTTCAACTCGTTGATATAATGATTAAATTATTAAAAAATGCATCAAATTTAAAATGGTTTTGGTTGTATTTAATTTTTCTTGTTATTTTTAATGTGAAAATTAAATATGAAAAAATTATTTTTCTAAAAATCTTTTCTTTTTCTTGTCACTTTTAGGTTTTAGAAAAATTATAACAGCCTTTAACAATCTCTCTAAGACTCATATATATATATATATATATATATATATATATATATATATATATATAGTAGTATAGAGAGAGAGAGAGAGATAGAGAGAGAGAGAGAGAGAGAGAGAGAGAGAGAGAGAGAGAGAGAACTCTCGATGCCAGGACCCTAGTACCTGTAGGAAATATTTTGGTTAAAAGATATCAAATAATCCTAAACATGTGAATCTAATATTTTTCATATTTTTTCTTGAAAATGATTTATGTTAGACAAAAATGTCATTTTGTATTTCATTTATTTACATTATATCTTTTAAAAAATGGATTATTTTTACAAGATATAAGAAGAACATTTTTATCAAAATTAGGCCAAAAGGGAATGAAGTGTGAGATTTCTAAAATTGGGTTCTTGAAAGGTGTTTTAATCAAATGACCCAAATTCTAAATAGACGGAGTGCCCCCCATCAACAAAAAGAACAATACTGTGGACTGGAAGAAAGCGGCATAGGTGGGGATGAAGAAAGGGCAGGCGGCATTAAAGAAATGAAATTCACTTTCAAGGAAATGGACATTAAACGGACACGGTCCTAAACTTTAGACTCACTGTTAATTTAAGAATTAAATAATTATTAGTCAAAGTATATGTAACGCAAGATAATAATTAATTTCTCCACCTGTATTTTTTGTTAGACACGTAAGGAAATTTATCAAATGAAGGCATGCCAAATGTTATGATACTATAGGTCTCTTGCTTCTTTTTTTTTTTTTTTTTTGAAAAGGTCCCTTGCTTCTGTTCCTTCAATCGTATTATAAAATGTAGAGTAATGTGTAATTGAATTGAGATGACAAATTTTTGGTCACGTACCAAATTCAATTAACCTTAACTAAAAACATTAGCTATGAATGTTCTCATAGACTTTACCATTTTACCATTAGCTATGAATGGTCTCAAAGCATAGGCTTTACCATTTTAACAACTTTTTCTTACTGCCTTTTACATGGCCGATGTTGAAAATCAGGCAGAGAGAGCACTGAAGAGAGAGAAACATGACTCAACATTCTCGAAAAATATATTCTCTGCGTAAAAGACAAGGACAAAACACTTTATACTAAAAAAACCCGTTAGTTACGAAGGAGAGAGTGGCTGGAGGTGCACCATAAGGACCATTAGGTTGACAATGGGTGAGGAGAGAGCATGACTTGAGAGGTAGGCGGCATTGTGTGACTTGAGACAAACGGAATCGCACGATATTCTCGATGAGGTATCATTCAGATGGAGGTATAACACAAAGAATATGAAGCAACAGATGTGTCTTGAGGAGCAAAGATTGCTCACCGCTTCAACATGCCTCAGTAAGCTTAGCATGGGTGCAATACATGGTGAGCTGGAGCACAAATGTAATGGAACGATCAAGAAATAGGAGAACGTCGCTAGGTTTGAGATTTGCCTGAATATATGTCAAACCTCGTTGTGTTCAGAGATTAAGTTTCGATGAAACGTGACATCAAGCTCAATATGTTTTGTTCTAGCATAGAACCACAGCTAGGCTCAGGCTCTGTTACTCCATAGCACCAGTGGTTGAGAAATAGAAATATCAATCTCAATAAGAAGATGTTGAACCCACATTGATCGGGTGGCAAGATACTAGACAACGCCCCCGTATTCAAATTTTCCCTTGTTGGTCGAACTATTACTACCGTTTGTTTCTGTGAGTGCCTGTAATTAAATTTCCTCCAAGGAACACATATCCCATTGATGATTTTCTATCATTCATGTTTGCTGTCTAATCTCGAGTCCGAATATCCTCTCTAGGAGGAATAAAGAAGCCGGTTTAAACAACAAAGCCATTTTTATATTAGCGTTCCTTGACATACTCGAATACGCTGTGTTATCTTAATGAAGCAAATGAGGTGTTTGTAGGAATTGACTTATATTGTTAACACAAAAGGCCATCTGACGCGGTTAGAGGAGGTAGCTGAAGAGCACCACCAGGTCGGCGTTAACGCTTAAAAGGTCGAGAGAAGGGCTCACCGCTGACAGGAGATTGCATTTGTTGCTTAAGCACATGGAGTAGGAGCAAGGTATTTTGGTAAAAGAACCATATTTGTTTTGTGTGTGTCAGCAAGATACTTGGCTCGCTCAAGTGCAACCTAAGGGGAGTTCAAGGACCTCAAACCAAGAAAGTAAAGGTACCAACTAAGGGCTTTGTGAGCAACCGAGTGTGAAAAGTATCAACAACGGCGGTCAACATTAGCTGGACTGTCACCCATGATGAGAATGTCATCACGACTGGCAAAGAATATTCGGCCATGGTTCGCGCGGAGAGGGAAGAGGAGGTATCTAAATAGAATTATGAAAGCCCTAAGTCAAGAGAGCTCCTTCATGTTTCGCCATGCTCAGAGCCTACTTCAAGCCATATAAAGCCTTGTGCAACTTACACACATATGTAGGCTTTGCTTGGTCTACAAAACCATCTAGTTGTGACATAAACACCTCCTCATGTAAATCTCCATTTAAAAATGCATTATTAATATCGATTTGATGTCCCAACCCCTTGAAACAGCAAGTGTAAAGATTATGCGAATAGTTGATGCTTTAACAACCGGACTAAAGGTTTCAAAGAAGTCCACACCAGGTGTTTGTTGAAATCCTTTGGCTACCAACCCAGCCTTATGTCATCTGAGCCACACCTTAAGTTTAGTTTGAAAATACCCATTTACACCTAGCACCACATGTTACACTTAGAGGAGGAACAAGGTTCAAGTTTGATTACTGAGGAGAGTCATAAAACTTACCTGTCAAGTATTGTTTCCATAGAGGATTGGCTAGGGCCAATGACACACTTGATGGTTCTTGATGAACAGTGGAAAACAAAAGTTTAGGGTGATGAGATGAGAGAGAAGGACCCACTGGAGTGGGTATGTCTAATTTAGAGGGAGAGGGTGATAAAGAAGGTAAAAAGGGTAATCGAATTGGGAGGAATGTCGACTCTGTGGTGATGACAAAGGAGTATTGGAATGTGCACTCGAGGACATGGGAAAGCTTGAAGTACTGGATGGGAGAAGTCAGAGAACTCACGCTGGAAGGAACAATCGGGCTGAACAGCTGGGAAGTAAAAAGGTGGAGCACCACTTTGTACAAGTGGGAGGGCGCTGTACAAGCCCTCATGAGAGGTATGAGAAGAGGAAAAGAAGAACCCATACGTGGGAAGGTGGTTTCACTCAACCACTTTCAATGCAACCTTGCCTGTATGATGATGCAAATATAAATTTTAGACAGAAGGATCAACCCAAGAAGAGACACTTTGGATGATCGGTGCCATTTATGTTTGTTGTAAGGCCAAGATATGAAAGCAGTGCGAGCCAAACACCTTCGTAAAAAATTATAATCAAGTTGCTGTCATGAAGCAACTCAAACAGAGATAGATGATTTAGAACTGCAGTGGGGAGATAATTTAATAAAAAAGTAGCTAAGGCAAATGCCTCCCACTAGAATTTTAAGTCCATGGAGGCTTGAGCAAGAAGAGTGAGACCAATCTCTACAATGCTGCGATGTTTTCCTAAGACCACCTGTTGTTGAAGATGTATGTCATGACAAGGACGGGGGAAGGTAATTCCTAATGTTGTAACAATGGTTGCGCTCGATATTCACCTCTGGCTCTGTTTAGATACCTGGATTTGCAACCTAAAATTGCTGTTTACCCATTTTATTGAAGTAGGTGAACACAAGAAGTGCCTCGATTCGTGCGCAAGGAGGGAAGATCCATACATCCGCTTATAATCATCGACAAAGGAAATGTAGAATCTATAGCCTTCAAGTGAGAGATGAGGAGCTGGTCCCCATAAATCCGAATGGATGATTTGAAATGGTGTTGTTGTGTGAAGAGGTGTTAAAGGAAAAGAAGCCTAGTGCATTTTGCCATATTGACAAGCATCACAAAAATTCATTTGAGTACCAGGAGAGACTTTTATATTCAATTGAGCTAGGATCTTATTTAGAACCACTTTATTGGGGTGACCTAATCAACTATGCCATAAGGTCAATAGTCGGGTATTACAAGAGGTAAATTACAGCCGGTTGAAAGCTTTCACAACTAACATCAAGTAAGTTGGACCGTGAACTAAATTGAAAAACTGAGGTAGAAGATGCATATAAGTGCACCGTGAGAAATTGTAGTGATCCTTTGCTGGAGTCGAACCTGAACCAAGTGGAGTAATGTATGTGATGAGACAGATGTAGTTGATATGGCTGCCCTGGGTTAATCTCGAGCAGAATTTTCAAAGGATTGTTTGTCCTCGATATAGCAGCAGTAGAATCAAAACTCACACAACATCATTCCAATGGTAAACTCGAGAAATTGACAAATTTTTGTTATGTAAGGAACCATCAAAACATTTTTTGAGATGTAGAGAGCTAAGTGTGTAAAATGGATGTGTCCAATGTGTGTGATAGGAGTTTAGGAACCATCACCAAGTGCAAGCTTACTAAAGGCCTAAGTATTCGTAGTTGGTGTTCATGGAGCCAAGGGTGGAGGTGACATGATGTGCGGGCTCCACTGTCGAGAAACCATGAAGCATCATCGACAGCTTGTCGGGAGAAGCAACATATGTCAGGACTGAGAGACTGGTGTAGAGGATTCACGTAATACTCTCCCCAAGGCTCGACCTGGAACTGATTGCACCAACATCAAATCGATAAAATATTTGTAGCCATGTGGTCCCATTCTTCCACATATTTGACAGAGAGGTTTGTTGAAAGAATTGTATCCTCTACCACCAGAAGGAAAACGACCTCTACCACTAGCAAAGGAACGACCTCTACCACCACCTCCACCTCGGAAAAATTGTCGTTGAGCAAAGTGAACAAAGGAGCTGGATAGATCAACCGTTGTTGCAGCATTGAGGCTCTCAAGTCTCATCTCATGTGTTCGTTGATATACTGTACTCTTGGAAGAGTGATTGATTCACATGATGTCGATGATAATTGGCAGCCTTCAAATTATGATCCGAGTCCTCCAAGGATGTAAAGGATGAGTTCATTTATTTGTGATTTATTAATACAAGAATTATGAGAGACATTAAGTATGATTTATTTGAGAATGTAACTACCGTAACCTGTTTTCCCTCTCTTCATGGTCCTGGCAGAGAGACGTAGCTGAAAGCTCCGAGCCTCGGGACTTGGCAGTAAAAGCTCAGCCAAGAACAATCCACACCTAAGCTGACGACAAGCAGAACATGGCCTAACATCCGCTCGGGAGATAGAGGAGAGCAACTAACCAGCAGCCAAACTGGATCGCTCCTTCTCCAAAACGTAAGCTGATTGATTTGAGGAGATTGATCAAAGATCGCGAGAATCGATGTATTCCTCTGCCTGAAGCTTGTATTGAGAAGAGAAAACTCAAGATCATGAGCTCTCATTGTCGGAAGTATATGTGACTTTAATGCTGGGTTCTAGAAGATCCACTTATCGAGACATAAGGTAGAATCCGGAGCATCACATTGAAAATGGTAGATGTAGGTGAATGAGAGATGATGCAGGACGGGGAAGGAGGAACGGTTGCCATGGATAATATCAGACCTACTCTGATACCATGTTGAAAATCAGGTAGAGAGAGCACTGAAGAGAGAGAAACCAGATCTCAACATTCTCTGGAAATATATTCTACGTAAAAGACAAGGACAAAACACACTTTGCTACCAAAACCCATTAGGTTACGCGTGAGAGAGGCTTTCGAGGTGCACCATAAGGACCATTAGGTTGACAACCGGTGATAGAGAGCATGACCCAGGTAGGCGGCATTGTGTGGACTTAGCAACGGATCGCATCGATATTCTAGAGGAGGTATCATCTGATGGAGTGTGTACAGCACAGTAATATGAAGCAGCAGATGTGTCTTGAGGAGCAGCATTGTCACCTACTTCAACAACCGGGAATGTTAATATGTATGATAGCCCTTTAAGTTTAGCTTAAGTAGTAAAATGGTGGTATGTTCAATATATATACAGGAGGACCATGATCGAATACAGAACATATTATTATAATGTAATACGTAAAGTGAATACATATAATAAAAAATTTATGATATTTATCTTTTACTATAAAATTTTTGAAAGAAAACCTACTAGAAGAAGTGAAAGGCACCGGAAAAAAAATGATGATATTTGATATTTTTAAAAACATATTGAGAAACAGCTAATAAGGGTAACTTTTTCAATGAAAACCCTACTTTCATTTTCTCTCAACTTTTTCACTATTAACATCTTTTTCTTAAGCAAGGAAGGTGATTTTTTGGCTATTCTATGCCTGAAATTACCTTTCTACATATCTTTCCATTATTTTCTTTATCAATGAAGTGGTTATTCCACGTATCTAGGTTTTTATTTATTTTTTTCGTAATTTAGTCGTCGTCTTGATTCGACATGTGGTTATCGTCATCTTGATACAGTGTTTATTTTTGTGAGGGCAAAAATTCAGACGAACAAAGTATATTCTATCAACGACAAAAATTCAAATCAATGGTCGTCAATATACCAATTACAATAGTAATATCAAATATGTAAACTCAACTATCAAATGTATAAGCTCAACTATCAAATGTATAAACTCAACTATAAAATATATAGGCTTTGAACATATTTATTATATTAGTAATCTTGATGTTGTTTCATCTTTTATAGTTTTTAACAATTTTGATTCTTTGTTTCTATCACATTTTGCTAGTTTGAATCAATAAAATTATTTTTCTCTTAAAAAAATGGTAACTTTTTCCATATTTTTATTTGTGAAATTGTATTTGGGAATTTTAAAATGTTTTTAATATTTTTAAATGTGTTTTAATTTTAAAATAGAATTTTTTATATTTATTGTTTTATTCTAGAATCATCCTAAAAAGCACCTTAAAACAAAGATATTATTCGAAAATATCAAAAAAAAATTATATTTTAAGAATATAGAGTAAAAATAACTTTGTTAACAAAAAATGTTTTCGAAAACAATTGTTTGATAATTTTTTTTAATGTGTTATGCTTGATTTTTTATTATATTAACTCGAACTGATGTAATATTATTTTTTATATGTTATGTTTGAAAATTGATATATAATATTATTTATATTTGATTTTAAATTTTTTTATATTAACTCAAAACATGATAGAGATATATATATATATATATATATATATATATATATATATATATATATATATATATATATATATATATATATATATATATATATATATATATATATATGTTTGTACTCTAAATTAAAATTTTGGCTTGATCCAATTATGAGTTAGGCCTAAACCCAAGCCCATGAATAAAATTCTAAAAGAAATAGACCTAAATCCATTTGTACAAGCCCATAAAAGAAGTCCAGTGGAATTTATGGAATTTTTAAATTTTTTAGAAGTCAAATAAAGTTTTATCATAAATGGCAAAGAAGTGGGGCAGTTATGTGCTAATGTGAAATATGCTTGAGGAACAAGTCTCCATAATAGAGATGTGGAAGAATTCTTGAGGATCAAACCTCCAGAATTGAGACGTTGGTGAGTTCTTGAGGAACAAGTTTTCTTAATAAAGACATGAATGCTACTTGTGAAATGAGAGAATGAGAATGGGAGATCGATAGCAAAGTCTTCAACGCCCATAAAAGATAATATGATTAAATATGAGAACAGATCAACCAACCAATTAGTCATCAACTCAATCAATCGACTCAATGTTAATCTACTTCAGCAAATCCTAGCTTTTTAACAAGCTTTCAACAATTTCATCATTTCAATTCCTAGTGTTAGCCAAGTTTCTGAAAAATTTTCAGCAGTATTATTTCATTCATTGGTAGTTAAATCCAATATTTTCTTTAATAATTTCAGTATTCTTGTTGCAAGTTTTATATAAGTTTTTATCAAATTTTCAGTACAATACTGTTTTCACAGTGAAATCCAATGTTTACTTCAACAATTCTAACATTTTGGTTGCAAATATTATTCAAATCTATCAACTTTCAACACAATGTTATTTCATTTCTTCATAAGGAAATCTAACACTTTTTTGCAGCAATTAATTCTTACATTATTTCCATTCGGTGTTTTCCACTTTGATTTTAGGAAACTGTTAAAAGATTCAAAGAACCTACATAACTCGATTAGAAGTTTGATCTTACGAGTCGTTCCAATTTGGAAACACTTTAATTTCTTGGTACTCCCGCATGCTTATATTTTATATATTTTGTGTGAGATTAAAAATCACTATAATAAAGATAAATATATATATATATATATATATATATATATATATATATATATATATATATATATATGATAGGCAACCTTTCAACAGCAAATAAATGTAGTTCCCGAGATGCAGCACAACTACAGCATCGAATAGCGAGGAGAACAATTTTCTGGCTTAAAACATGATAGATTTTTTTTTTCTTTTTCTTAATATACATGCTTGATATTTCAAAAAAAAATGAGAGAAATTAAAGAGGAAAATAATAAAATTACAAAGTGTAGGAAAATAAAATTCATATAAAAATTCATAACTTTTAGTTAATTTTTAAATTATATGTAATTTTCTTTTATATTTTATAAAGTGAAACTAAAACTTGACTAGAGATATATCATTGTAGTATTTTGTTTTTGAATTCAAATCTAGGATCTCCTCAAAACTCATCCCCTTTCAGGCAGTGTTTTTATAAATATTATCAAACATTTAATTTAAATATATGTATATACACATCCAGCACCGTTTGAATTAAAAAAAAAAAGATTATTTAAAAAGTTGAATGTGAAAAATTGATATAAGTCATAAAATCTAAATTAAAAATTAAGCATAGCCCACAATTCAATTATCAAGCCTGGAGTCGAGGTCGGCGGGATCTAATCCTAACTTGCATTTTAAAACATATGAGCTTCAAACATGCTATGTTCTAAAATAAATAATAAATGTAAATTAGAATATGGTATTAATTATTAATTTTTGTAGTTATTGTGAAAGAGTTGGTGACGAAGTCAACTTTCTCATATTTGGTATGCTTTCATCACACGATTTTGGAATTCTGAAATAATGCCATTCATCTAGAAGTTTGGAATTAATATTTGATTACCCACTGGAATCTTTTTTCATGATCCAAAGTTGATACCCTTCACTTTCTCATCATCAAGATTCTATCTGGATTCATTTATTAACGAGTTTTTCTTTGTCAATCCAAATAAATTTTTTATTTATATGATATTTGACAATGTTTTTATTTAACCTATTATAAAAGTTGTTTCTTCTACAAGGACTGTTTTGTAGAAAATTACTCATCCGAAAAGAACAATCGTTAATATGAGAGCGCTTAACCATATGCATCAGAGCAAATCAATGAATAGTGAATGTAATGCCATGAGTCATGACATAATATTGTTGTTGTAAACCTCGAATTACTTCATTCATATGCTTTGCATCATCACATACTTATGATCATTAATCATATTTCATATTAGTCTTAATTCATTATTGTTTTATCAATAATGACTACTTGAAAGAATTTAGAATAATATTTCATTTCAACCCTAAAGTTCTATATATTATAAAGTCAATACTTGATAGATATGAGTGGAATAAACTGTTTATGGAATAAAATGTCTTCCATGTTATGAAATACATGAATGAATATTCATTATATTCAACGTAACCTATATACATCAATGTATATTCAATGTATCTATTATGACACATTCATAACCTACACATTCGTAACCTATACATTCGTAACCTATATACATCAATGTATATTCAATGTACCTATTATGACACATTCAGAATCTCCACATTCTACGTATGAATGCCCATCTCCCTATTCAATGTATATAAGAGAATGAAAGTGAAAATAAAATTGCTCTTCTATGACTTTCTCTACCATCTTTGGTGCTTATCTACTTTCTCTTCTTAATCTCTCTCTATTCTCTCTATTATATTCTTACAACGCAATATTTTACAATACGTTATCAGCACAAAGATCTACCAATTGAGTAAATATTTAGTACAAGGTGAGTATTTTTTTTATTAATCAACTTATACTTCATCTTCTTCTATCAATTCTTCTTTTTTTTTCTTGGCCTGAAGCCAAATTTCCAACCTAAAAGTATCCTTCTGCTCCTGAAGTGGCGGTGGATATTTGAAAATCCTTCTAATTAATTTAAGGATTCATTTGTTTACAAGAATTATGGCAAATATTACCAAAATTCCACATCCTCGAAGTGAGTGGAAATAATTATCTATCATGGTGCCTTTATGAACAAAATCTCCATATAAGATCTTGCTAATCGAATATGTAAGACTAACCTCAAATGCAAAAGATAAAGCAAATGCACTGATTTTTATTCGTCGTCATTTGCATGAGAGCTCACAAACTCAATATCGTCGAGACCCTCAAAACCTCAGGGAAGATAGCTGAAGGATAGGTATGACTGGCTACTAAGATTGTTATCCTTCCTCAAGGCACACATGACTGCAAAATCTTTACAAGATTTTAAATCGATTGTGTGACTATAACCTTTATTTGATGTGTTTCTCGGCCGGATTATACGTATCAGCTCCTTTGATCTTGAGCTGATGGAAAACTTTCTCCACCTTCCATGCTTCGAATATTGTATTGGCGCTGTCTGGCCAACGTCAATTTGCCACATACTCGATTTAATTCTTGTGCTCCTCCTTTGTTGAAACAAACTAATGGTGCTGCTCAAAAATCATGATCTTAGACCTGCTGTGGCTCAAAAGCATTGCACGAAGCACATACGAGCTCTAAGAAAATTATGGCCATTTTAAAGGCTACAAGCGCGGTAGAATATAATCCCAGGAGGTGGCGAGAAAATTTAACCGCCCTAGGAAATCTAACTTTGTGAATCATGACAAAGAAAAGAAGCCCAGATGGTGACTAATGAAAGTATTTGCCATCATTGTGGCATGGTATGGAGCTAGCAGTCACGTGCTTATGCGTACTCTGGCACTTTGTTGATCTGTACAGGGCATCTTTAAGAAAATACGGGCAAGCGTGGTGAATCTCACGCCATTGAAATTAAATCTTGCCATAACCACTGTTAAAACCTTAATATATCTCTGTTGGTGGGGACTCCTCCCAACTCCACGAAGTAACCAATGCATCCCTGGATGTCTCTGATTTCTTTGAGGACCTTTGATTACTTTAATGAAGCATCAGATTGGTGGATGAAATCTTTTGATTTCGAATTTTATGATTCTAATAATTTCTTTTCTAGTTGTTTTTCTTTAGATGTATTACCTTTTATTGTTCTTTAATATGGTTATGCAATGAAATGCTTATGAACTTGATATAATATTTATTGTTTTGAAATTTTATTTGACCCTATAACTAATATGAAAATTTTATGATACTTGACACTTGAAGTTGTCAACATAAATGCAAATGGAAAACACCGAGAAAAAGGAAGATGTTTGTTTGCTTGATAGTGCATCAACGCATACAATATTTCGTAGTAGACACTTTTCTCGAGTATGACATTACGTAAGACACATGTCCATACAATATAAGTCTTATTAGATTATTGATGGTTTCGGGAATGCCACAATTGTTTTGCCAAAAGGTACCATCCTGCATATTGAGAATCCATTTCTAAGCAGTATATCAAAAAGGAATCTACTTAGCTTCAAAGATGTATGCCATAATGGGTACCATGTTGAAATTTATTTATGAAAGCGAAATAAAGAATATATTGGCATTACCTCTTATAAGATAGACTTTGAAGACCATCCATGAAGCTAAGCTTCTTCTATGGAGTTTGTATTGTGTTATGATTAAGACCGTTGAAACCTACTCCACCATATCTTGGAGATTGGTAAATCCTGATCGGTTTGGATTATGGCATGATGCGGTGCCTGGTATTTATATTAGTCGTCAGAATAATCCAGGAATACAAGGGCACCCTTTAAGGATCTGAGTGTTGTTGTCCAAAAGATTATAATTGTGAAGCATTTGCACAAGGAAAACTCATTATCAAACCTATAACAAGGTTGATCTTGAATCCCTTTATTCACGCAAGAATTGAGTTGATATTTGTGGACCATCTGACCACCGAGTGAACCATTTCGATATTTTATGGTACTAGTGGAGCGCATCACGTAGATGGTCCCATGTTTGTCTATTATCTACTCGCAATGTCACCTTTGCACATTTACTTGCGTGAATTATAAAAACCGGGCTGAATTCCACGATTATCGATTAAGGTATAAGGATGGATAATGTTGGTGAATTTACATCGAGTTTGATACATATTGCGCTTCGCTCGGAATCGAGGTTGGCGTGATCGCATAATGTTCATACTCAAAATGGATTAAGCGAGAATCCTTGATTAAACATATACAAATCATTGCACTTTCTATTATTAGAGCAGAATCAGCGTCTGACATGGGGTCATCTTTGTTTTACATCTTGTTGCCACTAATAAGATTGCGCCCATTCTTAGTCTCCCTCTGATCTCCCCTTCAAATGGTTCTTGGTTATGAACCAGATATTTCACATTTATGCACCATTGGTTGTGCAGTACAAGTGCCTATTGCACCACCAAAAAGAACGAAAATGGGTCCCCAACGCCGTTTGGGCATTTATGTTGGGTTTAATTCACCGTCCATCATTAGGTTCTTGGAACCGACTACTAGTGATCTTTTTACTGCCAGATTCGTAGATTGTCATTTCAATGAGACTATGTTTCCATCGATTAGGACACAAAAATTGAAATGGGCTACTTGAGCGAAAACCAGTTAAGGTTTTCTCCACGGAATGAGAAAAAATTTATCTGGTCGACCCAAGAACTCACGAGTCTGCAGCGAGGTCGCAGTTGCATAATCCATTCTGAGGCTATAGTAATAGACTTCTGATGCATTTAATGATGCTACTAAGGTATGAATCTCATATTCAATTTGTAAATGCTCAGCTAGGATAGTTGTTCGAGAAGGACAAAAATTAAAATGGATGAAAATCCCCCACGGTTAGGCGTGGTAGACAGTAGGATCAAAGACACTGTTCCTCGAAAACGAGGGGAAAGAATCAAGAATCCACTCCAGAAGAGCCTGGTGTTGTGCTTTACTTCTAAGAGCTTAATGCCCTTGAAGGCCTGTGAGCCCATGAAAAGATCACCAACCAGGAATGCGGAATTCCATTACATATTATGTGAATTTGGTATCGAAATAAAATCATCATTGATGATATTTTTGCATTCTCAGTTGCTCATAAAATTATGGATGATGATTGTGAGCCGCAATCTGTTAGTGAATGCCGTCAAAGGCAAGATTGGCCTAAGTGGGAGGGAAATGATTAAGGGTGAATTAAGCCTAGCTGAGGTTTTAGACCCTGCTCGCATCCCCAGATAATGTAAAACCGTTGGATATAAATGGGTATTTGTCGAGCTTGAAATGAGAGAAAAACGAGGTTGTCATGTATAAAGCTCGATTCGTTGCCCAAGGATTCTCCCAAAGACCTGGGATTGATTATGATGAGACATATTCACCTGTGATGGATATGATTACATTTCGTTTTCTCATTAGTCTGGTAATCTTTGAAAAATTGGAAATGCGTCTTATGGACATTGTGACGGCATATCTATATGGCTCATTAGACTCAGATATTTATATGAAAATTCCCAAGGGATTCAAAATGCACGTCATGCACTCCATGACTTATTCTGATAAAATTGCAAAGATCTTTGTACGGGTTAAAGCAATCCGATCGCATGTGGTATCAGCGCCTAAGTGAGTACCTAATTGGGGAAAAGTCTGATAATGATCCTATCGCCCATGCGTGTTTTATTAAGAAATCGGAATATGGATTTGCTATTGCGAGTTCATGTCGACATATAAATTTAATTAGGAACTCAGGAAAGAGTTAGCTAAAGCTATTTGAGTATTTGAAAAAGGAATTTGAAGTTAAAGATTTGGGTAAACGAGCTTTGTCTTGAGTCCTCACAACTTAGGCATAAAACAAATGGAATAATCGTTCATCAATCATCACACATTGAAAGATTACTTAAATGCTTCAACATGGACAAGGCTCACCCATTGAGCACCCCTATGGTTGTAAGGTCTCTAGATCCCCAAAAGGATCAGTTTCGTCCTAGAGAATCTGATGAAGAGATACTTGGTCCTGAAGTACCATATCTCAATGCAATTGGGGCTTTGATGTACTTGGCACAGTATACGAGACGGACATCGCTTTTCACTGATAAATTTATTGTACGTTTAGTTAGGCCAGCTCGGGAACCTTTGGAGTGGAATTAAACATATTTTTCGTTATCTCAGAAGAACCATAGATTTGGGATTATATTATTCCAAAGAGTCTACTACCTCACAGTTTAGTTGGATATTACGATCTTTGGATAGTCAGTCCACATAAAGCTCACTCTCAAATGGTTATTTATTTTGTTATAATGCATAGCCATTTCTTAGCGGATATTCTACGAAGCAATCATTTAGTAACTTCATCATTCTAACCACTGCGAGATCATTGCTTTATATGAAGCTGGAAGAGAGTGTGTTTGGTTAAGATCCATTATAACACATATTCACAATTCTTGTTGCTTAACACCGATTACAAATTCTCCCACTATAATTTATGAAGATAATGATACTTGTGTTGCACAAGTTAGGGAGGATATATCAGAGGTGATAGGACGAGCATATCTCGCGAAATTTTTCTATGCTCACGAACTCCGAGAAAGTGGAACTAAATTGAGTTAAGCGATTCAATCCATAAATAATCTTGCGAGATCTTTTGACCAAATCATTGCCAACGTCAACTTTTGAGAAATTAGTATGGCATTGGTATGCGCGAGTTCATAAGATCTGAGATTAACTAGCGCCAGTGGCTATATAGCTCAATTGAGGAGATATTGTGAACTATGCGTGCCTCTTTTTCCACTTTTGTCGGTTTTTGTCCCATTAGATTTTCGACAAGGTTTTAATGAGGCAATTAATGCAACCATAAAGGAGAGATCATAAATATTTATGCACTATACTCTTTTTCCCTTAATCAGGTTTTTGTCCCACTTTGGGTTTTGGAGCTTAAGGTTTTTCATGACGTGTCATTCAATGCACATTCATGAATACAATGAATATTCAAAGAAGTGTTATGAAATACATGAATAAATATTCAGTATATTCAACGTAACCTATATACATCAATGTATATTCAATGTACCTATTATGGCACATTCGTAACCTACACATTCGTAACCTATACATTCGTAACCTATACATCTGTAACCTATATACACCAATTGAGTAAATATTTTGTGCAAGGTGGGTATTTTTTTTTTTATTAATCAACTTATACTTCATCTTCTTCTATCAATTATTTTTCTCTTTTCTTGGCCTGAAGCCAAATTTCCAACCTAAAAGTATCCTCTGCTCCTGAAGTGGCGGTGGATATTTGAAAATCCTTCTAATTAATTTAAGGATTCATTTGTTTTGCAAGAATTATGGCAAATATTGAAAAACCAAATTCCACATCCTACGAAGTGAGTGGAAATAATTATCTATCTGGTGCCTTGACATGGAAATGCACCTCCAAGGAACTAGATTTTGCTAAACGCAATTACGAAGACGGAACCTCAAATGCAAAGATAAAGCAAATGCAGCGATTTTGTCGTAAATCATTGCGCCCAGAGCACAGACTCGTATTTATCCGTTGAGACGCGAACCTTGTGGAAGGAGTTGAAGGATAGGTATGATCGTACTAAAATTTGTTATCCTTCTCGAAGCACAATATAGCGCAAAATCTCGGACTAAGATTTTATATCCCGAGTGTCAGAGCTATAACTTCTGCTTATTTGATATTGTTTCTAGAGAAGCTGAGGTTATGCGGGGTATCAAGCGCTGGTGATGCGGAACTGTTAGAGAACTTTCTCCACCTTCCATTCTTGAATATTGTATTGCAGCGGCTTAATCACGGAACAACGTCAATTTTTCCACATACTACGATTTAATTTACGTGCTCCTCCTTTCTTTGAGCAAACTAATGAATTCTTTACTTTCAAAAAATCATGATCTTAGACCTGCTGGCTCAAAAGCATTGACTGAAGCACATGCAAACTCATTGAAAATTATTGGCCATTTTAAGGCTACAAGCGCGACGAGAATATAATCCCGAGAGAGTGGCGGAAAAATTTAACATCAAATCGCTGGCCTGAATCATGTGAAAGAAGCCCGAAAGAATTTGACTAATAAAGTATTTGCCATCGTTATGGCATGGTAAGATGCCCAGTCACCATTACTTGTCGTGCGCCCAGCTTACCTTGCTGTTGATCTATACCGGGCATCTTTAAAATCACGGACAGCGTGGTGAATCTCACGCCATTGAAGACCATCCATGAGAAGCTAGAAGCTTCTTCTATGGGTTTGTATTGTGTCATGATTAAGGCCGTTGAAACCTACTCCACCATATCTTGGAGTTGGTAAATCACGATCGAGTTTGGATTATGGCATGATCGCCTTGGTCACCACACGGCGCTACAATGATGCGTAGAATAATCCCGAATACAAAGGCGCCCTTTAAGAGATACAAAGGTATTGTTGTCCAAAAGATTATAATTGTGAGCTTGTTCACAAGGAAAACTCATTATCCAAACCTTCTATAACAAAGGTTGATCTTGAATCCCCTTTATTCTACTTGAAAATTCGGGTTGATATTTGTGGACCAATACAACCACCCAGTGGACCATTTAGATATTTTATGGTACTAGTGGAGCGCATCCTGTAGATGGTCCATGTTTGTCTATTATCTACTCGCAATGTCACGCTTTACGCACCGCGTTTACTTCGCATGATTATAAACTTAGGCACAATTCCACGATTATCGATTAAAGGTATAAGGATGGATAATCTTTGGTGAATTTACATCAAAGTTTTGATACATATTAAGCTTCACTCGGAATCGAGGTTGAGCACCAAGTCGCATATGTTCATACTCCCGAAATGGATTAGCGAGAATCCTTGATTAAACATATACAAATCATTACCCGCACTCTATTGTGAGAGCGAATCCTCAACGATACGACGCTAGAGGTCATGTCGTTTTTGCATCTTGGTGCCTAATAAAATTGTACTTTGCTGGTCTCTTACAATCTCCCTTCAAATGGTTCTTGGTTATGAGCCTGATATTTCACATTTACGCACCTTTGGTTGTGCGTCTGAATTACTGTGCACCACAGAGCAGCGAAAATGGGTCCCCAATGCCGTTTGGGCATTTATGTTGGGTTTTGAGCTGATCCATCATTAGGTTCTTGGAGCGAATCTTTGGTGATCTTTTTGGTGCGGTCGCGGTGTCATTTCAATGAGACTATGTTTCCATCGATTAGGACACACAAATTGAAATCGTTGGCAAACAGTTAAGGTTTTCTCCACAGAATGAGAAAAATTTATCTCAAGGTCGACCCGAGAACTCTGAGTGCAGCTTGAGGTGCAACGCATAATCCATTTACAGGCTATAGCCAATAGACTTCCTGATGCATTTAATGATTCTACTAAGGTAACAAAATCTCATATTCAGTATACTAAATGCTCCATTTAGATAAATTTGTTCCCGAATGACAGAAAGCTAAAATGGATGAAAATCCCCACGGTTGCAGGCGTGGTAGACCCGATAGGATCAGACAACGTTCTCGAAAGCGAAGGAAAGAATCAGAATCCACTCCGGAAAGGCTTGGTGTTGTGCTTGCTTCTAAAGGCTTAATGCCCTTGAAGAGCCTGAGCCATGAGATCACCAACCACAGGAATCTGAGAATTCCATTACATATTATAATGGTTTGGGATCGAGAAATAAAATCATCATTGATGATATTTTTGCATTCTCGGTTGCTCATAAAATTATGGATGATGATTGTGAGCCGCAATCTATTGTGAATCTGCGTCGAAAGCGAGATTGGCTAAGTGGGAGGAAAGCGATTAAAGGTGAATTGGCTTCCTAGCTACACGAGAGGTTTTGGACCCATAACTCGTATCTAGATAATGTAAAACCCGTTGGATATAAATGGGTACTTGTCCCAGGAAGCAGTAGAGCTTGAGGTTGTCGGGTATAAAGCTCGACTCGTTGCGAGGATCCTCGGAGACACAGGTTGATTATGATGAGACATATTCACTTGCTTGATGGATATGATTACATTTCGTTTTCTCATTGATGCGGTAATCTTTGAAAAATTGGAAATGCGTCTTATGGACATTGTGGCTGGCATATCTATATGGCTCATTAGACTGAGATATTATATAACTAAGGATTCAAATGCGATGCATGCACTCCCACGCTTATTTTCAATAAAATTGCAAAAAAGATCTTTATGGGTTAAAGCAATCGTCGCATGTAGTATCAACGCCTAAGTGAGTACCTAATTAAGGAAGGTACAAGAATGATCCTATCTGTCCATGCGTGTTTTATTGGAGAAATCGAAACCGGCTTAATGGCTTCCCACATCGCTCATACCCAGTGTTGCGAGTGCCTTATATTGTGGGGCTCCTGCACAGTTGTGGCGTTTAAAGCGAAGTGAGACCTGAGTCAAGCGGACAATATCAAGCTGGGATATGGGGCTACCAGTATTTGGTGGCCCATACAGGAAATCGCGATGGGGGTGTGTTAGCCAAACACAGTAGCTTGTCGATCTCGCCACGGCGCTGCGGCGCCTTATATTGTGAGAACCGCCTGCCGAGTTTGTGGCGTTTTAAAGTCGTGAGGCGCAAGTCAGCCAGACTGATATCCGGCCCAGGATATGGGGCTGCCACGTGTTGGTGGCCCCATAAGTCGCGATGGGGTGTGTTGTGAAGCCTGTAGCTTCCCACATCGCTCCCGCACAGCGCTGCCAAGCGCCTTATATTGTGGGGCTCCCTCTACCCAGTTTGACGCATTTTAAAGCCGTGAGACCTAGGTCAAAGCGGACAATATCCGACTGGGATATGGGGCTACCCGTATTCATGAAATATAAAATGACAATAAATACACAATTTGTCCAAGGGCACATCAACAATAAGTACTTATAAAGGGAAAATAAATTTTGTTTTGCTCTTTAATGTGGTTGGGATATCTAACTTACAAAACTTATCAAGTGTTTGAGCACTTATTAACACACTATTGTAATTAGTCTCGTAGTTTTAACAAAAACACAAGTTCGAAAAGGTTCTCGTAATTGCTTTTTTACCTATTAATGGTTGCTTTTATTGTAGGGGCGTTCGGGAATGTTAGTTTAGATTAATGTCTCAGCACCACATATTAGAAAAAAAATAGTGGGTTACTTTGGTGAAGTGATATCTATCATCTAAGCAATACAACAAAGGAAGTACTCGATAAAGATTTATTATAGGAAAATGCTTGGTGACATCACGGTGTCAGACACCATTTCAAAAAATAAAAAGTTTTTAAGAGTAAACTTTGAAAATATAAAAGTTAAATGACATAAATACCCACTACCCACTTTCTTCTCTCCCTTATAATAAATGACAAAAATATTTATTCTTATAAAATTATGGTGACTTTTTTTTTTACACCAATGGTGTCGTGTAGCAACACCCTTTATTATTAGGAATATGACATATTAAGTTTGACAATCACATGAAGAACAATTGTTGCCTCACACTATGGAGAATGGATTTTAGCTGAAGATCAACTCGTTGATAGTTGATGCACGATATAATAAAGTCATATTTAAATACCCTCTTTGTAATCTTTTTTTTATGCATTGACATAACATTTTGCATGTATTTCTTACATTGTACATGACTTGAGTGCATTAAAAGTTGTATAAAGGTTACTGGTCAAGGATTTCATGTAAATAAGTAAGTTGTTGATAGTCAATTCATAGATTTGGGGATCTAATGAAGACTATAATATACTAACTAGCTCTTAACTGGATGAATGGCTTGTCTTGAGCATTAGGACGAATTTCCCATGGTAATTACACTAATACATGTGATGCACAGTTAATAAGACCTAGGATGAATTATGCCTTAAAACTATTCGTTGTCATGATTTTCATCAAACTCTTAATTAAACTACATGGACTCTTAACCTTGTGACGATATTAATGTTTGTGTTGAAATCAACATAAGACTTAAACCAATGGGTGAGACCTTAACATGGTCATATATACTTAAGGGTTGAGTAGCTAGTCATTATTGATTGGGTTGACGATAATAGATATTCTTAATAAGGCATCATTATATCTTATTGTTTTAATACAACTTATCCCTTGGAGGGATCCAAATGACATGATTATGAAATACACGATTGTAATAATTTCTGTCGTGAAATTTCATATATGCCTTTTGGAGTTATAGAATGTTAACTAATCACATAATGAGTGAGATATGCAACTCAACTATTTTTAATTAAAAAGGAAACTAGTTTGGTTCTCATAAAGTACTAAGAAAAGAAAAAAAAAACTATTTTATAGGGTCCCCATTCCAATTTATTTGAAAAAGTGGGATCAAAAGACTTGAAACCAAGACCTAGTTCATTGATTTACAAAACATTTAATAAAGGTGATAAAATATTTAATAAATGGTCTAACAAATTGTTGACACTAAAAATATTTTTTGGGCCCAATTGATTGTGGAATAGGCCGAATAGATATGTCAAGCCTAAGCCCATAAAAAAGGCTCAGGGGCATTTCTTGAATTTTTAAAACCTACAATAAGAGAATATTGAGACTTTGTCTCAAAGGCAAAATATGGAGGAAACTTTTTCTCCAAGTCAAGACATGGCAAAGGACGTAGGCAACTTGAATGGTGAAAAGCTATTTGGGGAGCAAGACTCCTTAGTGGAGACATTGATAGTTTTTGGAGAAAGTGGGTTGATACAGTTATTCATAAATGCCTATAAAATAAGGACTCAACACCAATTTTAAGAGGACTAAGTGTGACGGCCCCAACCCGACACCCGAAGGGGTGTCAAGCGAGGGTGTCACACTTAGTGGCGAAGGCCTCTTTATATTTTTTCTTTCTCGGGTGACACTTGTCCTATTTTCTCATTCATATGCACATTTACGCCAATAACAAAATTCTTTTACATATAAGTATACATGCACTACCATAGTGGCATTTATTATATTCTATACATATACTAGAGTCCTTTACTTGTACTATTACAAAACTATACATATAAAATGAGATTGCGGAGCAGTCTTTGTGAGCACCTATCTACGAGAGAGAGCTCATCTTCTTGTGTAGGGATATCACATCTGTCCTTGATATTAAGCGCGTACACACGGTTAAATCAGGTGCTAAACTAAGCTTAATTGGGAAAACATATACATGAATGCCAATAACATTGATCGTCGCAAGCTTATCGAATACGATCTTATACTCCATACGGATCATATATGCCGCAAGCTATACTCGTCATCTTGTCTAATGCCTTTCATGTGGTTCAAAACATGTTCATATATCATATCATTCCTTATCTATCACATATTTTTTTCCTATTTCTTGTCATTTGCTTATATCGTATACTTGATTTATTTCATATTATTTCTTGTACCATGTTCTTTGCAAGTTTCCTATACTTTCATGTTCATTTCCTTTCATGTTCGTATACTGTGCATGTATCATATACTTTCATATCTCAAACACTTTCATATAACCTATCTTATCTTTGTCACATACTTTTATCTACATTCTTATACTTTTCATATATGGTACTTTTGTATGCTTTCATACGGCTTTTCTGTTTCTAGTCTTTTCATCTTCGAGTTCCATGACTTATTACATTCTATGTAACTATTACATATATCATTTCTTATCCTATACATATCATGTCTCCTTTCATGTAGTGGCTACCTCCCCATGCCTCTTTATTCATTTCTTACATATTGTTTCATCATATGTTTCTTATCGATCTTATATTGTCCTTATACTTTACATTTGCGTTTTTACTCACGACTATAGAATTGACATTCTGTGGTCGAGAGGAATCTCATCTTGTTTGTCATTCCCTATATTTTCATCTTGTACTTTTCATATACTATATTTTTCTATGATTTTCATATACTGTGATTTTCATATACTGTACTTTCATATTATCTGTCATATACATTTCGTGTCATTGACACTTTATTTCTTGTACTTGTATACTGGTCATACACTTTTCTCTTTCATATACTGTACTTATTCATATACTTTTCATGTACTGTACTTTGTACTTTCCATATATTGTCATATACAATTCTTTGTCCTTTTCATATACTTTCATGTACTATGTACTTTTCATATACTGTCATATTTCATATATTGTCATCTTGTACTTTACTTCTTGTTCTTGTCTTGTATACTATCATCGCATGCTTGGTCTTTATGCTTCTCATATCATGTCATATCTTCTATACATTTCATTTGCATATACTTATCATTTCTTTTGAGTTTCATGTCTGCAAATACCTTAGAAGGATCTGGAAATATTTGTATGCAGAAGAGTCTTATCCTTTATGCACCAGAGCAATTGATCTCTATCTGTGCAGAAGGTATCATGTTTATTACAAGATAGTGACCTATGCCATGTAATATGTGATCAACCGGGGCAGTATAATGATCCAAAGCGGGATCTATGTCATCGACAAGCAGGGCCTCGATATATGTAAGCTATCTTCAGACAAACGTGTCCCTATAGGCATGCTTATCTATCACCAGGTTCTAGCGGACAATCCATGTGTATTTTATGTTAAATTACATATCTCATATTCACAGAATAAATATTTTTATCAGGTAATCATATCACGTCTTATGATTACTAATCTGGTCGTTCTCATATTTGTAACTTCATATCACTATTCTCATATTTCTTTCTTTACATACATGTATATCATTTCATATAATATACATTACATATCACATTTTCGTTCATGTTTTAGCTATTCATGTATTCCGTCTATTCACTCTTGTATTCATATCATGTTCTATCATATATTCATCTCATATATTAGTATATAACATTTGCATATAACCTATCGGATCATATCTCTGTCATCTACTTGTAACATCTTATATCTTGTTAACTTATATCTTCATATACTCTATCAAACTATCGTATCTTTGCATTTTTCATATATCTTTTAACTTCAATTCTTGTATTTAAAATTCTTACCACCATACATGTAATATTTTCCTATCATTTGTGCATTTCTAGCATGTGTTGTCATCATTATACTTCCTAATCTCATATGTTCTATCATATATTCATTTCATATATTCCTATATTCATATCATTCATCTTCTCTATTAATATCATCTTATATATTCATATATATTGTTCTTTATCTAATTTATATCCTTCAATACAGTTTAGAATGCCAGGAATCGATCTCAAAAATTTCTAATATTCGATCCCAAATCTTGGGAGTAAATCCTACCGACCTATTAAGCCCCAAATGACATGCCATTACATGTCTTTATCTAAAAATATTCCAAGTAGGAAAATTCGCTGCAGTGAGTTGTGAGCTCAGTTTTGGTACCAGCATAGCTCACGATCGTGGATCAACTTTAATCTCTTCGTCGAATGATTATAGTAGTCGACAATAGATTTGAGAAAATCACGAAAATTAAGTTTTCAGAACTTCTTGAATTTTAGTGAAATCCGTGTTTTTGGTACTCCATAGTATACGTCGAGTAAATGAACTTTCGTTCTTAGTTAATGATTAAATGAATCGAAACTCCGTATATCAAAGAGAGAAGCAAAAGAAAAAAAAAATAAAAAACCTCTCTACCAGGCCTCCGCTTTTAGTTTGAGACAATTTGTTTCTTTTTTTTTTTATTCTTATTTATTTTATTTTATTATTATTGTGTATTCTTATTTGGAGACATAAATCATATTATTTCATTGGTCATTTTTGCCCGAAAATTTATTCTTTTCGGTTCACTTTATTTTAAATAGACTTAGCCCCTTGTTTCTGACTTAGAGATTTTCGTAAAATCTACCGTCACTGAAAATCATTTGTGAGCTTCTCGCGAAAAATTGTAAATATTCCGATTGTCTCAGAATTAAACGAAACTTTTCTAGGTCACTGGATTTCGAAAGCAGATTCTTGTGCCGATCCCATTCGTCATTGAGATCCCAGAAGAATTTTCTGAAGCTACTGAGGCCGTTCGATTAGCACCTGAAAGCGACAAAATTCTGGTTTGCCATTTTTCATAAAAATATCATTTTTTCGGTGATAAATTTTAACTTATTTTATACCCTAAACATGTTATAAAACTATTAGGGTATATTTTGAGGTGTTACACTAAGAGCCAAGAATCAAAACCGAGCAAGAGATTTTCGGCATTTCTACAAGTTCATTAGCTATTTTTTCCAAATTCTTAGCTTAGTTTTACATGTTTTTTCTTTAGAAGCATTTTTTAGTTCAAAGCTTTTTTTGCTTCATCATTTGATTTTCAATCTAATTCTATAATGAAATCTACTCTTTTTCAAGCTAAATTGTTAAGTTTCCTCTAAGCTTTCAATTAAGTCTATGCAATCTAATTTTCAAGGTATTTTTTCACGTAGATTCTAGGGAATTGTAAAGGGAACTAGGGGATCCATTTTTCGTTTGAGCAAAAGTTAGATTTCAGCACAGTTTCAGTTTGGAAACACTATAATTTTCTGGCACCCCCGCACATTCACCAAATTTTGTGCTTGTGTATGTTATGGTGAATTCCACTAGAAAATCCACCGAAACATTTTTTTTAGCACGTTTGATGGGACCCATTTTTGTTGAAGAATGCCACCAAAATTGAGAAGTAAGACAATTGTAGAGTCTCCGGACTCAAGATCAAATATTGTAGAAGCAGCACAGGAAGGAAGAGTTCAAGCCTTGGTGGAATAGATAGAAAACCTTATGAATTCTCCAATACGACAGTAGGGGAACCCATCCAATAGCCCCATTGAACAAGTGGAAGGAAGGGGTGTAGGTAATGTGGATGTGCATATTCTTTTCTCTAATAATTATAATGAATTTCAGGCTCTCATGCAAGAAATAAAGAGCCAACGAGTGATCAAGACTACCTTTATGGAAGAAATGAAGCAGCAATCTCAATCCATCCTAGAGAACCTTAGAAGAAGAGAGCGACTAAAATTTAGAGTTGCTTCTAAGCTTGGTCAATTTTCTAACAAACTCGAGACGGCGATACGTGAACTGTAGAGAAATAGTGAATTTCATCGCTCACCTATGCAGGCAAAGGCTAGATATCTTCCTCCACTTAAGAGATGATGGTGCTTTGGAGAGCGTATGATACCTAATCACAGCAAAACCCTGACCCTCATAGGATTTTTGCTCGAGACTAAATCACTTACAGCTTTGGAACATATGAAGGGCTATTCTTTCAATTGAGGCCCGAGGAGGCATCATGTAGCCACATGCATGAGTGGTGTATGAGTGCACAACAAGTTCCATGAAATATCTCAGCAACCTTTGGGCGGTAACCCAGTGCCAGATTTGAGGAGCAATCGAGGCGATATAGGAGTTATATAGACGAGGCCTCGGACAAATTGTCATAGGAGTTCTCTGAGCCTTATCCCGAAATGATGAATGGGAGGAACCCTACCCTGAGAGTATAGGACTCCTAATTTCTCCTTGTTCTCTGGAGAAGATGGCTAATCCACCCTAGAGCATGTTGTTAGATTCACTGTGCAATGTGGGGAGTTGGCTAACTACGAGAATTTCTATCATTTCAAGCTTAGACTATTTCCTAACTCTTTGACAGGTACAACATTCACTTGGTATACAACATTGCTAAGGAACTCCGTTCGAAGTTGGCAGGAGATGGAAAGACAGTTCCACACTTAGTTCTTCAAGGTTGAGCCTGAAGTGTGCATTGCAAGATGAGAAATGGGGAGAGCGTTGATTTGTTTATCTCTTGGTTCAAGAAGATGAGAAACAGATGCAAGATCCATCTTCCAGAGACAGAGTACATGAAAATGTCCCAAAGAGGTTTGGACATTGAGTAGAGGAAAAAATTTAAAGCTATGGAATTTAGAGACTTTTATGAACTACATTTAAGGTGACCAGGAAATGAAGCGCTCGAGGAAGAAGTTATCTGAGGAAAATCCATGAGAACTATCGTCGAGGTGAACCGGAGATTAGCGTGATTTATCTATTATAGGGACATTCACTTGTCTTTTTTTGGTAGAAAAAGCACCTAATTTGTGGAAGAAGACACAAATTGTTGGTACACATGTCTAGAATACTTTTGAGGTAGCAAAGACAGAGGAAATATTCGATTTCCTGGTGAAAGAAAAGTTCATTACCCTCACAAGACCACAGGAGATCCCAGTGAGGATAGACTAAGGAAAAACTTCTTGTAGTACCACAATTCATGGAACCACACTACTAATGCATGTTGGGGTTTCAGAAATGTCATATAGGATAGGTTCAATAAAGGGGTACTCAAGTTCCTTGACAAAAAAGAATATGGCAATGGTGGCTTCCACCTAATAGCCTCGATCAACCTTTGCTAGCTCGACCTAAGAGTATTGATCGAATCCAAGCAGGAGGGAGAACTCTTTCCAATAAATGTATGGGTCCTTAAATATTGTCTGATCCATGTTAATAAGTTGAAAAATGAGTGGTCTATAGTGTGTCCAGATCCTCTATCAGAGAAGTCGGTGAAGGAGATCTGTGAGGAAGAGAAGCGACATAGATTCTCAAGGAAAAACTTTCCCTAAAGGGAAGATGGAACTCCCCAAGATAATAGATTCGTTCCTCTTAGAAAAGGCTACAGAAGGCTCCACCCTCCACTTAGGGTGGGTTCACTATTCAAGGAGAATGATGCGAGGGCGGTTTAGAGAATGTTCCTCGAGAAAGCAGGCCTTTTCCTAAGGGTAAGTTCATCTCAAATGACAAGTTGTAGAAGGTCTTGTTCGAAAGAGGCAAACAAACTTGTTTTTCCAAGGGAGAGAGCTCAAGGCAGATTTCCAAGAGGTGGATCTTAGAATAGAGTTATTCCTCTAAGTAAAAGAAGGTTTCTTCTAGAGGATAGAATCACTTCTCCAAATGCTAGATTCTTTTTCTCAAGAGAGAAGATTATAGACAACTTCACTTCTCCAAGGGATAAGGCAATGAAAGGACATGTTCCTCCAATCATGCCTGTTTTTTTAGGAGGTGGACCTAATTCTCCAAGGTACAAAATGATATCTCCCAGGGACAAATTCATTTCTCCAAAAGATATGGTGGGAAACAAACCTAGTTTTTTCAAGGGAGAGGGTTGTAGAGATGGAAAGGCCTTTTAGGTGTATCATTCCTCCTTGGGTTTCTCTTGGTCAAAAGTGGCATGTGGTATAGCACAAAAAATTTTCCCAAAGGTTTTCCAAGACTCATAAAAGGAGGATGCAGAAGCAAAGAGTAGTTGATAGAAGGCAACTCATTGATGTACTTGATAAACCACTCTTGAAGGAGGCCATGGAATTAGAGAAAGTGAAGGAAGGAATGGTTCCTAGCTTGGAAAAAACAAAGTTTGGGATGAAAGCTATTGAGGATATGGAGTCATTGAGCAATGTAGATGAAGTAATGGACTCAGAGGCCTTATTAATAGGTGAAATCCCTATTTCTTTAAGTTGTTTCACAGTTTCTTTAACATTGCTAACTATCTTTAAGTCAAAAAATGTAGAGGAAGACCTAGTGGAGGTAGAAGGGAAACACCCTGCAACAGAGGAAGATGAGAGCCACGATGGGGTCACCACTGAATCCTCTAAAGAATGCAGACCCCAAAAGGTGATACTTGAGAAACCCTTTGTGGAAATGACGAGGCACATAAAGCCTTTGTACGTAAAAGCCCATCTCAATGGCAGACCCGTATCCAAGGTACTTATAGATAATTGATCAATGGTAAATGTAATGCCATTGAGGATGCTGAGAGCTCTAGGAATGAGCATTAGTGATCTGATAGAAATAAAGGTGGTTGTGTCTAACTTAACTAGAGAAGTATCCAAGACCCTCAGGATATTACCTATAGATATCACCATTGGCAGCAAAACTACATTATCTGCCTTCTTTGTGATAGACTCTACTACAAATTACAACATTTTGCTAAGGAGAGACTGGATTCATGCCAACTGGTGTGTGCAGCCTCTCTTCAATATTTCTTACTATTTTATAAGGGTAATGAAGTGGAGGTGGTGCGAGAAGATAAGCAGCCTTTCATGGCGGCTACAGGCTCTGTGGAAGCCAGGTATTATGATCAAGAATTTGTTACGATCAAGTTCACTAGCAGAAGGAAATATGGGGTCATAAGGAAAGCATACATGGACTCAAAGGGCTTTGTGGAAATCCAAAAGGAGGTGGCAAACTCCTAAAGGTGACTACAATCGTGCCTTATAGGCCGACTAGTGGTCCAATCATCGAGGAGATCTATGATGATTGATTACACGCAAAAGGAAAAGGCAATAGCTACAACTACCATATTCAAAATGAAAATGTAGCAAACTGTGGAAAGGATTGAAGAAGAGCACCTCCGAGACACCTATGGGCTGAGATGATTTTTGAACGGAAGGTATATGAAGAAGATGAAGAAATACAAATGGAGGATTTGGAGCAAACCCCTCCTAAATTTGAAAACACGCAGCCTTAAGTACACGACCCCATGGAGGAAGTGAACCTCGGCACTGTGGAGAAGCCAAGGATTACTTATATTAGTTCCTTGTTGCCTGCTGACTTGAAGGAAGGGATTATTGCAATACTACAGGAGTTCAAAGACTGCTTTGCATAGAATTATGATGAGATGCCAGGGTTAGACAGAAGCTTGGTGGAACACTGCTTGACTATCAAGTTGGAGTTCCACCCCTTTCAACAACCACCCAAAAGAATGTCCAAGGAGGTAAAGCTGAAGGTGAAAGAGGATATTGAGAAGCTTTTAAGGGTCAAATTCATTAAACCTACAAGGTATATGCAGTGGTTGGCAAACATTATCCTTATGATGAAGAAGAATTGTAAACTTAGGGTTTGTGTAGACTTTAGGGATTTAAATGATGCCACTCCTAAAGACATGTATGTAATGCCTATTGTAAACATGTTAGTTGATTCCACTGCAAATAATGAGTTATTGTCTTTCATGGATGATTTTTCTGGGTATAACCAAATCCTAATAGTTGTTGATGATATATCTAAGATTTCCTTCAGATGTCCCTGGGCTCTTTAGGAACGCTTTCATCGAAAGAATATGCCCTTTGGTTTGAAGAACGTTGGTGCAACTTACCAAAGGGCTATGAATGCCATCTTTCATGATATGTTAAGCCACTACATAGAGATTAATATCGATGACATTGTAGTTAAATCTAAGAAAGTCGCCGAACATGATAATCATTTAAGGAAAAGTTTTGGAATGATGAAACTCCATCAACTAAAACTCAATCCACTCAAATGTGCTTTCGGAGTTCAAGCCGAAATATTTTTTTAAGGTTTCTGGTTCTCCAAATATGAGTGGAAGTGGATCAAAACAAAGCCAAGACCATAATTTCAGTCAAGACTCCTCAAAATAAGAAAGAACTTCATAAATTCTTGGGTTAAGTGAACTATTTAAGGATGTTCAATTTTTAATATGGCAAGGAAGACTAAGGTATTCTCTGAACTAATCAAGTTGAAAGAAGTGGAAGAGTTTAAATAGGAGGAACAACGCCAAGCAGCTTTTGATGGAATCAAAGGCTACCTTTCTAAGTCCCCTATTTTAATGCCACCTATAAGGGGTAGGCCACTCAAACTTTATCTATAAGCTACAAAAGAGTTTATAGGATGCCTTTTTGCACAAAATAATGTTGAAGGCCATGAGCAAGTTGTTTACTATTTGAGTAGGGTCCTAAATTCAGCAGAAACAAGGTATACACCCATTGAGAAGTTGTGTTTAGCCCTATACTTTGCATGTACGAAATTGAGACATTACTTGAGCAAGTCTCAAGGGTATGTGGTCTCCCAAACCGACTTAATGAAATACATGCTAAGTCGACCTTTAATCACTAGACGAATCGGGAAATGGTCCCTGGCTTTGTTAGAGTTCATTTTGGTCTATTTTCCACATAAATCAATTAAGGGGTAGGCTTTAGCTAACTTTATGGCTGATCATCCTTCATTAGAAATCAAACTAGAAAAGGATGTGGAATTAGGGATATATGAAGTAGAAAGGTGGTCTTGGGTTCTTAAGTTTGATGGCTCTAGCACAGAGAATTCTGCTAGAGCTAAGATAGTAATCATCTCACCAAAAGGGATAAAGACTATCCTATCTTTCAACTTGGCCTTCAAGTGCACCAACAATCAAGTTGAATATGAGGCTTTAGTGATCGGTTTGGAGATCTTGATGGAACTTGGAGCACAAGAGGTACATATCATTGGGGACTCCCAATTAGTGCTTTAGCAGCTAATAGGGGAATATAAATGCAACAACTTATTGCTAGCTCCTTATTATACTACTTCCACACAATTATTAGATTCTTTCCACTCCGTGGATTTTGAATACGTGCCTATGGAATCTAATTGGTAAGTGGGTGAACTAGCACAAGTAGCCTTAGGTGTGAAGATGAGCGAAAATTAATTCATAAGTTCATTGTGATAAGAAAGAGAAATCACCCCTCAATTTATGAAAGGGGAATCGGATTAGAAGTCGTCAATATATATGCAAATGTTGTAGGAGACTAGAATTAAGATCATAAAGTATTTAGAAGACCCTAACAGGCAGGTCCCCCATAGGGTGAAAGCTCAATCATAGAACTTCGTCATACTGAAAGGGGAATTGTACAAAAAGGGACTTCATGGGTTACTGCTCAAATGCCTATCATTCCTAAACAGCATGGAAGTGATGAAGAAAGTTCATTAACGAGTTTGTGGAGCCCATCAAGCGTGAATAAAAATGCAATGGTTGATTATGAGACATGACTATTTTTTGCCAACCGTCCTAAGTGACTGCATCAATTACTCCAAGGGTTGCCAACAATGTCAAAAGTATGGCAAGATACGTAGGATAAGGCGTCGCGGGAACTCCACTCAATTGTGAAAGCATGGCCTTTCAGAGGATGGGCCATAGACTTAATTGGGAAAATCTACCCAGCTTCATCAAATGGACACAACTTCATCTTAGTTGCAACAAACTACTTCACTAAATGGATGGAGGCAGTACCCTTGAAGAAGGTAGAGCAAAAGGATGTGATCTAATTCATTAAGGAGCATATCATTCATAGATTTGGAATTTCTCAGTTCATTACAATCGACCAAGGCACCATGTTCACTGGGGATGAGATGAATTATTTTGCCAAGGACTATGGCATTCAACTCATCAAATCCACTCCCTTTTGTGCCCAAGAAAATGCGAAGTAGAAGCTTCTAATAAGGTGTTGATAAGCATCTTGGAGAAGATGTTAGAGGATAATCCTAGAGATTGACACAAAATTTTATCTAAGACCTTATAGGCTTATAGAACTTCTAAAAGAGATTCTATAGGGGTAAGTCCTTGTTCTCTAACATATGGGCAGGATGTAGTGCTTCCAATGGAGGTGGTAGTTCCTTCTCTAAAGGTATCTAGGCAGAATGACCTTAATTCTCAAGAATACAGTGAGACCATGAAGATGGAACTTGAGGTATTGGATGGGAAGAGATTACAAGCGCTCGACCACATCATGATCCAGAAAAAGAAGGTGGCTCGGGCCTACAACAAGCAGGTCAGAAGAAAGAGTTTTGAAGAAGGCGAGCTCGTTTGGAAGGTGATGTTTCCCATTGGTTCTAAAGACAGAGAATTGGGGAAATGGTCCTAATTGGGAGGGACCATTCAAGGTTCACCAAGTACTGCCCAGAAATGCCTACTAGCTATCAATCCTTGAAGGGGAGCCACAAAAAAGGTTCATCAATGAAAAGTACCTCAAGAAATACTTTCCCACACAATGTGGGAAATGTTGGACACTGCCAAGAAAAACTACGGTAGAGAATGAGGGAATAATAAGCAAGATAGGTCCCATTGACCACTTTTGGATTAGGGAAACTATTCCGAGTAGTTACTTTGAGTGATAAAGTAGGTTGTTTTGGCCACTCACTACTCAAACCTTTTTTATTCCTCAATGTCATACTTGTTATACCCTCAATGTTTTATGAATAAATAAAGTGTGCCCCCGACCTCTTTTAAAATTGGGGAAAATATGTACTCAGCTTACAGGCTTGAAAGGTTAAAGCAGGCTTCTAAGGATCCCTATTGATCCTAAATAAGGGCTTTTCACAAGAATATTTGTTTACAGGTCATCAATTCTCCAAAAGAGTCCCATGACCACTTTAGGACCGGAGAAATATGGGACGACCTAAATGATAAAGTGGCTTCGCTATCAGATTCAAAGACAAATCGACTTCCAAGGGTGTTCTTTGCTGGGTCAGTTTCTGATTTCTAAAAATCTCATAAGTAAGGTCCCAAGACTATTTGAGTGTTGGAGAAATAGGTACAAATAAAGCAGCTAGGATGACTTCACAACGGCTCTCACATCTATGTTTTTCTCTAGAAAGTCTAACTTATATCCTCAATTTCCTAAAGTTGGTCCCTTGACCACTATAGGTATGAGACCAGTTCCAAGATAGGATTTAAGACAATAAAATTGGTCTTTGGCAACTTCACCTCAAAACATAAACTTCTTCAAGATTCCCTACTGATTTCTTAAGGAAGACTTCTTGACCACATCAAGATTGGGGAAATATGGATGGAAAAATCCAAGTGAATAAGGTAGGCCTCTAGGCCACTTGATACATATATTTCCCTAAACAGAGCACTTGGACAAGTTCATGAGAGGGTATCATAATCAGTCTAAAATTGAGGAAATAAGCCCCCATGTTGAATTGGAGTCAAGGAAAGTGAGCGTTGTAGCCACTACACATACAAATGTAAGATTTTGCTAAAGAATTGGACCTATTACGTCATTACACCAAGTGATAGGTCATCTCTTGGGAGAATTGGAAGAAAATAAGACAAGAATCAAGCAAATTGGATGAGAATTGAAGAAGTTGTGCAATTTGTTGTTATAGTCGTGACTACGACTTTCATAATCGCGACTACGACTTTCATAGTCATGACTACAACTTTCATAGTCATGATTATGACTCAAGACTAGTAGTCAAGACTCGGTGTAGCAACGACCATGGTCACAACTATGACACCCTATTTTCTCAAGACCGCAAGAAATAGAAGTCATGATCATAGCTTTCATACGCGACTATGACCTCAAGATCGCAACAAGACTCGAGCAAATGCACTATGGTTACGACTACAACATCATGTTTTCAATACAAAAGGACAAATTATGTTCCATAGCTATTCTAAGCTTAGAAAGGGATTCAAGAGCTGAGGGGAGTCAAGTAAAGTAGGCATTTGTCCACTATTCAAGACAACAAATATCCAAAGGTAGGCCTAGTGCCACCTTGGTCCACTAGTTCATCCACATGTAAGAGGTGCGTCAGATTAAATGTTCACAAACACACACATCCAGAGGCAGCCTGCTGGTCACCAATCCACTAATGCAATGTCATATCAGAGTGTACATGTGCTTGAGTCAATGATTTTTCTACAATTCATTCCATAGACAATCAACACACATCAAAAGATAGGCCTAGTGTCACCTTGATTTACTAATGCAATGTCATGGTTAGAAGGCGCCTTATGCAATCAGAGTGCCTCAATGAGCTCCAACAACAAATCAAGTACAAGAAGATAATTCCAATTCCCTCTTTCTAATTACAAAAATGGTAGGGTGATGGCCACCTAGCAAAGGTTGGAAAATGAGATAAGAGCCTCGTAGACAATTATTCGCATCATAGCAGAAGTATAAAAAACACACAAAAAATCGGATTACCTCATGTTGACGCACGACCAGGTGGAAGCCATTGAGCCAACACAGGTAATTCCTAAGAAAACAAATCCAAGAAAGTTATAGTCAAGACAATTAACATGCCAAAAGTCTATTTGGCAAAGAGTTACGTTTAAGTCGGGTCCGTCGATGGATAAGTCAAAACTATTTATCAATGCGTGACCTACAATCTGCCAAAGAAAAAGCTTGAATTCAGGTGAGAGGTCACTAAACCTGAGGTTGTTGAAAATCATTCAATATGCACTCGAGAAAATTTTTGAAATAGCTAAACGACTTAAGAAGAATTTTTTGAAAGTTCATTTATGTTTACCTCCACTCAAGAAAAATTTCGAAATAGCCGAATGGTTTCAAATAAAATTTTTGGAGAGTGCATTCAGGTTTATTTCTGAAATATACATATAGGAAAATGCTCGAAACAAGCTGAACAATTATAGAGAATTTTTTCTAAGGGCGTACTCATGATTATTTTTCAAAATATACACCCTAAGAAAGGTTTGAAATAGCCAAACAACTTTAAAAAAAAAATTGAAGGTGTATTCTCAACTCTTTCCAAGAGTCTGCACCTAAGAAAACTTTCGTAATAAGCCAAAAGGCTTTAATGAATTTTTTCGAAGGATGTACTCGTGATTATGTTCAAATTCGACACCCCAAGAAACTTTCGAAACAAGCCAAAAGCTTCAAAGAATTTTTCAAGAATGCATTCAAGATGATTCTTTAAAAAATCCGTACACATAAAAAGTTTCAAACGACATCAAGGAAAATTTTTAATTCTTTAGCATCAAAGAAAGCTTGAAAATTTAATCCAAAAACAGGTTTCTTCAAGAAGAAATACGAAATCATAAATTCATTATCAAGGAAAGTAGTAAAAATCAGATCTTACCAGTGACAATTCCTTCTCCACGAACGATGCGAACATCATGGCCAGTAGCAGCAGTACCGACTAGAGGGGCGGTGTCGTCGTCGTCGACGACAACGACAACAGTGGCAACTCCAATCGATCGATGAGCAACAATCATGATGGTGAGTTCCTCTTCGTCGACGACGCGGATGGCAGCGACTTGAAGGGCTTCTCCAGTGATGGTAGTTCTATCTTCGGCTTTAGCAGCGTTGGCAACGTCGTTCTCAGTGGCATAGCCGGCGGGGGCAGTAGTGCTAGTGACGGTGATGGTGGAAAGGGAGAAAGAAAAAGGCCAATGTATACTCTATTATTCCTGTCCCCCTTACCTCTCTCCCTACGAAACCTTAACTCCACCAGGATTCGCTTGTAGACCATAATATTTCTTTTAAGAGAATACGATCACATCCATATTCACACTTCATAATAATTATTGGATCTTTAATAAATAATTTGTCACATAATAAAATATATCAATGTACTTACTTGATGCGTATTCACTTATCTTGTAGAGGAATTGAATATAATCAAGCTTTTCGACCGTAAATCGGGTTTATCTCCCTTAACCCTAATCTCATGTAGCAAAGAACTTGATGGAGAAGTTCGTTTTATGAATTTTGCACATCCTTATAGACAGAGAGAGGACCAATTTATATATGTGTATCACTATAAATCCAATACATGTTGGAAACTTAATCAAGCAATCCAATCAGATTATATGCGAAAGAAAAATGCCAGAATATACATACCTCTAGCCATTGTAAGAAATAGAGAAACAAAAACATCGAAAACTCAAACTAAATTGTTGAAACTATGAAACTGTAATCAAATCACTTTTTGGTTCTTCTAAACCCTTTCAAAATAAACTTGATGTGAATTGCTCAGATTTTTTGAGTAGGCTAGTGGACCCAAAATGTGCAATGTCTCTTTCTTATATGGAGTATCTGTGCCATCATGTGTCTTCAAGAGTTGCAAGTGGTCAGGAAAGGTGTTATGGGAGATTCAATTTGAATTTAAAATTCAAATTGATATGGACCATTCTAACATTCTTCCACTTGGTCCATATACTACAACACCTATCATAAGAAAAAACTAAATATATAAATCATAGCGATAGGTCCTCTTATAGTGAGTAGTATCTTCCATGTATTACAATATATCAAGTTCTTCAACACAAACTCCTAGAACTGAATGAATAAAACCATATGTTTATTCAAGGTCCAAACTTAATGATATTTCTCAAAATAATAATAATAATCTGAAATGTACAAAACCATAGAAGAAATATCACACTGAATAAGAGTTTTATTTAAAATAATGAATGTACATACAATAAAATTACATTGTGGAACAAGTCCCATTTGTACTACATGATCCTTAAAATACTTAGTTGGCATGCCTTTAGTTAAAGGATCGGCAATCATCAACTCTAATGTGTTCAATGACCACTTTCAATTCTTAACAAGTTCTATGGCTAAGTACTTAATGTCGATATGCTTACTTCGACTACTTCTTATTGTTCTTAGCCATAAATACCACAAATTGAAAGTTATCACAAAGACAACTCAATGGCCTAGATATAGAATCCATAATTCTAAGCTCAGATATGAAACTCTTTAACCATACACCATGCGAGCTAGCCTCAAAACAGGATACGAACTCAGCTTCCATAGTGGAAGTGGCAGTCAAGGTCTGTTTCGCACTTCTCCAAGACACAGCTCCATCAGCTAGCATGAAAATATAACCAAACGTTGATTTTCAATCAACATGTACCAAGAAAGTCCGTAGACGGAGTAGCCAATCACCTCCAAACTATATGTTTGTCTATACATAAGCATGTAATCCTTGTCTCGAAGGTATTTCCATCACCTCTTCGTAGCTCTAGTGGCCAATACCGGATTACTCGATATCTTCCTAATACTCCACAAGAATGCACTGAAGTCGTCCGTGTACGTGACCGAGCATTACATTAGGCTTCCATCAAATTGGGCATATGGAATGTTCTTCATGTGTTCTCGCTCAAATCATTTTTGGTGGCACTGATTCAAATTGAATTGCCAAATCTTCAAATGGGTGCTACACTTAGTGAACAATTTTTCATGTTAAATCTCTCTAAAACTTTATTGATATAGGTCTCTTGAGACAAACCCAAAATGCCTCAAGATCTTTCCCTATGGATCTTAATGCCAATGACATAAGATGCCTCACCTATATCCTTCATATCAAAGTTCTTAGAGAGAAATTGTTTCACCTCATATAACAAACTCGAGTCGTTGATTGCAAAGTGCATTATCATCCATAACATAAGAAAAAAAATCTTACTCCCACCGACCTTCTGGTATACATCGATCCATGATATTTTCTTTCTCTCAAAACCGAATGGAAGTAATGACTCATGGAATTTCAAATACCATTGGCGGGATGCTTCTTTTAATCCATATATGGATTTCTTAAGCTTGCAAACTAAATGCTCACCTTCACTAGAGGAGAATCCTTCAGGTTGTTTCATGTAAACCTCTTCCTCTATATTAACATTAAGGAATGTTGTTTTCACATCCATTTGATGTAAATCAAAGTCAAAATGGGCAACCAATGCCATGATTATTCGAAGAGAATCTTTATTAGATACAGGAGAAAAGGTCTCCATGTAGTCGATTCCTTCCCTTTAAGTGAATCCTTTGGCAACGAGTCTTGCCTTATGTCTCTCAATCTTTCCCAGTGAGTCCTTTTTTGTTTTAAAGACTCATTTACATCCAACGGCTTTTACACCATTAGGCAACTCAACAAGATCCCAAACTCGGTTAGATGTCATAGAATTCATTTCTTCTTTCATGGCACTGCACTAAGGAGTTAGACTCTTAGAACTCATGGCTTGTGAAAACGCTTCTAGATCATTTTCTGGCCCAATGTTATAGTCCAATTGTAAATACATCTATATAATCATTGTGAATTGTCGATTTCCTAACTCGTATCTTCTTAATGTCGCTTTCATCATTCTCTTAAGGAATTTGTTGATCAACCTCGTTGCTCACTGCTGTTCAACAATTTCAAATTTCTTCTATCAAGTAACTCGATCTTACGTGGATCAATATCAACAATATGTGAAACTTCGTGAAATGGTCAGTTTCACACCCTGCTGTAATTTCAGGGTGTGGAAATAACAATCAATCTATCACTAACCGTAGGGTTGACTCTCATAAATCCTTCTCGTACGTCCCGAAACCCATCACTCCCATCGATTAAGTCATTCTCAAGAAATTTCAGATTTCTTGATTCCAATAATCCTAATGCTATGAGATGGACAATAAAATCTATACCCCTCACCTTTCAAAGATATCCAATGAAATACCCACTAATGGTCCTCGTGTCTAGCTTCTTTTCTTGTGGGTTATAAATTCTCACTGCATGTGCATCCCCAAACGCAGATATGTCGTAGAACTCCTGGGCTTCCAACCATTGAATGACTCCAAAAGGTGTCTCCTAGACACCCCGGGTTGGAACTCGATTAATATATACACATCCGTCTTAGTTTCAAATTCACAAGTATTGAGGTAGTTTTCAGATTACTCCTCATACTCCTTACCATGTTCATTAAAGTTCGGGTTTCTTCTTTCGCCCACACCATTCGATCCGGAGAACTACATAAGCCAGACAGTAACAATCCCATTTTCAAGAAACTTCGCAAATGCACCAGAGTCATTCATTCTCTCAGTGTATTTACCATAAGATTTCCACCTCTATCCGATCTCACGATCTTAGAATATGTTATTCAGATTTGATTCTACTCAAATTTCTTAAAAACCTTAAAGGCTTCCAAAGCTTCATCCTTCGAACGAAGTAAGTAGAGACATATCGTGAATAATCATCTATGAAGGTGATAAGTATTTCGCATCATTTCCAGATCCATATCAGACAACAAATGTCAGATGTATAATCTCTAATAGGTTTGTGCTCCTTTCAGACTTCTTTTTAGACTTGTCGGGTTTCGTCAGCTCTTAATGCAATCTTTCACACAAGTCTCAAAATTATGTAACCAAAGTACTAAGTACCCATCATTAACCACCCTTTATTATTTCAATGGAGATGTGCCCTAAACTTCCCCGGTACATAACATAAAGGATTCCCCATTCATAACACATCTTCTTAATCCAACGGTAACATGCATAGAATTATAAGTAAAATCATTTTGTAACTGAATATGGAAAAGACCATCAGACAATGTACCATAACCAATAACTTTAGATTTATTGGATAAACTAAAACCATAATCTGAAAAGCTAAAGGAAAATCCTAAAGGTACAAGTCTTGAAATTGAAATTAAATTCCTAGAGAAACTTGGAACATAAAATGTCTTTTTCAATTTAAATGAAACTTCATTTAATAAGGTTGCAAGTGCTAATAACTTCCACACTTTAACTCATCTTGTCATCAATAGATGCATTGTCTACTTCCCACCGGCTTACAGTTAGGGTTTTCGTATAATTTTTAAGGTATTCAAATATGGATCAGAGAACTTAATCTAATCACTATGTGTTACATTAACATTAACCATATTAGATTCATAACATACAAAAGAAAATTGAGTACCTTCTTATCAAGTCAAATCTTAAATTTGCCCTTCTTTCATGTGTCCTTCTGCGTAAAAACACTTCTGAATTCTTCTTTATGATTGATCAATAGGAATCTTTCCTTTTAGCTTGATCCTTTCTTTTCTTTCCAAAGGTGGTCAAGTTAACCCTTTCACCCTCTTCCATCATTAACCTTCCCTCCTCTTGCACACACATGGTCAACAATTTATTAATTGACCATTTATCCTTATGTGTGTTGTAAGAGATTTTAAAGGGATTGTATTGTTGGGGCAAATTATTCAATATTTAATGAACAAGGAAAGTGTCCGACACAGAATCCTAATGTCTAAAGTCAGTCGCTATATCCTCATGCGCATGATATGATCGCGCATCCTCTTATCCCTGGCGGAGATTGGTGGATGAAAATTGCATAATTAAGGTACTAGCAAGAGCTGGTCAAGTCAAACCGCTTCATCGATGGCTTTCTCGTATGGCTCGACTTTTAGTAATTTACTCGATGGAACCACGAATACCAGCCAATATCTTGGTCTTTATGAACATCATGGAGAGACGATTGGACCTCTCCCACTTATCATAAAAACATACAGCCTTCAGAGTGTTAGTTTCTGGGTGAATGGATCGGGTTCCCTCTTTCCTTATAAATATGAGTCAATATCCATCCATCCCAAATGCGTATTAACTCTTCCTTCCATAATTATAGCTTATCACCCCTTAATTCAGGAATATCACACTTAAAATCATAAATATTCGCAGGTTGAATAACTGCAAATGTTAAATATACATGTTCAATAATCAATGATTGAGGCAAAGATACAATGCTATGTTTTACCAATGTAAATCATGCTTTTAAAAACATAAACCTAGTGACATAAAACTCACTCAGGCTAAAGTCTTACTCAATTAGATTTAATTAATTTTATGACACACTACCAAATCATATTCCTTCCTAACTTCGCGGGTAAATTTTAGAAAATATGATTTTGATATTATCCTATCAATCATACAAAAATGTAATAAAAATTCCTGTGGGATGAGATTTATCACATTCCATATGATTAATTACAATTAATATATAATTTTAACTAATTAACGATGTTGTGGCTATTCCCTAATTAATTAAAATTATATCGATCATTGAACATTATTATAAAAACTTTAAACAATTTTAGAGAACAATATTATAAGCATGTAAAAATTATATTCATGCAAACAATCATAATAAATTCAATAATGAATTTACGTGATTTGTATAAATAGGGTTGCAAGTTAAATTAGAACATCAACCTAGCATGTATATGGTGGCGTGTGTCCCTTGAATTCAAGAGCAAGGGTTCAACTCCAGTAGACATCACACTTTCATTAATTTTGTTAATAGGAAACTTTAATCCTTTTAAATCTGAGTAAATAAAACCTGTAACACCCAATTCTTATTATATATTCCGGGTATAAATTGAGCCAACTTGGGTTTTTCCGGGAAAAACTGATAAATTGTTAAAATGTGAAAAGTGAAGTGAAAATGTGAGCATATAGTTAAGTATTATATGCTAAAATGAGAAATTGATTGAAACTAAATAAATCCAAGTTGAAAAATAAAGAAATTTGAATTCGGGGCAAAATGACCTAAGGGTCAAATGATAACTTAAATGCTAATGTAAAATAAATGATAAACGAAAGTGAAATGAAAACCAATAAGTGAGAAAAATGCCAAAAATGAGAAATTGATTTATTAAAGTGCCAAACATGGCCTTATAGTGGATAAGTGGTATTAGACCACATTTGGTCTTAGAGACCTCCCACAAGTGCAAAAACGTTTTTGAGAGCAAAGAGGGTGAGAAGAGTTAGGGTTTTAGGGAATAGATGGATATTTGTGTGAATACCTCCATGTTTATGCAAGATCTTGCAAGGAGGAAGGAAGAAGAAAGCTAAGGCTTCAAGTGCAAAGTGATTTCAAGGTATTACACAAACCCTAGTTTTCTTGAAATGATATTGGATTAGAAAAACCCTAATCCATCCATGGGTTTTGCTCATGGTTGGTTTAGGATGGTATTTGGATGTCATTGGGAGTGATCCCATGTTTTAATTTGGGTTTTTGAGGATTTATTTGAGAAAAATCGCAAAATGAGCAAAGAGGAAACTGGGAAAAAATCGGGCCTTCGCCGTGGCGAAGTCCTTCGCCGCAGCGAAGGCTGCCTCACCGCAGCGAGGCCAAATGGCCAAATGGCTACTCCATGGTTCAAGCATAGCCAGACGCGCTACACCGCAACGGGCAAAGGTTACGCGGCGACAAGATCATTCACACGGCCAAAAATTTTATTTTGTTTCGAGTCCTCGTGATTCGTGCATCGATAGGCTTGCACCTTAATAAATTATCAATGGGGTTAAAATACATAAAACTAAAATGAAAATATACCGCACTCCGCCACCGCCCGTGAAGTTTCGCGCACTTAGTGTCTTAACCCAAGACCATTAATGAAAATTAATCGACATTCAATAAAAATGTTTAATAATTGTTTATCCACTAAGAGTGACATAATTGTTAGATTAGAGACCTACGAGATCAATTTTTAATCCTGTAATCGAGATCAAAAGGAAGGAAACGACAACCAACGCCTTCTATTGTTTCATCGACTTATCCTTATTTCTAAGTGTTTTCGTAGTATACCAAAAAGAAATGATTATAGTGAATGAATATATCTTTGAAATGATATTATGAAAGTGCATATGGATTTGAAATGTGATAATTGAAAATGATTGACGACACGGCATGCAAAGATTAATCGAATTGTAAACGAATTGGTCAATTCTCGACATCTTGACTGAATCGATATAACAATGAATAGCCTACGGTGCCCTAATCTAAGATCCACGCTATGAAGGCACCTCAATTGTCCACGTCCCATTTCGGGCGGATGCACCAATCGCATCCGTCATGATGGTGTATGGCATTTAAATAATGGCAGGTCGAGGTGCACCAATCGCATCCGGTGATAGAGGTCGAATCAGAAATGTGTGGGCACATTATCGAATGATAAAAGCGACTCGATTCACCGAACTTAACCGCTGCGAATGTGAAGTGCATGTATTAAAGTGAAATAACGAACTTGATGAGTGTAAATGGGATTTGTAAACTAAACACATCTTTAAGAGTGTACAATTGAATCTCATGAATTGAATTACGGTATGATTTGTTGCATGTGAAAATGCATATTTGATATGATCAATGATTTGTAAAGTGAAAGCATGCGAAAATGAATAAGCATGAGTATCGTTTGATATAAAAGGCATGATTTAATGATAAATGCATGTCATGTTAAACTCAAAAATGGAATATAATCAGAGTAGAACCACTAAGCATGAAAATGCTTAGCTGATAGTTTTTATCTATGCGCAGTTACGTAAACTAAAGGAGACTAAGAGCAGTCATAGAGTGCTGCGTATAATTATATACCCCAGCCATATGCATATCATTTCTTTAACATGTGATATTTTAAGGCAATAAAATAGCGAACTCGAATCCATTGCTTGTGTGTATCATTTTGTAAAGGCAAGATAAGCCATTTTGTAAACGAATTGTATAAGAGTAAGGTAGTGTTTGTTTTTTTTACTTAATGCTGAATATAACTTTTTTTGAGCTTAATGTTGAATAGTACTTAATAACATTAAGTATTAAGTTGTTTGTTTTTTAACATTAGGTAGTGAGTAGGGATGACAACAGGACGAATTATTTTGGGTTTCATTCATCCTCGCCTCTAATGGGCATGTGTTTAATTTAATTTTAATCGGCTTTAACTGGTTTGATTTATTTTCAAATCCGAGACTCGTTCGTATTGTTACTCTATAAAACCTTAAAAATTAGAAATTTTCTCAAAACAGAAAATGTTAATAAAAATAATAAATTTGTCATAGTGGTTCATGGAAGTCGAAAATTCCTGCATTCTGATAACGAAACTGATCGCACATAAATCTGGCCTCGCGAAATCTAAACGACCTGTAAGCTATTTAATTTCGACAAGTGAAAATCTTTTCCGATTTTCCGTGAGGTTGTCATGATCTTAAACAAGATTTTACAAAATCAGCTGCGAATTGGCCGCTAAGTCTATTAAAATAAAGCTAACCGAAAAGCAAATAAATTGTTTCAGGCATAAACGAACCCGAATTGAAGAATATAAAACAATGTTTTCAAAATAATAATGCTTCCTTGCCCCGATTATATTTTAAAATAAATTTTTTATTATTTTATTTTTATACTTTAATATAAATAATAATAATAAATATAATGTTTTAATAAATAATTTATAAAATTCATAATATTTTTATTTTTATGAAAATATTAATTTTATAATAAAAATAAAAAAACCAAATATAAAAAAATTAAAATTAAAAAATAAAAACAAAAATAAAATGTAAACAGAGCGAGTTTGGAAATTTTCTCATCTCCGTCTCGTCCTGTTTAATTTTTTAAATGAGACAAGTTTGGGAATTGAAAAATAAACGAGTTGATCGATGGACCGTCTGTCCCAAACTCCTCCCGTCTATCCCTGGGTGAGCGTATATTGCTAAATTTCTTCTTCTCAGTTGGGTAATGATTGAATTTTTCTGCTTTAGAAAATGGCTTCTTTCTAAATAGAAAGCCAAATATTTTCTACTTTTCTATTCAGAACTTTTTAAAAATTCTCAAAGAATAAGTCGTGGAAAATTTAAAAAACAAACAACTTAACGCTGTGCCTATTTACCTTTCAAAAGATAAGTTTCAAAAAACAAACACCACCTTAGTATTTATGGGCTTACCATTTGAAAATGCTTCCGCGCACTGAAAACTCCAAAACGAAATGACATAAATAAATGCTTTGATAGATAAATGAAAACGCCCTGAGTAAACCTGCTCCTCGGTCGATTCGCTTATCTCGGTCGAGTTTTATCTGAGTCACGACATTTTTGTTAAAAATTTAAATAAAAGCTAAATAAAAAAGAATTAACCGAAAGGCCCCTGTTTCGCTTGATTCGCTTACCAAGTTGCACCGCCCTAGGGTCGCTACAAAACCAATGTAAGAACAATACCATCTAAATACCTACCTAATTAAGAGAAGACTACCTCAAGACTACAAGGTTCTCGATCAAACTAAAAACAACAACCCTTTTAACAAAATTTTGAATCCAATGAGTATCCCAAGAATTTCACTAACTAATTAAAAGTGGCTCATCGTAAATCGGCCTCATCCAAATCCGACCCAAGGGCCTTTAGCCAACTTGTCCAAAGGGCTCCACTAATCCAATTAAGAGGGCCTTAGCTCAAAATCGCCCCTCACCAAGATTTTGCAAAATGGGCCCTGCCTTATTAAAATTGGCCCATCATGGGCCCAAATGATGCATCATAGAGAGCAATGCTCCGGTTGCATTCTGCATCTCATGCATACCTTTTTTTTTTTTTTAAGTCCAGATTTATCATTAAACTTCAGAAGGCCAAGCCCAACCCAAACCCAAGACATATTAATTTTACTTAATATTAATAAGGCTCTCAATAAGGTCCAAGCCCACACTTAAGGTTATCTTCAACCTTTAAAACATCTTCAACCTTTAAAAAAGGGTTTTCTACCTAGAAAAACCAGTTTTTTTTTTAAATATTATTAAATGATCGCCTTCTTCGTTGGTTCCAGACTTACGCGTAACCAATAAGTGAACCAAAACATCATTATTTATGCGCTTGATGTCATAGAAATCATGAAAATACATTAAATCATATATAAAGGAGATTTAATGCTTCATAACAATGGAAAACTTAAAACTAAAAGATCCATTCCGGAAAAAACTAAGAAAAACTCAGACGTAAAACACTGGCACACAAAAATCAAGGCAGAGGTTCTTTTATGCTCTGATACCAAATGTTGGAAACTTAATCAAGCAATCCAATCAGATTATATGCGGAAGCAAAATGCCAGAATACACATACCTCCAGCCATTGTAAGAAACAGATAAACAAAAAAGTTAAACATTAATTAACAAATTTTTATATTTCATATTCATAATCTCAATCTAAATATAAAGTTACATTAATTATTATAAGTTAAAGAAAATGTGTTTTTACATTAATTAAAAATTTATTATATTTCATATTCATAATCTTAATCTATGTCTAAAGTTATATTAAATATCTAAATATACATAATATATGTTTATATTTCAAACATTAATTAACACATTTTTATATTTTGTATTCATATTTTGAATCTAAATATAAAGTTACATAAATTATCATAAGTTAAAGAAAATGTATTTTTACATTAATTAACAATTTATTATATTTCATATTCATAATCTTAATCTATGTCTGTAAGACCCGAGAAATTGCAATTCCTGGAAAAATGGCAACCGTGACTCTCTTGCTACAAAATCGTAATTTCATCGTAACTGAAATTTATTCTCTAGATCTCGATGATCGAAACTGGATTTACCATTGGAATCGTCTCGCAGACCTAGCTAACACGCCAATTTCTTCTTGGTCGACTCCGAGACGCTGAGTTTGCACATTTTTCTCGAGGTGCATCGCATTCGAAAGTCGAAAACGATATTCGATGTACAAAAGTCACATATAACACGTACTCATGTGCCATAAGTGGAATGAGTAGAGAAATGATGAAAAAGGACGGCCGAGATAGTGCCGAGTGTCAAAACTGAGAAAGAAGGAACATAATGGTCATTATTTAAATTCTTAAGTTAGAAAAAGACAAAATTGTGAATAGTACTTGTCTTCTTCAAATTGAACCAAAGACCAAAAAGTGGGAGAACCCAGTAAATCGACAATGGCTATGAAAATAGAGTTTTAGAGAGAGAACATCTGACTTCTCTCTAAAATACCGGGCGATCCGACCGTCGGAAGTCGTCGGGACAAGAAGGAAAGCCGTCATGACGAGACCTACGAGTGGGCATTCGATTTCGTGAGTTTTCGACAACCCGTGAGGTAAGGGTTTTTCCGTGGCTTTACACTTGTTTGGCGTATTTACAATGTTCGATACGTGAATGGCGCCGCTGGTGGCCGTTGGATCCGCTCCAAAGCCTGGAACCGAGGTGGAAAATTTAGAGATCTACTGACAAACCGCGACTCCGCCCACAGTCGCTTTTGGTTTGCTAATTGTGCACTTATGTGTTAATGCATGCTTTGATGTGTATAAGGCTGGGAATGACCATGAAATTCGAGTTCCCAAAGTGAACCGATGATTGGATGAATGAATGCGGAATGCGAACTGAGGGTTTTACTGCTCATTCAATAGTGACACGAAATAAATTTTTGTGTGAAAATATGTTTATCGAAAGCAATTCAAGGAAGAATGGTAATGTTTGATAATTAGCCCACGTGAGCTAATTTTTGGTAAAATGGATTGTGAAATTACATGACATGTTCAGGTGATTTAAATTATGTGAATATATGCATGATTATATATATTCGCATGTGTTATGAATCGTAATGAATGGATCATGCATTCCATATGCATCGGGCACCCTAGAACAATAGGAGTGAGTGCAGGAGGTGATTCTGAGAAAATGGTTTCGGAGGGTTGACTAAAAAACAATAATTATCGGAGGGTAGTCCATATAAAATATCAATCGCCTGAGTCGCCCACCGATATATCTCTGAGGTTAGGTCCACTAAATATAACATCGAGACTATCCAATATTTATATCTGGGAGGGTTGTCCACAATTACAAACAACATCTTTGTTGGAAAATATTTTCATACGTGGCTTAGGCAAGTAGGAGTCATTATGACGGCATTTAGCCGTTTTCGTGCAGATATCTGGGCAGGATCATTTACCTGCTTGAATGTGTGTTTATTTTGGAGCATTATATATGCACTTACGTGGAGAGTAGCCCATTTTGTGATTCCACTACTCGGGCATTAGCTCACTCCCGTCGAGGGAACATATTTTCAGTACAGGAGCGCACGAGAAATGTACTATCCTAAAGGCCGACTCTAAGAAGAAAGCCAAGCCGGGCTTTTACGATTTTAAACATTTATTAGAACTCCCTTATAAGTTTGAAATATGTTGTATAAGAGTAATTTATTAACTTCTCAGAACTATGGCAGATAGTCAAGATATTGGATGAGTATTACTTATGGGCCCAAGAGGCCGCTTTTATTCATATATGTATCATGATCGATGTTTGACATGTGATGTATCTGGGGTAGAGCCCCCGTACAAAGAGACTCGCCCCGATTGCGGAGTAGATAAGCCCGTCACCCGACATTCACGAGTTTTCCGCAGTTGACGTAGTCAACCCGACCGGATTCGGGGGCATCACAACTTGCACGCAGCACAGGTATACGACTACCAGTGGCTTGAGGATCTGGGCTTGTTTCATAGCTTTAGAGGTGTGGCAAGAACATCACCACTCGGGTGTTGATGTTCTTTAGGTATGAGATTACCTAGAAATCACTTCTGAATAGAACACAGATGCATAGTGTCTATGTGGGATCGCATGTATAACATGAGTCAGAGTGTTATGTGAATGATGTTTATAACATGGTTTGTGATATGTTATGATGTTCGGGGTGCTTAGTGATTAGCACTTAGTATGTTGAAAATTGCCTGGGAGTTTTTACAAAGGTGTAAAAACTGAACAAAGAAGAAATGAAAATAAATTTCATGAATTTATTCGCTTAAAAAGGAAGGAAATAATTTTCTAAGATTTTACAAGTTGTAAAATTGAAGAAAATTGAATAAAATAGATTTTTATAAATTTAATTGGGTGTTCTGAAAAATGAGAAAAAAAAATGAAAAATGAATATATTTTTTTTGGGGTATTTTTCCAGTAGCAGATGTGAAAAAAAAAAAAAAAAAATTCGTGCAAACAGGATGGGCTATTGCCCAAATTATATTGTGAGAAGGGGAATCGTAGATCAATGTTACGTATCAGACGTGACTGGACCGCAAGACTAGAGGCCAAAGTGTGTTTGCGGATATTAGTCATTATATCGCAGCCTAAGTGCCTAGGATGGGCGGTGGATTGTATTGCAAGATTGAGGTGTATCAAGTGAACGTTACTAGTGAGATTGTATTGCAATACAATTTACTAAACTGGATTGGGTGTGATAAAGCGGTGGCAGGCCAGGAATTGTAATGGGCAATGCACTGCAATCAGACAAGTAGTAAGGAGGTGGCCGGATCAGACAAGTGGTACCGTGTGGGCGAAATCGATTGGTGAGGTTCAACAGACGCAATACAGCTGGAGCGCAGCGGGGTTCGTACTGTATTGCAATACAACCACGCTGTATTGCGACACTCCGGCCGGCAGGGCGCCGGGCGCAGGCGAGGCGCCAGCGCCGGGCAGGCACTAGGCGCCAGCGCTGGGCGCAGCAGCGCAGTGGCGCGCGGCAGAGCCCGCAGCGCGTGTGTGCAAGTAAGGCCGGGCGCGCGAGCGCCAGCGAGCCGCACGGCGGGGCGCTGCGATACGGCGCTAGGGCACCACAATACGGCCGCACGAGCCCGGCCATGCGTGCGCCTCATGCGCCCCGCGCAGCCGGCGTGCCGGCCGGCCGGCCGCTGGGGTGTTTCGGCACCTAACTCACTTTGACTTCACACTCAAGACGTTTCCCGAATAAGTGAAATGAACACTGTTCATCACAAAAAATTTCGAAAAAAATTAAATTAAATTAAATTAAATAAACAAAAATCAAATAAAATAGGACAAAATTTTGGAAAAAATGAAAATTTCAAAAATAAAATCTTTGTCGATAAAATTGATTTCATATGGATAGCACCCATTTTATAATGCGTGGACTTGATATATTTACACCGATTTAGAGTGATTAGTCTCTGGTCAGAGGTTTAAGCTCTAGATCGTTATTGTATTTAACTCCGCCATTTTAACTCGTGGTAGATGGCCAGTAGAGGACAAGGGCGTAAGTGGGCGTCCACTGGTATTTGGTCGCACTTTCACCGACATTCGACCAGTACCACAAGATTTGATCGCAGCTCACGAGGGTGTAGGTGTTTGCAGCTGTCACACGCATTGTGCTAGCATACAGAAGTCGTGAAGGTCCTAAAGAACCTCCAAAGGTTTAGAGCGCATCATCCTCCGACATTCAGGGGAGGAGACCGATGGTATGCATCATTGGTTTATGATCGAGAACGTGACTGAGGCCATGAGATCACCTCCGATACGACCAGATTATGTTAGCTACATTCCGGGCCTGGGGAGGGCGAGCCCAAGTGTGGTGGAGATTTGGCGAGGACCCCAGATTTAGAAAGGCGACATGCAGTTTCGTGAAATTGCTCAGGCATCTTTTCAGAGATCGCGAGGTACGCCAAGGCTCAGGAGTTCCTGTAGAGCCGGGGCTGTGGGGACAACTTGATGGACTACGGGCTAGATTCACCCACGAGCTAGCCCGATTTGCTGATGATTACGTGGCCACCCGACCGGCCAAGGTGAGGAGATTCGAGAATGGACTGAAATTGTCCATTCGGGCTGTGATCAGAGGACTTCGCCACAGGATACGCGGATTCCATGGTCAGGGACAAACTCGACCACGCAGAGAGATGAGGGTGGATGTCGAGCACTCCTGACGCGAGTGTTAGCAAAAGAAGATGGGCGATAGTCGGCCTCTTCCGGGGCCAGAAAGAGGCAAAGAGCTTCTGGGCCACGAGGATTCCGCAGTCGCGCCATCCCGGCCGTGGATTGGGATGAGAGCTGTCGGTCAAAGTGGCAGAGTGGTGCTACCATTGTCAACAAATGGACACATGAGGAGGGATCATTCCCGTAGACAGTGGATCCTGTGGCTTTGACAAAGACACCCTGGGCCAAGAGCAGGACAGAGAGGATGGGCAGGATGCCTCCACAAAGACGACACAGCCGTAGAGGCCCCGCTCAGTGGAGCTACGGGCACCTCACATTTCATGCAGCCCGAGAGGCCAAAGTATGGGTAGAGGCAGAGGACGAGGCCCACGGGTGCGTGGACATCGTGGGTCTAGTGGGCGTGTCTACGCTCACACCGTAGCCGAAAGCTAGCAAATCAGCCATTATACAAGGGACGTTACGATCTCGCCTATGGGCAAGAGTGTTATTTGATTCGGGTAAGCCAGATTCATTCATCAAGCACATCACAGACTGAGTCGGGCTTAAAGGTCGGAGGCCTCTGGCGAGCCTTCAGATGCGAGAGTTCTCCCCAGTGGATTGGGGTGGCTTAGAATGTGGATGATATGTCGAGGTTGTGAGCCGAGATCTCGCGACTCTAATTAATACAAAGAGGACCGGAGGATCACGATACCGTCGTAGTCGACACATCCCTAATGGATCACTGACAAATTATTGTGGTCGCGATCGATCATGAGCGCAGAGGGTTACCTCCTACACGCAGGACGGTGACTGTGGTATTTCAAGGACAAGATGATTTCGCCTCCCGCACAAGATACCGAGAGTCCGTGTCGTGACGCCTACCGGGTTGGCTAATGAGCCTAATTCCTGCAGAACGAGGAGAAACCGTGACTCGCGGATCTACTCCTCGAGTAAGATGCAAGTATGTGGATGTTTTCCGCATTTAGCCACCGACTACTCACAGAGGTCAGATACTTTATCAACTTACAACTCGGATTACTTCACCCATCTCTATGACTCCAAGATAAGATGGCACCGGCTGAGCTACAAGAACCTCGCAGTCCACCCACAGGAATTAATCGACGTGGTTCATAAGACCAAGCACTTCACCACGGGCGCTCCTGGCTCGCTTTGCAAAGAAGAAGAACAAGACCCTTCGACCGGTGCATCGACTATGGGATACTGAACAGTGGTTACGATCAAGAATAACAGTACCCATTAATGAGGATTGACGATTCATTGATCAGTCAGAGAGCGAGTCTACTCCAAGATAGACTCGTGACCGGTTACCATCACGAGGGCTGGGATACAGATATCCCTAAGACAACGCTAGACGCCGCGTATGGGTACTGGAAGCCATTTCGTGATGCCCTTCTGACGACGAACGCGCCTGACATTCATGGATCTCATGCATGTGGATATTCCAACCCTATTTAGATCAACTTTTGTCGAGTCTTCGCGGGACGACATTCGATCTACTCCCAATGAATGCGAAAGCACGGCAGACACTCTCGAGGATCGCTTTACATTTGTCAGAGACCATCAGCTATACGCCTGCCAGCGCGAAGTTCCGCTTATCGAGGTGAGATTTTCGGGGACACGCGGGTGTCAAGATCGAGTGTCACGAATCTGCAGAAGGTCGAGGCGATGAGTCGAGAGAGGCCGGGTCGCCGAGATACGAGTTTCGGGATCGGGCTGTATTACAGATTCACTGAGGATTTCTCCAGGATAGCAAAGACTTATGACTAGGGTCGACCCTAAGGAGGTCAAGTTTGAGTGGGATGACCAATGCGAGGAGGCATTCCAGAGTCAAGAGGAGACTTACTTCAAATTCTCCCATCTCTGATAGGGTCCCTGACAGGGACAGGGGTACACAAGGTATCGTGATGCCCTCAGGGCCTGATTGAGATGTGTTTACGCGGTACCGAGGGTAAGAAATTACGGTTCCCGGCCGCTTAAAGAATCACGAGCAGAATTACCCCACACATGACATGGAGTTGGCGGCCGTAGTCTTCGCCTTGAAGATTTGGCGCCACTACTTATACGGCGAGGAGTTCGAGGTGTACTAAGACCATAAAAGTCTGAAGTATATTTTTACACAGCGGGACCTCAACATGAGGCAACGCAAATGGATGGAGTTCCTAGAGGATTATATTCTTACTTCTGCATTACCATCCCAGAAGGCAAATGTGGTGGTCGATGCACTGGGCCGAAGTCATGAGAAGCGCTGATGGCAGCTTCTGAGCCGAGGATGCCTGAGACCGGGACAGCCAGGGCTACAAAGATGTGCCAGCGCATCAGTGGCGTCTGGGAGTTTAAGGTTACACCGGCTCTCGTTAAGGTGAGTGATCGAAAGTCCCAAAGGGCGTGACGTTGCAGATGGTCCATCGTGACCGAGTACAACAGTAATGGTGACGCAGGGCTGGACAGTTCACGCAGATGGTAGTCTTCGACATGGGGACTCGCAAAGGGTTCCCCACCGACCGATTCGAGGAGATTCTCAGAGCTCTATCACTGATTCGTCGCGGTATCCAGTGGCACTAAGATGTACCAGATCTTCGCCGCTAATACCATCGAGTGGGATGAAGAGGACACGGGGGACTTTGTTCGATGATGTCTCACATGTCGCCAGGTTAAGGCCGAAAGCACCGTAAGCCGCGCACGGCTACTTCATCCGCCGAGGTAGCCGAGCGAAGCTTATACCGCCACGATGGACTTTGTGACGACTGCCACGACGCAGCAGAGGCATGACGCGATGGGTGATAAGTGGACCCGGGCCACGGTCGGCACATTTTCTACCAAGCATGATGACCTTCGCCTTTAGAGATTCTCCGCTTGCTATACATTCGAGAGATACCCCGCTACACGGAGTACCGCATCCATAGCATTCATGTGGACCCGAGGTTTACTGCACTTTTGGAAGAGTTTCCAAAAGGCTACGGGCACACCTACCGACGACATGAGTACAACTTTCCACCTCGCATATACGGGGTCATCCGAGAGGACTATACAGTAAGCTGGTGACATGCCGCAGCACGCATCCCGGATCATCAAATGGTAGCCGGGAAGAGCACTTGCTCCCAAGGGAATTTGCCTACAACAACAGCTTATCGTGCGAGTATACGTATGGAACCGTATGAGGCATTGTGGCCGAGGTCAGTGTAGTCACCGCAGGCCGGGATCGAAAGTGAGAGAGCTCCATCATCGGGTCCCGACAGGATTAGAGAAACTCTAAGAAGGCGAGCTTCGATAATGGCTGCCGCTCTTTCTCACGGCCAGAGTCGCAGAAGAGCTTGCGGGCCGATGCGCGACGCCGACCCTCTTAGAGTTCGAGGTCAGTGATCACGCTAAGGTGATGCCTAAGCAGAGTGACGCACGTCGGCAGTTTTAAGCTATCACCGAGATTCATCGGGCCTTTCGAGATACTCAGGATAAAGGTCAGAAGGCACGGCTGGGCTTTACCGCCCAAGATGTCGTGTGTCCACGAGGTGTTTCGTCTCCATGTTCTAAGTATACGCTAGATCCAAATTTACAGAAGGGATCGGGACAACGAAGCTGACTGACGGGACCTCGAGGAGGGACCAAGATGTATTTTGATACCACGTTTTATGTACGCAAGACCGTGAGGCTAATGAGGTGCTACGGAGGCACTATTGAGCCGGGAGGAGTCCACGCGGGAGCGAGACACGAGCGCGGCCACCTTCCTTCTTTGCTTAGGATGAAGTATTTAGTTTAGTCGCTAATAATTAAATGACGAGTCTACATGCACGGTAGAGTGCACGTTGCATATGCATGTGAGTGAGTGTGGTTGTCCAAAATTTCGGGACGAAATTCCTTTTAAGGAGGGAGAATAAGATCCCGTAAATTCCACTTCGAAAATGACAAAATCGTAATTTCGTTACAAAATCATACCGGGCCGTAACCGACGATTCTTCAGATTCCTGGATGATTTAAACGTATTTCACCGTTGGAATCATCTTACGAAATCTATCTAGCACGTCGACTGTCAATTCGAGATGCTGGAGCTGACACGCTTCGAGGCACGCATTTCTCGCGCCTTAAACGATATTCCCGATGCCACAAAACGATATAACACGTACTCATGTGCCATAAGTGGAATGAGAGAAATGATTTGAAAAGACTCACGAGATAGCCGAGGTCAAAACTGCAAAGAAGGAACATAATGGTCATTATTCAAATTCTTAAGTTGGAAAAAGACAAAATCAGGAATAGTACTTGTCTTCTTCAAATTGAACTAAAGACCAAAAGTGGGAGAACCCAGTAAATCGACAAATTACTACGAAAAATGAGTTTTGTAGGCATAACATCCGACTTCTCTCTAAAATACCGGCAGATCCGACCGCTAAGTCGTCGGACAAGAAGGAAAGTCGTCGTGATCGAGACCTCACGAGCCACCGATTTCGTGAGTTTTCGGCAAACCCGCGGTAAGGGTTTCTTCCTATCAGTTTTACACTTATTTAAGCTCAGATTTACAACGCTTGATTTAATGAGGCCGTGAGGGGCCGTTGGACCGCTCCAAAGCTCGAACCGAGGTAAAATTTTGCATTCCACAGTGGATACCCTGATCGTCTACGTGACCGCTTTTGGCTCGGCTACTGTGCACTTATGTGTTAATGCATGCTTACGCAGATAAGGCTGGGCACTGCCACGAAATTCAAGTTCCCAAAGTCGAACCGACGATTCGATGAGTTATCGTGAACAAGAAACCCGAGGGTTTTAATCGTCGAGCCAATAGTGACAATGAAAAATAAATTTTTGTGTGAAAATATGTTTGGTCGAGCAATTCAAGAAGAATTGCACGTGTTTGATAATTAGCTCACGTGAGCTAATTTTTGGTGAAATGGATTGTGAAATTACATGACATGTTTGTGTGATTTAAATTATGTGAATATATGCATGATTATATATTTGCATGTTATGTAATCAAATTAATGGAGATCACGCATTCCATATGCACCTGTGGGCACCCTAACAATGTGAGTGAGCGCATGAGGTGATTCTCTAGATAATAGTTTCGAGGGTCGACTAAATAATAATAATTATCGGAGTAGAACCATATAAAACATATCAATCGCCTGAGTCTACCAATTGATATATCTCAAGGTATCCACTAAATATAACATTCCGAGACGGTCCAATATTTATACTCCGGAGTATTGGTTCACAATTACAAACAACATCTTTATTGAAAATATTTTCATACGTGACTTAGGCAAGTGTGAGGGAGCCTGAGGACTCCAGGGCATGAGTCATCGTGCAGACATTCAAGCAGTGATCACGTGATCTGGGCTGAACGCTACATTTATTTCTCGAGCATCAGATATGCACTTAAATGAGAGTAGCCAATTTAGGTGATCTCCACTATCGAGACACCCACCTCGTCGAGGAACATATTTCAGTACGTGGAGCGCACGAGGAGACTCCGCCCATCCTGTATCGAGCTCACAAGAAGCCTGTCGCGGCTACGATTTAAAATGCGTATTAGAACTCTATAAGCTCGATATATGCTAGATAAAGAGTAATTTATTAATCCTCTGTAACTATGGTAGATAGTCGTATATTGATGAGTATTACGCATGGGCCCAAGAGGCCGCTTTTTATTCATATATGTATCATGCATCATGCCGTGATGGTAAGATGATTCAAGATAGCTCCCGTACATGAGATTCATCCGATTTTCGTGAGAGATGTCGTCACTGACATTCACGTAGTTTTGGCATTGACGGATACCAATCTGACTCTCGGATTTTGTAAAAAGGCTACAACGTCTAAAATTATATTAAATATCTAAATATAATATATGTTCATATTTCATACATTAATTAACAAATTTTTATATTTCATATTCATAATCTCAATCTAAATATAAAGTTGCATTAATTATTATAAGTTAAAGAAAATATATTTTACATTAATTAACAATTTATTATATTTCATATTCATAATCTTAATCTATGTCTAAAGTTATATTAAATATCTAAATATACATAATATATGTTCATATTTCATACATTAATTAACAAATTTTTATATTTCATATTCATAATCTCAATCTAAATATAAAGTTGTATTACTATCATAAGTTAAAGAAAATGTATTTTTTTACATTAATTACTCACTTATTATATTTCATATTCATAATCATAATTTAAGTTTAAAGTTATATTAAATATTTAAGTACACATAATATATGTTCATATTTAATACATTAATTAACAAATTTTTATATTTCATATTCATAATCTCAATCTAAATATAAAGTTACATTAATTATCATAAGTTAAAGAAAATGTGTTTTTACATTAATTAGCAATAAATATACATAATATATGTTCATATTTCATATTCATAATCTTAATCTAAATATAAATTTAAATTAAATATCAATCTAAATATAAACTTAAATTAATTACTAAATTGCACAAATGTAACAAAAAAATTTAATTAACATGGAAACATACCTTAAGTTGCACAAATTGTGTATTAAATGGAAGACTTGAACACTAAGAATTGACCAAAATATTATTCTCCAAGACTTGCACAAATCAAGAATTGTTTGAGAGAAAATTGATGAATTTAATATGAAAAACTAGTGATTTTAGGGCTATTTATAGATTTTTTTAGAGTCAAACTAGCCCTTTTTTTTTTGTCAAAAACCATTTAAAAATGAATTATGGCCGTTGGATTTTATTTTGAATCAAATCTGACCGTTAGATCTTGATTTAGCCGTTAGAAATCAATTCTGGTCGTTAGATCAAATCAAATATTCAAAATCCACCGCCGATAAAAACGCGACTGCGAGACCAAAGTGACCAATTACTGGGCCGCCGATCAACACATAATAACTCTACCTCGCCGATCCGTTGCGTGAATTGGAGATTTTGAAAACCTGTATCAAATCTCAACCTTCCATGATCACAAACATCGGGCCATTGGATCTTTGACAATGTCGATATATCGTCAAAATTTATCGATATATCGATAAAATCAAGCAGTGCTTCGTACGACAAGCCGTGTTTGTTCCATGCATCGTCACGCTTATAGTCTCTTATTTTATCCATCGGGCGTATTTGCGATTTTTATCAAATTTTCCTTCATTCGACTATTATTTGCTGATATCGTGTCGGGATGATCTGACACCCGAGATGTCGATGATATATCGATGATATATCTCGACATTTACTTAATTATCTCAAGAAAAAATATGTTAAGGAAAATGGATTTCTCTTGATTTTTTTATAACAAAAATTTAAAAATTTAAATATTAATAAAAGTGAAGTTTATAAATTCTTAAATTATTTAATCTTTATTGGAGAGATAGGAGAGTTAAAATAAATAAAATTATCATTATTATTATTGTTAATAATAATAATAATTATTAGTTTAAAAAAAAAAAAATTATTAATTTTCTTTTGTGGCGAGACACCTGAAACGGTGCGTTTTGCGGAACAAGAGCACCGGCCAACACGAGTTACAGGGCCCGGAGCAGCAGCGTCAGTGGTCTCAATGGAGTTTAGGCCTCGAAACTACAGAGATGAAGAGGAAGCCCTGGCACTTCCTCGGTCACGCGCCGTTACGCATCCCCTCTCCTCTCGATCTTTATCTTTTCACAAGGTCCGATTCTCTCTTGGATTCCTCAACTCGCCATCCGGTTCCAAAGAAATCGACGGAAAAATCAGCAGAAAATAACGGGATTTGATCAATTCACTAGCTTATGATCTGATCGTTTCCTTTAATGACGGAATTCTTTGATCATTATCGTAGGTTGAGGTCATAGATGACGAGAAAATCGATTTTTATGATCCACTTAGAGGGCCGAGTGCTCATGCAATTGATGTGGAGGATTTTCAAAATGACGCTTCAACCACGGGGCTGTCCAGTGAAGATTCAATTCAAGTTCAAGCAAAAGAATGGACCTCGTTCAAGAGATTGTTGATGCAGAGGTTTTCTTCATCGAAAATGGTTTCAGTTGCAACAGTAAGCATGTCAATTCTTTTATAGTCATATATGTTCCGAGATCATGTTGCAGTCTTGAGCATTTTTAATTCTCGAGAAGATGTTATGCTGGAAAGGAAGTGTTTTTCGCGGATTTTAATTTTGTTGGTTGATTTATATTTAAAATTAACCGTTCTAATGGCTCACCATCAATATTGTTCCGCCCAATCGATGAAAAATTGGGTAATGTTGTAGTTTTATGGAATTTTCAAATTATCTTATCAAAAGAAGATTTTGTTTTTCTGTAGTTTATGAAATAATTTGAATGTGGGAAAGCTTCTTCTAGCTTTTTCTTTATGTTTGCCATGATCTCTTGCTATATTCCGTGCCGTGAACTGGTGAAACTAGAATGGAGGCAGGTATAACTTTCAAATATGGGGTGTTTGAATTGTATGTCATGCACATGCATACCTCTTTGGTGACATCCATTTTTTTTTTTCTCTGTTATATTTGTTTCAAACATAAAAATTCAATGGCTTAATTCTCTCTCTCTCTCTTTCTGTTTTAATGTGCTTGAAAATATTGCCAATCAGAGCGCTCACTCATAAGGTAGGAAAGTAGATGTGTCAAGAATTTAGAGAGGAATACTCTAAAATTTCATTAATACCTATTTCCGAATACAAGAAAGGGATGTATATGATACACGCCTATAACTGTTGTAAGAGGATCCCTTAAAAAAAAGGATTTACATGGCTATCAGGTCAAGTAAATCTTCTCATTAAAACTGAATTTCCATTATTCAGCTATCAGGTCTGTGCTCGAAACATAAAAAAAATGGTAAAGTAATGCACCTGGCAGTGGACTTATACCACTCCCATTATATTACATTAAAATGTCTGTGACTTCATTTTATTTTCTTACTTTTATTTTCTGTTACACAAGGTTAATAATTGGTTTTTAGTTCTATTTGTAACTTGTAACTGGGGAACAATGTTGCTCTTGCAGACATCAGATGTAATAGTCAGAAACGACAAAAGTATGTTTTTTTTCCATTCAAGTTCATTTATTGGCGAGCAATGTTGCCAAAATATCATTTAGGAGAACGGCAGTGTCTCTTATTGTAGTTACATGGTGAAAAAACTTGCAGTATATCAGAAATCATCAAGTATGCATCTACAAGAGCTTGATGATCCACAGAAATTTGCTGAAGAGGGTGCCAAAGTCATCACCTGGCAGGAGTATGTCTCTCGATTACATGAACTTAAAGATGAAATTAGTCGTGCCTGGCGTGCTGAAGATCGTGTAACATCCTTGAAGCTATCCATCAAGGCAAGACTCGATGCAATTCTATGCTCACATATTTTCTTTTGAACTTTATTTTATATTTTGCTTGCACTTTACCTTCATGCTCAATTTTGGAAAAACACTAGACTTGATTCTATAATATCTGCTTCAACCCCAAATTTGCTATGTTTTGAAAATTTAATTTCTTTTCCTCAATCTCCTTAGCAATCAATTAAAATGTTAAGCATCCATTTTTGGCTTGGATGGTTGAAGAATGATGTCCCTGTAACCCTGTTGGAGACTGCAAATCCATTTTGGGTGCAGCTATATTGGCAATACTTTGGACAAATTTTTCTTGACTAAAGATCTTTTTTTTTTTTAAATAAAAAAATAGCTGGTAGATTTACCTATTTATTTATTTTTTCATTAGGCAATTGATTCATGTCGCAATAGGGTGTGCCGGAATCAACAAAATTTATAACCTAATTTTCCCTCTCTTAACCCGGCCAGGAATTACTTTACTCGCAGCATAATGGCTCTGCGGCCGAACACAGGATGGGTTTTCTTCGCACAAATGATTTGCAAGGAGGTTCAAAATGGTGAATTTGAATGATCTCTAAGGTTCTGTAAAAAATACATTGAATTGTTTGGAAATTGAAAATAAAATGAAGTAAAATATAAAAAGAACTCCTCAAGCATCACACGGCTCGAGATCCTAAGGTAAATGAGGTTCTCTGGCCCTTTTCCTCGCTGTGGTGATGACTTATAGTCATTTCCTGAACCGGATATTCATTTGGCTATAAAAACTGAACCCTAATAATTTTTCTTTTGAAATATAGCATTTATTGGACATTAATGCTCCCCGATAGTGAAAACATATCCCCTAAATCTACCCTACAAGAATTCAATAGAAGGCAACTACGACTCTCAAAGGGATCTAGCACAAGCATCCACTCGAACTCTAAAAGCTTGCCAAATACAGGTTAATCAAAGTACATTTAAGAGATTTAAACCTAGAATGAGATAGAAACATAAATGACACAACCCAAGCCATAGTTAAAAACAAGAGAACCAACATTTTATCTCAAAACCGTTGCCTCGCAGCCTCCTCTTCAAGGATGGAGGGTTTAGCTAACCATCCTCGAGTTGTCATCCCCAGCGGTGTTCGCAATGAAAATGGTTAGTGCCATTAAAATGAGTGAAAGAAAAGGCGTGGAAAATTCTACCTTTAAGCTTTATCTCCAGCAGAATGAAAAAGTCAGAATCCATGTACAAGATTTAATTTGAGCTTATATAGTGCTCAAATAAGCAAAAATACAAAAATACCCTCAATACCCATAATACATGAAGGGCAAAATTGGAAAAATCACAAAAAGGAAGTCAAATCCAGTCAAAATCACAAACGTTGTATAATTTTCGCAGCTACGAAAATTACAGTGGTGCTGGTAATTTATGAATTTTCGTAGCTCGCCATTTCTCAGACGCTTATTTTCTTTGCCTCTTATGCTCTTTTTTCCTTCCGATTTTTGATCTACAATGCTGAGTTCGACTCGAATTCTTCGTCCTTGGATCGACTCAACGAATTTGGCACAAATAGCTTGCAAAAACTACAAAATTAGCCACAAAATGCGATCAGTAGAATAGCCGGGACCTTAATGTGCAAATTGGGTTAATTCGGTTGATTAGCACACAAAAAGAACTCAAAACCTACAATAAATAGGGCTCAAAATAGCACTTTTTGGGCACTAATCAGGAATATCAACCTAAGTGGAAATCATGTATCATCACAAGGTCTATGATGTAGAACAACCCTCTAGGTTGATTGTCTACAATCAACCAGGTTGGTTAGGGCTTCACTAGTATAGGATTTAAGGAGAAGAATTATGATTAGGGCTGTGGTTGCAGGGAAAAATACGTAAAAAGCATAAAGGTAAAGAAAGAGAAGAAAATAATGAAATCCTAGAATCTCATTAAAGCCTTTTGGAAATCTCACTTAAAAGTGAAGCAGTGGCGTTTCACCATTGAAAATTGCAAATATTTAGAAAAGTTGATAATGTTCATCATCAATGTTGTTTTATTGCAATTAGGCTTATTTATAAGCTTTAGAAAATCTTAAAACTCCTAAAAGCTTTAAAAAAAAACTTAAGCCATATAGTAATTTCTTAGACCTTTTTATTTGTTTCTCAAATTGCTAAATCTTCCAAATAATAGAATTAGAAGGACAATATATTTTTCTTTTCATATTTTTTTAGCACTAGGAAAAAGAGACATTTTAGAACATAGAAAGTTTAGTATCATACCTTCTTTAAGAAGAAATTCTAATACAAAAACTTCTACATAATCTAAAAGAGTAAAATTCGAATTTTTCTTTCTTTTCTTAATTACACTTTAGGAGGGGTCACTAGAAACACCCTCCATTTGGAAGTACTCAACTCCACTGAGCTGGATGCTTGATATCATTTGTAAAGGTCAGGATTAAGGGAGGGGTGTTTTGCTGCTGTGTTTTGTGTGTGTGCATTTTCTTTGTTTCTGTGCTATTAGATTCTATATGCATACTTTTTGTACTTTGGTGTGCCCTTGTGATGTTTTTATTTTTTCATTAATTTGGTTTTACTTATTAAAGAAACTTATAAATATCAGGTTTGAGCTTTTAAAAATCAAAGGCTACAATCCAAGTATTCTTAGTATGCGGCTTGTCTTGCTATTTCACACACTTCCTCAATGAATTGACACAATTGAATTTTAATGGCATGCTCAATGTCATAATGTGGCTTACAATGAGGTGGTGGCTGAATATCCATTGTGTGACTCACATTTTCTTGATGCCCATGGTAGCCAAACATATCTTTGACGTTAAGGGTGATAAAATGGGTCTTCTTTACCTCTCCAAAATGTGAATAAATTATGTTGAGAAGTGTGAGGCCTATGGTTGAGAGTTCCTTAATACTAGAGTGTTGATTGGCTTTCAGCATTCTTCTCTTTTTTGTTGTAGGCAACCTCTTGATTGCCTTTTATATGATGACTCTCACTCAATGAATTTTGCTTCCTAATGTTTTTGGCCTTGCCCTTTGTTTGGTTACTAGCTACTGCATTTGCTCCTTTTGCTGTCTAAGTGAGCTATTTCAACCATTATTTCTTTTTTTCTTTTCTAAACAAAAATATCTTATGTTTGGAGAATCCAAATTTTGTTCAAACCAACTCAAGACAATACTGGTTTCCGAATTGCTATCATGAACCGAATGAATCTAAATATCTACTTTTATTTGAAGTCGTCAAAGCATATTGTAGGTCAAAGGGCAATCTAATGATTCCTGTTGAGAGAAAAGGAATTATGTATTCTCATTAATTTACAAAGGAGGAAACATGCATATTTATACTCTAGTGTTAGGGAAAAAAAAGGAAATAAAGTTTATTGTACAATTAGGAGACTAACGAGAGAAGAAAAAGAATCCTAAATAGATTAGGAGACTAAGCCTTAACACTCCCCCTCGTTCGAAGGATATGTGTCAAAAGCACTGTTCACTACATTTATACTTTATCCACTCTAAGACTTAGTGAGAAAATATTTGCTACTGGTCATTAGAGTCGATAAAACTAAGAAATACGCATCACGACGCAATCTTCTCTCCGATAAAGGCAATCCAGCCCGATGTGCTCGTACTCTCATGGAAAACTCGGTAATATGCGAGGCGGCTCGATTATCACATATGTCTTTCATCCGTTCATCCTTCCCACCTTCGCTCCTGATAAGATAAGCTCAACCATATGAGTTCACATGTTGCTAAGGTCATAGCTCGACATCGCTTCAACACTAAGATTCCATTACTATTACATCTTTGCTTTTACTCTTCCGGTGATATTAAGCTACTCTCCAATTAACACACACACCGATGTAGAACATCTATCTCTGTTTGGGTTTGTACTCGCTTTCAATCAGATCATCAGATGACCCGGGTGTACCTTTCGATATAACAGAATACGAATCGCAAAGATTCTAATGGCTATCACAAGGTGATCAGAACCGATAACTATGCTCACAGAAAAGAAATGTTAGGCCGAAAGTGATAAAGGGAGATAGCCGCACTTTACTCACAAGTCAAGCCGACATTCCTCGAATCTTGTAAAGGCCTCCGACCGTGTAAGTTTGAAATCTTGGATCCATAGGAGGCAAGCCCACTGTGTTTACGTATTACCATATCACATCGTCAATAATATATCCAAGGTATAATTCCTCTGAGAAATAACCACTCCGGAATTAGACTGAGCTACCTCAATGCCTAGAAAATACTTGAGTTTCCCCAAGTTTTTTGTCTGAAAGTGGTTGAAGAGGTGTTGTTTGAGTTTCTGAATACCATCCTGGTCACTGCATGTAATGACAATGTCATCCACATAAACAATCAAGTAAATACACTGTCCAATAGAGGTATGATGAGAAAAAACGAAATGATTTGTTGTGCTTCGAATCATGCCAAGCTCTTGAACCACTGAGGTAAACCAACTAAACCAAGATCGAGAGACGTTTCGGGCAATATAAGGAACGACGACTCAGATACCAAACCGTAATTTCGAAAGAACAAAACAGCGTCGCTTCCTTATAAACCTCCTTGGCGAGATCATAACGAAGGAAGACATTCTTGATATCCAATTGAAAAATGAGCCATGAGCACATAGCAACCATAGAAAGCATGTTTAACAAAGGCAATCTCTGCCACCTGAGAAAAGCATCATAATAACCGGAATGTCGCTGAAACAGACTTCTCAAGAACTAAACGGCCTTAAGCCGATCAACTTAGCCTTCAAGTCTCACCTTCATTGTATAAACCCAACGACAGCCAACCGGAGACTTGCTAGGAGGAAGAGCAGCAAGCTCCCATGTGCCATTGGAGTAAAGAGCATCCATTTCCTCAGCCATTGCCTGTTTCCAACCTGGATGAGAGAGAGTCTCACTAGTGCTTTTAGGGGTAGAGACAGAAGACGAGGTGGAAACAAAGGCAAAGTAGGGTAAAAATAAACGATGAAAGCTAAGAAAATTATAAACAAGATGTGGGTTAGAAGTAGAGTGGTACCTTCCGACTATTAAATAGTGCAGATCATCGACTAAGGCAAGAACCTGAGCAAGAGATGATCAGGATGAAGATGCTTCAACAAGAGGACTTGGAGGAGGACGAGGACGACGAGTATAAACCTGAAGGGGTTGAGTCATGGCATCTGTAGGTGGAGAAGGGAAATCTGGAGATGGTAAGACAAGAGGAATAGATAAGGCATTCGGAACAGGAGGACGCGCTGTAGAGGAGAAGAAGGAGGAATCTTGAAAGAAGGTGACATCAAGCAGAGCAAAGTAGCGACAATGCTCCGAGTATCATCAACGTATAACCCCTCCGAAGGGGAGAATAACCCAGAAGACTTCACGGCTTCGTCAGAGTCTGTTTCGCCTCGGTCGGTAATACGAACAAAACATACACAACCAAAGATACAAGGAGGCAAAAGAGAGGTTGATTAGATAGTAAGACAGAATGAGGGATTGATCATGCAAAACAGAGGACGACATATGATTAATCAAATAACATGCAGCTAAGATAATATCCCCCAAAAATGTTGAGGAATCTTATGATGGAGGAGAGTGCGAGTTGTCTCAACTAAATAACGATTCTTACGCTCAACCACTTCATTCTATTGAGGAGGTCGCGACAAGATGATCAGAAGAATCCCATAGAAGACATAAAAGAGAACGACATGTAGAATATTCCTTCAGATTATCACTTCTTAAAATACGAATAGAAATATTGAATCGGGTGCGACTCAGCATGAAATTTTGAAAGATAGAAAATAACTCACCGAGTTTTCATAAAAAAATAAATGTAAAGTATCATCGAGAATAATCAAGCCTATAAAAGTAACAGCAACGAATCCTAAAGTGTAGACGCAGACCCAAGGACCCTAAACATCGCAGGACAAGTTTAAATGGAGACTTGGCTCGAGGATTCAACGCCAGGAACACACGGTATGTTTCCTAAGCCGACATGACTACACTCGCCAAGATAAACTGTAAAAACGGCGGAATCTCCATTCGAAACTCGAGAGACTCGATGATCAGACAACTGTGGAGAAGAGGTCGCCGTGGAATTGCAAGCAATGGAACAAAGAGGCGAACTGAGGTGAAAGAGGCCTTTTGACTCATGTCCTATGCCAATCGTCTTCCCCGTACTCCGGTCTTGCAAGGTTAAGGTAGTCAGGCAAAGAAATACACAAATGGGCGTCATGAGTCAACTTACTAATGGAAATAAGATTAAAAGGAAAATCAGAACATAAAGCATGCAGGTGGTGGGCAAGGAAGGGGAGGGACAAGTCAGTTAATGTGCCTTTAGCTATGGTTTGAGAACCATTAGCTAAGGTAATAATGGGTAAATGAGACGGAAAGGTAAGAGAAGAAAAAAAGTCTTTATTACCAAAGATATGATTAGAGGCTCTAGTATCAAGGATCCAAGGTGCAAATGAGTCTGTAAGGCAAGTAGAGACATTACCGGTCTGGGCAACAGAAGCAATGGAGGAAGATTTGGTTGCTTGAGTGAGACGAAGGTAATCCTCATATTCGTCGGGCATAAGAATGACCCACTGAAGTGTGGATGAGCTCCCTAAGACAGAACTCGAACTCATTGAAGGATCAGAAGACTGCGCCAAATGAGTAGTATGGGGAGGTCGGCCATGTAACTGGTAGCATCGATCACGGATGTGGATGGTATGTGCATTGAGGATGTGGTCCTCTACCTTGGTTGCTATTGTGTCCACCTCTGGAATCACTTCGAGAATGAGATTGAGAAACCATCACAGAAATGTCCGGTGTAATCTTAGAGCGCATGGACTGAGTGGCAAAGGAGGTACGGGCGGCGGAACCGAGCAAGAGCCTCATCAAAGCTCGGAATAATGTACTCAAAGGAGTATCTTTCCCTGACATTCTCAAAATCCGCCCGAGGTTGGTTATAAGAACGATCATAAGGACTTTATCCGCATCTTGACAAAGCGGAAGTCTCAAAGATTAGGAAGACTTTGGCAAGGTAGATATAAGTTCATCCTTAAGGGCAGACATTCGTCCACCATAAGAAGATATATCCATACTGAGCTGTTTCAAATTAGCAATGGAAGATATTACCTGGTAGGGACGCTGGATATCATTAGTGTACAATTTGTTCATCAGATTTCAGAGAGTGTAGCATGTTTTATAGGCCCCAATATTATATAGAGTCTTGACATCAATAGATTGCTGGAGAATATTGCATAGTAAAGCATCAGTTTTGCACCATTGAGGAGTTGATCTTTCGTGATACTCAGGTCCACAAAGAGTAAGAGATGATCCTCACAACCATTACCAATAAACCATAGGTCCACAGAATCTGCACATGATTGATAATTTTCGCTTCCTGTGAGTTTATCCATGGTAATCATAGGAGTTCCAGATACAAAGGAATTAAAAGTCTGACCTTTTGTAGCCATAGAGACATCTTTCTCAGCCATAGAGACGTCTTTTTCAGTCATAGAGATGAGAAATCAGTAGAAAGTCACAGAAGCAACGGAATCAACACTTTAAGAAGGAACAAAACAACTCCAGATAGTGAGAGGGTATTCAGTGGTGTCGAACTTTGACAAAAAATAAAAAAGAATTTGAAAGTATATTCCGTCGGAGAGAAAAATTGACAAAAGAAGCCATGTAGGTGCTCGGATCGAAACCAGACATAGGCTCGGTAGGGATCGGCGCAGAGATCAGTGGGTAAGTCCGACGATCGGAGAAGTAGCCTCGCACGACGCATGAGGAATGCCGAGACGACGCTGACTCCGCCGTGGAGGCGCTGACGGGACCCGCCGTCGAGATTTTTCATCGACGGGGAGCTCAAAGCCAAGAACTGGTGGAGGTCCACTACCGGCGTAAGGGCTTTAAAATCTCGCCGAAAATGTTTTAGCGACGGGTTGTTCCAACGGTGGCTGTGGCTCCCAAAAGGCTTTGCAACGATTGTAATACAACTGGAGTGAGGCACTGTAGTTGGATGGGTCACTGGAATTAGCCACACGACGAAACCCTAACCCTTAATATTCCCAAACTCTTCTATGGATCTGATACCATGTTGAGAGAAAAGTAATTTTGTATTCTCATTAATTTACAATGGAGGAAACATACATATTTATACTCTAGTGCTTAGGCAAAAAAGGAAATAAAGTTAGAGTACAATTAGGAGACTAAAGAGAGAAGGAAAAAAATCCTAAATAGATTAGGAGACTAAACCTTAACAATTCCCTTCCTAATGATACGAAGGACAAGGAAGAATGGCATCAAGGAGAACTTAATAATCATGAAATTGGTCCTTTGAGATAGTCATCATCTTGGACTGGCTGATCCTTCATCGAATCATATGTAAAGTAGATCTAGCAATGATGGAATTTATATTCTGTTTACTGACTGAGATATAAAATAACATGGATCTGTTATAACTCCGACGTCCCCTCTCCTTTGCTGTGTGTTGGCTCTTTGTGCTGCTTCCTCCGGTCCTACATTCACAAGGGTGGCTGAGCTTTTCCTCTAATCACCTTCTCCACTAATCCAACATATTCTCCTCTTCATGGTTGTCTTTTTCCTTTTTCCTTTTTTTTTTTTAACTAGAACCTTTCCTTTCTCTCTCTACTATATGTTGCTTTTATAGTGGCCATGTAACTGCAGGTGATTCCTGTCCTGGTATGTAGAGTTTGTGTGAGGTTCAGAATTTTAATTGTGATTATAAATTTTAGGGATGATAGAGTGAATATCCTTGAGGAAGAATTGCTTACATGAAAGTTATCAGTGAAGAAAACCTATAAGACAAGATCCTCAGTGGACTGTGCAACATATACCAACAGAGCACAGATGAAGATAAAATGCAACATGGCCCACTTGAGTCGCCTAGGTGGAGATCTCGGTGGCAGTTAGCAGGAAGGCGCCATGAGACGCGATCCCAGAAGATGCACACCCCACAGCATGTCCCGCGGCGTCGCCATGCTTGATGTGGATCGGAGATCCCGATTTGACGACCGCCGCACAACGATCTTGTGACGATGAATATGCACCGCTGCTTTGACTTCTATTTTTTAACCCGAAAACGACGCCGTTGGGGATTGTCACTTATCCAAACGACGCCGTTTTGGATAGCGGATCAAAACAGCCTAAACGACGCCGCTGACTCTAGCAAATCCCAAATGACGTCGTTTTGGGATGTGCCGGGAATTAAAAAAAAAAAGTATTGCTACCTTCCAAAACGACGCCGTTTTATACCAGAAAGGTCCAAAATGACGTCGTTTTTGTTGTAGAACCCTAAAAATCGTTTTTTTGGGTGTTCCAGCCCTCATGTTGACATGTTTTATGAAATTTTATGCTTAGAGGTATTGTTTATGTGTTTTTATTGATTGGATTGATACTTTGATGATATCTGATGATAAATGATTGTTATATTTGATTATATTTTTAAAACATATATATGTAAAATAGGGTGCGCCTTACATAAAAAAGCTCGCGCCTTGAGGCTCTAGGAGGCCTTTGCGCATTGCGCCTTTCACAACTTCTGTCAGCACTATTTTTTTCTTGATATATGTTAGAAACAAAATATATATTAATTATGGATAAATAATTGCATAAGATGGATAATTCATCCTCCCTAAAGTACAAAGAATTGCTGCTTGAAATTACTGTGATGAGGGCTCTTTCAATACTAAAGCAGCAATTAATTATAGGTCTTCAATTCATATTTCTACCACTATTATTTTCTCATCTACTTGTTTATAATCTGTAATTGCTAAATTGTTTCTCCACAAGCTGGTTGGGGCTACATGTGAAGAAGGGTGTTAGCATACTACATTGTGGACCTACGTCTTAATAGTTTTAGCTCTTAGAAAGTTTATTACTTAACAATTAACATTTTGTAAATGTAATTTAGTGGATTAAATTCTTCTTTTCTTTTCCAAAGAACAAATTTAATATTTTGGGTACATTAAAGATATTACCCTGTATTTTCACCTGTGTCTCAATTTAGCCTCAAAATATTTTTTGAGGCAACGTCACTCTTGTGCTCAAATATCAAATAGACCATTTTGTTAAGATTTTGATAAGAACCATATAACAAGCACATATTGACAACAGTTCTTTTATGATTTGTTGGCTATGTCCGAGTTGTCTACATGCATGTCACTTGAATTTCTCTGCCTTTTTTTATTAGAAATACTCAAAAGAAGGACCTATTTTCTGTTTAGGCATGGCTTAGGTTGAAAAAATGGAGAGGGATGAAGAGAATGAGAATCATGATTCACAAAAGATGTAAAATTCATGTAAGATATATCTCTCTATATAGGATTACTACATCTTATATAGAGAAAATAAGAAAAATAAAAAATAACAATTCCAAGATCCATTAATCTATTGACTTATCCTATCTAATTGTTAGCCACACAAGATATGGGATTTTTGTTTCCTGTCCCACGTCTTATCTAATGTGGCACTACTTCAAGCTGTTATACTGGCTTGATACGCATTTATTCCTTTTCTAATTTTGTATGAATCTCAATGGGGATGAACTCTTTTTGTTGATAACAGTAATTCCCAGAACCCCTTTTGTGTGAGAATACCAGCCTACCTGGATGATGACATGATTTGTTTAAAATTGATCCTTCTGTTTGTGCAGGTTGCTAGGCTTTTGATGGACACATCTGTTTCACAATTTTATCCTACACTTTTTGTTCTAGCTACAGATGTAATGGATATGCTGGGGGATATGGTTTGGGAGCGCATCAAACGGAAAGCTGAATTTTCTGAAGATGGAACCACTATCTGCTCTTTGTCAAGTCTCTCTCTCTCTCTCTCTCTCTCTCTCTCTCTCTCAATTTCTTGTGCCATAGTAATGCAATTGAAAAATTCTGCATGTAGATAATATGGCACCATTACACTTGGATATGGTGTTCCCTAAATTAGCAATTCTAGCCATTATTTCAATAGACATGGTTTCAAAACCCTTATTTCTTGGATAAGAAATTAGTACTTGTTACCTTTGTGGCTAACTTAATTCTTAAACAAAAAGAAAAGGACCTTTGTGCCTTACTAGGCTTGATTAAATTTTTTGTGGACTCTTTTCTTTTTATCTTATACTGTATTAAAATTCTTAAAATGTGTGGTGCTAGGCTATGTAATGAGGGCAATGAAATACATCTTAAGGTTCTTTAGATGCTTTTAGTAATTTATCTAACAAGGGCAATGGCATGAAATCTATGTCCAGCATGGATTACATTCTGACCTAACCCTGTGCCATGTAGTTGTTTCATTTATCTGGTTTAGTAATATTGTTTGGGTCATCATGGCAAAATTATAAATTAGTAACGCTGCATAAATGAATAGCACAGCAGATCATTACATTTTTTTTGTTAACTAGGGCCAACAGAACAACTTAGCCACAGGGATATGAATGCTTGGCAAAATGTACGCTTACCAGCAGAAAATATAACTTGTCATGTTTCTGACTGTTTTTAAAACCTTATAAGATTTTCACATATTGTTGATTGTGTTCATTATTGTCACATTTAAAAGGTTTTGCCTGAAACCTAATTTTGTTTTATGTAGAGAACTTTAAGCCAAGCGATATTTGCTTTGATGCCAAAGAAACTTGCAACAACTGGTTCTGCAAAATTGGTTCCATTAGAGAGCTTCTTCCACGCATGTGAGGTCCTTATATGCTCGGTTTTGTTCCCTATATTCTCTATATTCTTCAATCTCAATATCTCCCAGGTGCTTTGAAGATACTTTTCATTTCACATTACTCATTGTTCATTGACTTAGGCATATAGCCTGAATTCTTGGCCCATACTCTTATTTTCTGACCAATGTTTTGTGTGTAGACTTAATCTATTGGGGATCTAAGTCAGATGGAAATATCTCTTAATGGTTCTGTAATTTTGCTTGGGCTTCAATTTATTGCCATCTATCCTTTTTCCATCTGTTCATAGATGAAAAATACTAAGGGATTATATCCTTTTTCATACCTAGGTGACTCTTGCAGAAAATATTTTTAATTGTTTTAGTAAAAAAATTATTCTTCTTTTAGTTTTTCATACTTATAAACTTAAGTTTCTATCACACACATTGTTACAAAATAATAGGAATTCTTTAACGAACTCTTAAGTTTTCTTACTGAATTTCTTTGTTTCCTTGGTTTGCTGTTGTTATTTTTGCCTTGTCAGAATTTGATTTCAAGTTTTCTGGGGTAATTTATTGGCTGTTTATGTTCTATTGTTCTTCAGTTATTTAGAGCTAGCAATGTTGCCTTGCTGTCGTTTCTTGCATGACCAGTCCATAAACAATCTCAATCGATTGGTTATGATGACTAGAGGTGTAGCGGATCCATTGGCATCTTCATATTGCCGCCTATATATGGTGCATTGTGCCCAGAAATTGCTTACATGTGATAGAGGTATAGATATCTTTTTCATCAACGGACATACGGACATTCTCCAAGTAATTGGTTTATTCCTTATACTTGCATTTGTACAAATACATGATCAAATTTGCCAGCTTGCATGTAATCATACACTGGTAATGAAATGGAGTGGGTTCTTGCACATCATCTATGTTGAATCTAGATCGGAGTCCTGAATCCAAGTGGATTCCTGTTCAATTCATTGCATTATTATAAACATTTTACTATATGCCTAAAAGAGGGGGAAAGATAAAGGAAGAAAATTAAATATACCCTCAACATTTATAATATTGTCTTGGGTATTCCATGGTTTAAAAAATTACATTGACCTCTCCTGTTAGAGTTTGTACCTTTATCCCTCCATTAACAATGATGTGAAATGGAAAAATATCTACACAGTAAAGGTCAAGCACCATTGTTTTCTTTTTTGTTTACAGAAAGAAAAATTATATTTGTACTTATTTATTTATTTTAATACCTACGTACTATTTTTTTTTTTTTTTGATTGGAAAATATACTTATGTACTATTATTCCCTTTCTTCTCTTTTTTTTTTCCTTTTTGTGAAGCAAACTCATCAAATAAAAAGAAAAAAAAAATCCTGGTTCAGTTTTTCCAAAATCAAATCCATCTTATGTACAAAAAAAAAATGTAAAAAACAAAAACAAGGGACAGTAGAGCCACCATAGCTACTGTCATGAATGGTTACCAAAGGAAAAAAGAAAACAAAGTTTTGTTCTTGTTCATCTTCTTTCGTTAAATTTTCCAACCAATTTCCATACCAAAGGACTGTAGACCCCAACCATCCAAGTTCTGAAACAAACTAAGCTCCATATAACTGAAATGACCAGAATTTTTTTTTTTTTAGATAAAATTATGAAATAATTCCAAAAGAAGCAAAAATTTTGAGGAAAAAATTGGGGGAAAAAAGACTTTACAGTAGTAATTTGGCCATGATTGCTGCTGGTGGTTTTAGATAAACAACTACTTGAGTTGAAGATGTTGTAGGTACCTTGAGGGGTAGCTCAGTTGGCTCGGCTTTGGGTTTGCTCCTCAATGGTCACTAGTTCGAGACCCCTTAGAGCCACAAGGATTAACTAGTTGTTAGTTTCAAGGCCCCATAAGATTAGTCGAGGTGCGCGTAAGCTAACCCGGATACCCATGATTATCAAAAAAAAAAAGTTGAGGATGTTGTAGGTAAAACTACCCTGGCTTTTGCTTGTGTCTATGAAGCATGAGGAAAAATGCTTGAAAAAGATGGAAAAACATATGGTATGCCCTATATAGACAAGCTTTGAAAAAGGAGATGTAAAAGATAAATGAAGAAGATGATGAATGAATAAGGTTTTAAGGGATTAAGATAAAGGGAGGATTTTTCAAAGCACAACACACCATGAAAAACAAAGAACTATCTATCTATCTATCTATCTCTATCTATATATATATATGAGAAACAACAATGTTATATATTAATTAAGGATTTAAGAAGTACAAAAGAAGGATGAGAAATCCTTTGAAAAACAAAGAACTAAACAATTGGAACCTCCAAAAGAATAAATAAATAAATAAATCTAAGTTTTTACACCTATGGTCTACCATAAACTGTATTGTTATTTTACTGTGTGCAACTCCTTTTCTTATGCCTTTGGACAGCACTAACAACTCTGCAGTTCTGGACACCACATTGGGAATGACCTTAAAGTTGAAAACAGTTAAGAGGTCGAAAAGAAGTCAAAGAATGAATAGAAATATCTCAAAAACACAAGGGACCTAGCTCTGTGTATTTAATTAAGTTGTGTATACAGAAAAAAACAATAATATGTGCTTTTTTGCCCATAGCTCTGTGTGCATGTGCTTGTTCCATTTTATACTTCTGGCTTGTTATTCAGTTTATTAACGTACATAGTGCAAAGGCCAGATGTGGTTAGACTGTGGTCAAGTACTTTAAATAACACTGGGATCTCAATATATCACCTGTCATGTGGTTGACATTAGTTTTGGATTTTGAATTCTGTATGGAGGTTTTGGTATCATTTGGAGTAAAAAAATTTGCATTTTGTCCTTTTTCAGAATCGGCTGGCTGGCTGGCTGGGTTAGATTAATTTTTCCTTTTCTTTTCCTGCAAAAATATAAACAATGCCATACTTTACAATCATTTTCAATTCTTAATGATGTGAAACTAACATTTTCAATCTTTACAAAGACAAACCATGTACATAATTGCAACATTGATACAAATGTAGATCTGGAGGAGAATTGTCCAAATTGCTTGTTGGGCAATTCTGCAACTGTGTATCTGATTTACCTTTCCATGCAATAACACGTGACCATTTTCTCGTGGAAACTTACACTGTTGGTTCATGTTTGTTTGACCATTTCATAACAGAATACCTGATATCTTGCACCAATGACATCAAAATTGTACTGATGAGGATGATATCAGAAAAAGAGGCCACATATAGAAATTCTTCAGCAAACAAAAGGCTGCTTGTCAGTTTGATGGAACCAACCATTGAATATATTATGAAATGCATATTTAAGGATGAACATCAGGTCAGCTAAGGAATTACATTTGGCTCATACTTCTTTTCTTAAACCATTTAAGTGGCTAACTTTCTAGATGTCCATGATATGCTTAACCATGTTTCTGATATATATTGAAAGCGGCAAGTGGGCAACATACTTGTGAAGCTTGGATTAGGGAGAAATGAGTCAGAATTGTTTGGAAAATTTTCATTTGTTTCAATTATTCTCCATCATCTACTCAAGGAACTTCCAAATGAAGTAGTCAGTTCTAATGCTACAGAGATTCTTCATCTCATTGAGTCCTGCAATGACTATTCTTTTGATCAGGTATTGTTCATATGATTCTCATTTCTTGCACACATGCATACCTTTATAGCAAAGCTACATTCTGTTTTGTAGTTGCTCACTTTGAGGCAATCATAACTTTCAAATGTGCAGTGTTTGAATTATAGGTTGCTTGGATTTAGACTGGGTGAAATGGGATCTCAGATGAACATCAATGCCATTATTGATAAAGTTATTCAGGTATTCAGATGTTTCTGTTCTGAGTTGTTTTATGTTCAGAATCCCAGTTCTTTGCCCATTCCATGTGTATTGGTCTGGCTTGTTCTTTTACCTATCAAGTCTTTGTGATATTGTCTATTTTCCCTCTTCATAGATCCCATCTCTGGTTCTATTTGGTTTAATTGGTTGTTTGTTTTGGATTTGTCAATGTACTTACTATTTCTTCCTTGATCTTCACCAAAGTAGTTTGTTTAGCCCACCTCTTTTATGTATTTGTGGCAAAGTAGTGACACACTGGTGGCAAGAGTTTGATGCCAGGATGATGAAATCAGAGAGGAAAATATCTCTTTGTTTGTATTTTAAGCTTGGGAATTCTAAATAAGTGGGTAGTCTATACTTGAAGATAATTACAAAAAAATATGTGGAAAACCGAGTATGTGTTAGGAGTTTGGTTGTTTGAATTTGTTTACTTGTATATTGTTATAACATCTTAATTTACTTGCCTCAGGTTGCATCTGTTGAAACACCACCTGATGATTTGTCTTCCATAATGTAGAATGAGAGACTAGCTTCCATATTGTATGTAGTCCTCTTGTATTTACAGATGGATTAAATCAATGAAAGATGAAGTTTTTCATTCACAAAAGCTTCATGGTATCAGAGCCACCTTTGGTACTTTAGGAACCCTAGAAAGTTTTTTTTTTTCGTCCATTCAAGCCTCCTAGTCAAGCATGGCAGCAGAGCACCAAATTCTAGCCACTTCAGATGTAACTAGTCAAGAAATGAAGAATGACTATAGTCCCACCATTGTAGAAAATGTTTCATTCCCAATCAGTAGCCATCAACTTAATGGGAATAATTACCCGCTATGGTCCAGTTTGGTATTTATGTTCGTCAGCGGAAAAGTTAAGGACGAGTATTTGACAGGAGAGATTACTCCTCCAAAGCCCAAAGATGCCTCCTACAGGAAATGGAAATTAGAAAACAATATGGTGAAGTCTTGGTTGATCAATTCAATGGTGAATGAGATTGGAGAGAATTTTTTGCTTTATGAGACAACGGATGAAATTTAGGAGGCTGCTCGTGAATTCTACTCCACCAAAGACAGCACATCAGCCCTTTTTTAGATCGAATCTGTAATTCATGACTTGCGGCAAGGAAGTTTGAATGGCACACAGTATTATAATGCCCTTTCCTGTCTTTGGCAGCAACTTGATACCTTTGAAGAGCATGGTTGGGAGTGTCCAGAGGAGGTAAGCTGGAATACAAGCGGATTGTTGAGCAAGAATAAGTTTCTTACATTGAAGCCCCAAGCAAAGAACTTAGATGAAGTCGAGGAGTAGAGTGCTAGCCATTAAACCCTTGCAGAAGTATTAGGGAGATGTTTTCAAGGTTCGAGAAGAAAGGGAGGAACTTGAGAGCTTGAGGTCATGCTAGGAGATGTGCCAAGTCTCCAACAGCCCAGAAAATTCATATTGCGGCAAGGAAAATCAGGTAATGGAAGCAAGATGAAGAAAGGAAGGCCATGGTGTGAACATTGCAGGAGACTAGGACATACCCGTGAGACATGTTGGAAGATTCATGGGAAGCCCCATGATTGGAAACCATCAAAATATGGAGTTGAAGAGTCATTAGAATGCGGGTTGCTGCGATGAGGTAAAATGGTAGGAAATCCATCCAGGTACAGCAAGGAACTAATAGAAGCTTTAGAGAAAATGTTTTAGAAGATTACTACCCAAAACAACACCATTGCAAGATTTCTCATTATTGTGACGAGAGTAATCCGCAACTTTGCATGTTCCTTTGCAAATTTAGTCCTAATGATGTGTGGATTGTGGATTCGGGGAGCCTTAGATCACATGACGGGAAGAAATCTTTTTAGTGGAGATAGCCATCCTAGCAAAAGGGGAAATAGCTGGCAAAGATAGCCGGATGTCTCATTCTCAAAAGTAGGGAGTGTTGAAGTTCAATCTATCGGCACAGTAAACGTGTTGAAACCATGCTTTATGTCCACTAATTGAGGCATGTAACCTACGCCGGTGAGTAAATTAGTGAAAGATCTTAATGCATTACTAATTTGTGTGAATTTACCAGATTTTTGGACTCGAGAGAAGATGATTGCGGTGCTAGGCTATTGTCGGGGCTGTCGACTCAAAACTAATGGATCTCCTTGTTGAGCTTGTGATATTCATGGCTAAACGAAATGCTACAACAGTTTTTTAGGAAAGTTGGTCGTTTAACATGCTATCAGAGCTTGGTTTGGTAGGAGGTCCTGGGTTCGAACCCTTTCCTTGCAATTTAATCCCCATGTTTATTTGAAAGTCCATTATGGACTTTGACTCTCCATGTGCGTCGGTATGGGGCCATGTGCATGTGAGGAAGGGTGTTGAAGCATGATATTCATATTAAACCCAAATCCTACAAGCAATTTTTAAGGAGGATTAGTCGTTTAACACTTTAAAAAGACAAACTCCTGGTACATGGGATCTATTAATTCAAGGTCATGTATTTGATTCCAATAAGGAGAGTGAAATTATGTTGTGTCATTATCGTCTAGGATACCCAAATTTTGTGCATCTCCAAAAGTTGTTTCCTTCATTATTCATCAATAAAAATCCAAAGTTGTTTCAATGTGTGTGTCAGTTTTCTAAGCATTCTCACACTACTTATCATATGCGGCCTTACAATTCATCACATCCATTCTCATTAATTCATAGTGATGTATGGGGGCCATCTAGAATAAAAAATATAAATGGTACTAGATGGTTCGTTCTCTTTGTGGATGATCATACTTGTCTAAATTGGTTGTTTCTCATGAAAGAAGAATCAGAAGTTGGCATCATTTTTCAAAGATTCAATACAATGATCCAAACTCAATTTCAAACCAAAATCCAAGTCCTAAAGACCGATAATGCTAGAGAATATTTTGGGAGTATCTTGAGAGAGTATCTTTCAAAACAAGGGATAATCCATCAAAGCTCATGTGTTGATACCCCACAACAAAATGGAGTAGTCAAGGCCCAACTTGAGACACATCCTGCGCTTGGTGCTGCTTTACATTCACCACAAATGTCCCTAAGCATTTCTAGGGGGAAGCAATTCTTACTGCAACCTACCTCATCAATCGGATGCCATCTCAAATTCTAAGGTTCCAAACCCCACATTAGGTACTTCTCATATCCTTTCGTCATACTCGAGTCATGTCCACTCTTCCTTTTAAAAATTTTGGGTGTTCTGTGTTTGTCCATATTCACTCTCAACTTCATAGCAATCTTGATCCTACCAGAGGCATGAATTTTTTCTTGGGGGTATTCACCATGAGGGCATAAATGCTATTGTCCTAAAACTAGACGTTTTTATAGTTCTATGGATGTCACGTTTTTTTGAAAACCAACCCTTTTACCCCAAGTCTGAAATTCAGGGGGAGAATTGCACTCAAGAATATCAGTTTTGGGAAATAGAGTCTCCAAATGTCATCTCTAGTTCACCTTAGTCAGCCACAAATCATGTTCCTAATGAGTCTAGTGAGTCATTGCAGCAACCAAAAACAGGTGAGTTCCATGTCTATACAAGGAGATATAAGCAGCAATTTGAGAAGGCCCTACAGCCATCCTTGCATGGCAAAGATTCTGATCTGGCACCAGAATTTGCACAATCACAAGGTAATTCCAATATTGAGTTAATTTCAATTGGTGATAAGGATGATGTTGAGATAGATCACAATGAGCATGTTTCTAAAGAAATTGATGACAGACCTATTGCCTTGAGGAAGGGAAAGAGGACATGCACCGAGCATTCCATTCATAGTACCCTTTCATATGGGGAGAGTATCTCCTGCTCACCATGCATTTGTTAGCTCTCTTGGTAAAAGTCCCAAATGCGGGGAATCAATTCATGAAGACCTTCAAGATACCCGGAAGTGGTGAGAAAAGGAGTAATAGTTAGGAGGTTAATGCATTAGAGAAGAATGAGACTTGGGTGGTGACCAAACTACTAGCTAGGAAGAAGGTGGTTAGTTGCAAGTGGATTTTCACTATGAAATATAATTCTGATGGCAGTGTTAATAGGTTCAAGGCACGGTTGGTAGCAAGAGGATTCACACAATCCTATGATATTGATTATCAAGTGACGTTTGCTCCTATCGCCAAGCTCAATACAATAAGAGTTTTACTTTCTATAACATTTAATCTTGATTGGCCATTATATTAGCTAGATGTAAAGAACACTTTCCTAAACGGAGAGCTTGAAGAAGAAGTATACTTGGAGATTCCACCCGGATTTGACATACCGGTCGACTCTAACTCAAGGTTTAAGCTCAAGAAATCACTATATGGGCTTAAACACAGCTCAGGCTTGGTTTGATAGGTTTACAAATGTAATTAAGCGGTTCGGATACACATAATGTCAAGCAGATCACACAATGTTCATCAAGCATCTTGAAGCAGATAGGAGGGCTATACTCATAGTTTGTGGATGACATAATTCTTATAGGAAATCACCATAAAGAACTGTTGAGGCTCAACAATTTTTTGGCCAAAGAATTTGAGATTAAGGACCTAGGTAATCTCAAGTATTTCCTAGGAATGGAGATTGCTAGATCCACTGAGGAAGTATGTGGAAGTGGACTGCCAAGGCAGAATGATTGGGTTGCGCTGGTTGAAACACCCGCGGATTTCGGGGCTAGGATGGTTGGTGTAACCTAGTGGATGTCCCGGTGGATAAAGGGAGCCACCAGAGTTGGTTGGGAGCTTATTTGTTTATCTCACACTCAGCCAAATATAAGCTTTGCGGTGAGTGTTGTTAGTCGGTTTATGAACAATCCCGCGAGAGGGAGCACATGGGGTTGTGTCTTGGGATCTTGGGATTTTTAAAAAAAAAAAATTGTATTAAGAACCAGAGTTATTTTCAAGAAAAGCCTTGAATTGAAAGAGCATGGGAGATTTTCCCATTGCGATGCCCCAAACGAGGCGGGTTAGAGCCGTGCGACCGGTAGATCAACACAGAAGTGTCCACCTTTTGTTTAGTTACAATTGGTGACTTGGGAAAAGAAGCGGAGTTAGTGGTAGCAAGGAGTTCGGTTGTGATAGGTCGAGCACTAACGCGGAAATATGTGAGAGGAATGTGGTTGAAGAAATTTGTAATGAGTTAAAAATTTCTATAGCGGAGTTCCATGAAAGTGTTGATATGACGATCAGTAACCATTGTATAGCCAAGAACCAGTTATATGGCGGGACTAACATGAGTCAGACCGACATTTTTATCAGAAGCGAGATGAAGGAAATATTGTTGATTTGTCTCACATTCCTACGGGACATCAAGCGACCCACATTCTCACAAAGCTTTGGCGAAACCATTTGATCATACAGTGTCGGCTTAGATTGTTTAACTGCAATCAACAGGGGGGTGTGGAAGCGGGTGTATAATTGGGAGGAATAAAGTTAGGTTTGGTTGAGATTGTTTGTTTGTACCTCATTGTTATATGTATTGTTTATACATAGGATTGCCATCGTTAAAGACTTTAATATAGTTTTATGTGCTAACCATATTAAGATGACAGATAACTTCCCATGATGACAATGGTCCTCCTAGTATATTTATGGATGAGTTGAGATCTTATTAGTCGAGTTTTCATTTGCAAAGAAACTTCAAAAACCAAACAGTGCTAAAGACATGAAGCGGGGTACAACATAGACAATAAGTGCACATGTGTGTTTATTGAAACTAAATCAATAAATATTCAACCAAGATCATCCAAGTACCAGTTGACTGGGCTTATTTATCTCAACTCCCTGCTCATCCAACACTCCTTCAAGCGAGGGAGTGTAATATCTAGTGAGCTCATCAAAGTTCCGATGAGATAGTCCTTTTGTTGGGATGTCTATTGCTTGTTCTCTTGTAGACAAATGCTCCACATTAAGCTTCCCTCCTTTGATCTTCTCCTTCATTAAAAATTCTGCCACCATAAGGTTTTTCTATCATGGTGATTGTGATTGCTTCCTATGCTTATAACTACTTTATTGTCGCAATATTACAACATTTGATTAGTTCTAGTCACATTTAATTCTCCTAGAAGCCTTTTTAGCCAAATCAATTCACAAATCCCTAGAGCCATCATCTAAACCTAGCGTTAATACTACTTCTAGTCATTGGTAACTACTAGTCTACTTCTTACTTCTCCATGTCACAAGATTTACCAAACAAAGGTGCAATGTCTTGAAGTTGATCGCCTATCTTTGATTGATCTTGCTTAATCTATGTTAGTAAAGGCTTGTAATTTTCTCTCTTCTAATTTCTTGAAGAAAAGTCTCTTCCAAGGTGTCATTTTGAGACATCTCAAGATTCAAAACGTTGCTTCTAGATGTTCTTGACAAGGGCATGCATGTACTAACTTACCTCACTCTCTGTAATGGCAAAATCCCATTGAGTATGTGAGAGATATATAAGCATACTCTCAGTTGATATATTTGCCTTTGTCCACAAGAGTCCCACTATCATGTGTTCTAATTTTTTTATTTTGATCCACTGATGTACAAGCTTACATATTTCCTTTGGTAAATCAAGAGTATACTTTCTTTGAGAGACTACAAAACCCTGTCTGCTCTTGCCACTTTCATTCCAAGGAAGTACCTTAGTGGGGTTCGAGCTCCTTATTTCAAATTCTTTTAGTCATAAAGCCTTTGAGCCTTTCCATCTCCTCAAGATTTTCGCTATGAGAAATTTATTATCAACTTACATTATAAGGATGATGATTTTACCATTGAAAAGTGCCTGGAGAGTACAGTGTGACCAGTTTGCCCTTGTGTAAGGCCACAACCTTTCTTCAGTTTTGGTGAATTTCTTAAACCATGCACAGTGAAGTGACATGTTAAAGGCATGATATTCATATTAAACCAAATCCTACGAGGCGAGAACTTAGGAGAGTTGATAACGTTTAACGTGGGTATCGGCTGGTTTGGTAGGAGGTCGTGGGTTCGAGTCACATGTTTGTAATTTATTCCCTATTTGTTGATTTGAAAGTGCATGAAGGACTCTATTTGGTTTATTTGACTCTTCACGTGTAGATATAGGGTTTATGAGAGGGTGTTAAAAGAGGCAGCCAATATTCATATTAAATCCCCAAATCTATTCTAGAGCTGAGCTTTTAGGAGAGTTGGTCGTTTAACAATTTCAAACTGTAAAGGGTCCATTTCAACTTGTAGACAAGATTATTTCTTCCATTTTCTTCAAATCACGGTGCTGAGTCCTTATAAGCTTCCTCATCCAGTTCTCTGTTTCAGAAATACATTCTCGACATCTAATTATTGAAGAGACTGGTCTAGGTTGTTAGTCGCAAGAGAACTCGTACAGTGTTTTATTTGGCAACCAGTGCAAATGTCTCTAGATAATCTGGTTCTATATCTAAGTGAAACCTTTGTTAGCGAAATGTGCTTTATACCTCTCAATTGTCACATTTGACTTGTATTTGATGATGAACACCCATTTACTCTCCATGTTAGTTTTCCTTTTTGGTAATTAAACAATTTCCTTGGTATTATTTTTTTCAACACCTTCATTTCTTCGTGCATTACATTTTTCCACTTATGGATGCATAGACCTTGGAATCTCACTTCAAGAAATGTTAGCTGTAAAGGCTCAAAAAGAAGAAGATAAACCTTTATATGATACAAAGTGGGATGTGGGGTGCATCGTGAGGATCTTACACCTTTCCTAAGGATTATTGGCAAATCTAGATTTTTAGTGAAATTGATTTGGATTTTTCTGGGCAAAATATAAAATTCCTGGAGTGTTCTGTCACTCAGTTTAGGCTCTTGACTGTGGTTCCACATTAGGCTGGCTCCTTTTAAGGTTTAATCCTTCTACTATAGATATGGAGCTCTCATTCTTCCGGTTCAGATCTCCCCATGTTTCTAAAACGTGTTGAGTTAGCGACATTAGGCTCAGCTGTTAAGATGAGTTTTAATTGGTTAGGTAATTGTATGGATTTGGATTCAGATAGATTTCTAGGTTCAGGTTGTTCAGGGGTGGATGTGACACTAATAGGTTTGTCAGTTTAATTTCTAAAACTCTATTCACTCTCGAGGTTCCCCATCACACCCCACCGCCCCCTGCCCCCTACACACATACACGACACACACACACCCTGGTTCAGGTTGTTCAAGGGTGGATGGGACAATAATAGGTTTGTCAGTTTAATTTTCTAAAACTCTATTCACTCTCGAGGTTCCCCATCACACCCCCACCATCCCCTACACACACACCCCCTGGTATAGTGTTTGTAGAAAAGTACGGTTAGGATGTGGAAGATGTGACATTTTTGGAGACAAAAAGTTTCTTGATGATTGGAGAAATATACTTGTGCCTGTTTTGGGTTGGAGAGTATCTCAAGAACTCACGCTTGATGGCTCATGGATTGAGTTTGCTTCTATTTTGGTAATGGACGTGGACAATGGCCAAACATCTGAATGTTTGCAAGGGTAAGGATTTGAGTAGTCAAAATGTAGGATGAGACTCTATGAGGACAAACACAAGTGTACGATACTGAAGGACATAGCTTGGGAGTTGGTTAATTAGATAGCATTTCGTGTGGACAATTTCTCCCCTAGGTCTTTGGGGGCATGCATGGTAAACGTGAGGGTTTGAGCAACTTTTAAGAGGTGATAGTTTTTTCTCTCGATAGGAGGTGTATTGGCACTAGTAGTGTAATGAATGATGCTATTTTGTTTTAAGTAACCCCCCAAAATCGAATGGAAGTATGCTTGACAATTGTTAGTCCTAAGAACTTGGATTTGTGCTAGCAATGGGTTTTAATCATTGAATGGAATGAAATATGTTGGAAATTTCAGAATTTTCTTTTAGAAGATATACTTAACAAAGCCTTATGCGGTCATCAATAAAAGTTATAAACCATTTTGTGCCTAAAATATTAGTTACCCTAGACAGTTCCCAATTATTGTTATGGATAACCAAAAAGGCCTTGATAATTTGTATGGTTGTTGGAAGAAAGGAACACAAGTTTGTTTAGCAATTTGACAAATTTCACATTAAAAGGAAAGAGGGTCTCTATTTTTTAATAACGATAGGAACAAGTTTATGAAGTAAGGAAAATTGGGGTGGCCTAATCTATGATACCACAACATTATTTCATCATCAGAAGCTGCAACAGAAACAAATTCGAGTCCAAAAACAAGAGTTTGTCTAGTCCTAGTTTTAGTCTAGAGTATCTATTAAAAAATTGTTAATTTTAGTTCATTGAATTGCTAATGGCATAGATCTTCATCGGCAGTGGAAAATGATTGATTAGATTTATTTTTCTAAATGTGCTAGAATGTTATGCTCAAATATTTCTGAAAGATGATTGTTTTATGAGATGTTATCTACTTTCTCAGGTTGTTGCCCACTTTAATAGTCTTGATAAATACCTGAAAGTGGTGGATGCTTATGTGGATATTGTTCTTCAAAATCAGATGGTAAGTTTAAGTGGCTTGTGACCTTGCAACCTACTTGTTTGTCTTTTGTTTAAATCTTCTGAACCAGCATTATTGTGTTGCTCTTGTACAGCTTTTTTTGGGATGTGTTTGTCTGATGATTCTCTAAGTTGTAATGCATTTAACTGAATTCAAACTTTTGGTAATTTCTCTGTGGCCACAAAGTGGATATGTTTTTGCAACTGTAGATGTTCAGGTCACCTGGTGTGCAGAAACTTCATACTCTCACTACCACCTGTGGTTCCTTTACGAATAAAATAGCTTGAAATCAATGACGTGCAGGAAAAACATACTTCTTATAATGACATTTCTTCCTCTAGGTGCTACTAGAATTTCTACTTCCAGAGAAATATGGATCGGTTGCTGACATTGCACTCTTTTTGGTTCTCTTATTCTTGTTTCAACACAGATTGCACCACCCAAAATGTTCAGCATCTCAAAAGAGAATTTTGCAGAAATTTATGTTTTTCAGTGTTCATGTTTGCTTCTTTTGTAAGATGGTAGGACTAGCATGGAAATTTAAAGAGCCTTAATTTATAGCTTGTAACTTCTCCATGATAAATTTATCATGGTATGAATAAAATTTTAGTCCTAAAATAACTGTTAAATGAATTCCTTCAAATTCAACATAATGAAGATACTTGTTTGAGAATAATAAGGTAACCAAGTACAGACTGCATGAAGTTTAAGGCTCGCTTTGAAGCTTCTCGAACATTCCTTAGAAATTTTTACTTATATTTTTCTTAATTGTTCATGTTAGTTAACTTACAATTGATAAAACACTTTTATCTTTATATATTCTTTTTCTTAAAACATAATATTATGTAGGGGCCACTCACCTGTTTATAGTACTAATGATTGGATCTGAAGCACTAGAAGTTGCTCTGTAACTTCCGCAACTTGCTCTATTTTTTGCTGCAAGCCTAGAAGTTGCTCTGTAACTTCCCCAACTTGCTCTATTTTTTGCTGCAAGCCATTGAATTCCATAAGAGGAACACCCCCAACCTTGGCAGGAAGACCTAGGCAATTCAATTCCAAATGATTAAAAAATAAATCTATTATCTCAGGAGCAAGACACAGAAAAGAGTAAGGAGCAACAAAATAACGGTTGGTTTGCTGTTAATTGCTGGTTCTGCATATACCACAGTGACTAGCATTGAAGCTGAGGTGTGCTTACCTGCTATTGTCTTGGGTTAGGCTACTGAACCTTGTGTTTGGAGTTTATAAAGTTCATTCATACTGTGCAAGCATATTTAGAACTGATTAGGTGACAAATTCCATAATGCTTTGCTTTGGCTGATTGACCATCATCAGAGGATGACAGAACACAATTTCTTCCCCAAATTTCAGGACTTTAAGATGAAAATGGCCTCATGCAATCTCCAGCATGACAGAAAAGTCCTAGTTAGGGCAGAAGCAGGTTTGGATGCTCATGGAATTGAATTATTAATGCAATAAATTAGCCAGTTTACAATTAGTTAAAGTTTTGAGTTGATTGGGCATGGAAAGAACATGCCCATAGGATGGGAATGGTCAATAAGAAGTTATTGAGATAGATAAGCAACAACCGGAAAGGATAGAACCATTAGTCTACGCATTTATTAGAAATAGAGTTTGCAATGATCGTTGGCCACATGAAAGATATTAATTGAGAATGTGCATCACATTCAATGGTTTCCGATAGTTAAATCTATAAGGAGTGATATGGCTCAAGGTGTAGGTAGGATGACAAGGGGAAACTCTATGAATTCATGGGTTGAAAGAAACATAGTTAGTACATCAGAAACTAGGGCCGTAGATTGAACTAATAGCAAGATGGGATTCATTTAGTCTATCAAATGGGTAGGAACATTGTTTGAGTCAGGTTAATTTTGGATGTGCTTTCTGGACTCGGTCTTTTGTTGGCATTGTCTTGGCTATGCTTGGATTATAATCAGTTTCATTTGTATTTATTTTGTAATAATTTTTGCAGTATCCTTGTTGAGCTACCAACTTTCTTAAAAGTTTTATGGTTGGGATCTATGCCAGAATGTACACCAGGCTGTCACCCTTACTTAGGTGTGCACCACTGCACCCTTGAATTTGGAGAAAACAAATTAATATGACTGACTAACAAACTCCCTTGCAGTAGCAGTAGCAGCAGCAGTTATGGATAAATAAATGAGGAAACAAACAGTAGAAAAGTCTTGAACTAGCCCTTGGCGCCTGGCTCAAGTCCCAATCTGGAAACAAAAAAACATTTATCTATATATATAAAAAAAGAAGTCTTGAACTCAAAACCTCTTTTTAACTATTGCTTTGATACTGTGTTATGTTATCAACTTTCCTACGCTTAAGCTGTAAGTTCATGAGCTGGCATAGTGTAGTAAGCTAAAAATTCTGAATCCTAACATTTGAATTTGGCTATATTATATTTTCTATTTTGACTTATGTCACTTCTTATCCATCAATATATGCCAGGATAGTTATCTGGATGCCATTTTGGAAGGTATTTCAAATCGAGCATGCAATAAAGAGATTGATGAAAGTGAACTGGGAAGTTTGCAATCCATTTTTTCAAAGCTTCTTGCTCATTTTAATAACTTAGAAGACATATTTGCTCTGGTAAGCCTCTTGTGTAGTTTTATAATAAAAGTATAAAATTGGTTTACTGATCTGCAAACAGTTATATTGATTGTTTTGTAGAACCGTTTTTTTGAGATCTTAGATGTTATGTATGGGAGCTCAAGGAACATCATCAATATGTATATTCTCAATATTGCAACAAGGTATTATTTTCTGCTTAGTAACTTTATATTCACATCCTGATTAGTGTGATCTAGCCATCTACTAGGTATTTTTCACTGCATGTATCCCATCTTGTCCATGATTTACCTGTTATAATGACACGGTGTTGCATGAATTAGGTTGACTACCAACCTTGGAGGAAAATGACTTTGTGATGTCCCTTTTCATTTTCCTTGTTATTAGTGAATATTATGTCCTTGTCATGTTGAAAGTATTCATGCCATTTCATGGTGTCAAGCAGTTACATCTTATCCGTATTTTTTTGGGCAGGAATGGTCACATTCATGATCCAGCAACCATACAGTTACTTCTTGAAATCTCTCAGTCTCTGCATGATGGTATAGATTTGTTTAACATGAAGGATAATGATATTCAACAGCCAGGACACCTAATTTCTCGTTTTGTCCAAATGGTATCCTCTTTGAACTAACTCTGTGTAGGGAGTGTGTGTGTGTGTGTTTGACTTGTTCAAAATTTTGGAAGGTGATTATCTTATGCCTCTCAATTTGATTTGTTGTCAGGTTGATTATGGCATAGAGATGGAACACCATTTAACATTTCTAGTTGAATGCCGTGCAGCTTTTGGTAGCATAGAGGAACTTAAGGTTTTTTTTTTCTCTTTTTTTTTTTCCTTTTCCTTTTTCAAAATGTGAAATAATGATGTCCATTAGTTTTTTTTTTTAAATTACATGTCACTGTTTATCATTGTATGTCTTAGAATGGAACACAATGGCAATGAATTAAATAGGACACAACTGGTGTCACATAGAGTCATCACTTCTGTTGGTTATTGAAGTTAATAAAGTGGACGGATACTTCTAATTAGAATATCTCGTATGTGTTAGATATTGCAAAGTTATTTTTTCTTCTTCTTATTTCCTTATGGGCCAGGGTCCCACTTAGCATGTGTGTATATATATATATATATATATAAGTCCAATATGTAAGATAGTTTTAAAGATAGGCAATTAAGTGATTCTCCCTTTTTCTTTTCTCAAAATACAATAAGGGAAAACTTAATTTTTTTCCCAGGACTGGTGTTTTCTTCACTATTTTCTTTCTCCTTCCAAAACCCTCCTGATTCCATCTGGTTCTCAATGGCCACGCCGCCAACTTTTTTCGGCCAACTTTTCCGTGTGTAAGCTCTTCTTCGGCTTCTGGCTGACCTTAGGATTCAGGCAAGACGAGGTCGATCCACCCATCAATAAACCCCTTACTGCAATAGTTTTACTTCATGCGGCCGCTACTTTACCATCTCTTCACACAGATTCAGCTTCTCACTTGACTGGGCGAGCAGGGGCTGCTGACTGACTCTCCGCTCGATTCCATCCTAGGTCTGCTCGGTGTCAGTCTCACGATCCATCACTCCGCACAATCCCTCCCAGCCTCCTTCTCCACTTTGGTAATTTCGCCATGCACTTTCATTAATCTCCTTCTACCTCCACTCAACAATAAATTTCTTTAATAAAGTTTTTGTGGTGGTGCCTCGGAAGGCTCCCCATTCCATCTCCACTACTTTCCCTCCACTGGTTTCATACTTTTCCCCTTCATCTGCCCCCATGTACGTGGATTCCGCCTCCCATAGTAGCTCTTCAATCCGTAAATGTGATTCAATCTCCGGAAGATGGTTATGGCTTTACTCTGAAAACCTTATTTTTACATCTCATATCTGATCTCCCACATCAACGAAAAATGATTGGTAGTGAGAATTTATCTTTCTATGGTCACTCTTCTATGGAACTCTCGTGGTTATGAGGATCATCTTATTACACCCAGGAGGATCTTTATACCTAATGTTGACAAGGTGCGATGGAAATAGATGCCTGACTATGTAGCTGTCATATGGCGGTCGGTTGATCCAAAAATTTTGCTTCATCTTCGGGCCTACAAAACATGTTTTAAGTTTTGAATTTCAAGCCGAACTATCTGCGAGTAATATCGGCGCCTTTATGAGGAGTGAAGCCTACTGTATTGTCGATATCAGAGCAACCGAGGACATGGATTTATCTAATTATATCGGCTAGATTGCCTCTCTTAAGGAGGAGTTCTTAACATTGATGCCTCTTACTAGTGATGTTGGGGCTCAACAAACGCAGATTGACAAGTTTTCATAGTTCTTACTCTTATTGGCCTCCGTCCGAATCTTGAGCCCGTCCGAGATCATATTCTTGGCAGTCCATCAGTCCCATCCTTGGATGATGTGTTTGCTCGCCTCCTACGTATCTCCTTCCTTTCGAGACTTTGTCATCGATGCTTGCCAGATTCTTACGTATTTAGTTTCTGAGCTAACCCTCGGGGAGAGGCAGTGTGCCGGGGTAGAGAGACCAAACATCCTCACTTCACCTATCGCAATAAGCTTGGCCACACTTGTGATCGTTGTTATCAATTACATGGAAGGGCCCCCCGCACTACCCACATAATTTGATCATCGATTCTCGGCCGCCCGACCTTGAGCCTCCATATCTTGGTGTTCTCCCCGGCCGGTGGTATGATGACTATCTTCGCTATCGGGCGGCAAAGTCAACACGTTTCTTTGTTGCCCGGGCCGGCGTATGTCTCTGCTTGCCTTACTCATACATCTTCTCTTGGGCCTTGGATTAGGCTACGGGTGCTTCGATCCTATCTAGTAATAAAGATATTTTCTCTTTTATTACTACTACCTCTGCTTTACTTACTGTTACCTTAGCTAATGGTTCTCAAACTATGGCTAAAGGTATTGGTTTGGCACGTCCTCTCCCTTCCTACCCCTTTTCCAAAGCCCATTCTTCCTCTGAGTGTCATTTAATCTTATTTCCATCGGCAAAATCACTCATTACTCTTAGCACTCTATTTTTACGATAAATTTGTGACCTTGCGGGGCCGAGATGCGGGGAAGATGATTGACATCGGATGTGAGTCTCAAGGCCTCTATCACCTCACTTCACATTCATCTCCTGCAGTTTGCATTTCCACTGATGCTCCTCTCCTCATCCATAGTCGTTTGGGCCACCCTAGTCTTTCCAAGTTCCAGAAGATGGTCACTCGTTTTCCACTTTAATGGGTCAAACACAGCGTGTAAGTCTGTCGACTTGGGAAACATACTCGTGTTTCGTTCCTGCAGCGTTTGAATAATCGGGCAAAGTCATTTGAACATCTGTGATGTTTGGGGTCGCTGTCGGATGTCTGCTAGGATTTGGTATTTTGTCACTTTCATTTATGACTATTCTCTATGTACTTGGTTATTTTTAAAGAAAAATCGAGCTAAGTTATATTATATTTTCCAGAAATTTTATGCTAAGATTCAGACCCAGATCAATATTTCTATTCGTGTGTTACGTAGTGACAATGCCAGAGAGTATTCTTTTGCACCCTTTATTTCATTTATGTCCCAACATGGGATCCTTCATTAGTCTTTTTGTGCTCATACTCCTCAACAAAATGGGGTAGCTGAACGTAAGAATCGTCATCTTGTTGAGGCAGCTTCATTGCTCTCCCTCCTCCATTGTCATATTTCCTTTTCGTTTTAGGGGGATGCTGTTCTTATAGCTTGTTATTTGATTAATCGTATGCCCTCATCTGTGTTACATGATCAGATTCCTCATTCACTTCTTTTCCCTGACCAACCACTTTATTTCCTTCCTCCCCGTGTCTTTGGTTGTACTTGCTTTGTTCATATTCTCACTCCAGGACAAGACAAGCTTTCCGCTAAAGCCACGAAATGGATCTTTTTGGGATTCTCCAGACTTCAGAAGGGTTATCGTTATTATTCCCTTGAGACTCATCGATACTTTCTCTCTGCTGATGTCGCCTTCTTTGAGAACTCACCCTTCTTCTCCTCCTCTGAGTCTCTCCCTGTTTCTGAAGTCTTACCCCTTCCTATTATTTCCCCGCCTATATTTGATGTTGTGCCTTCTCGACCACTTCAAGTTTATCATCGCTCTCATCGTGTCGTTGTTCCTCTCCCTATTGAGGTCATGGCGACTCCGCTGCCATCCTTATTTGCTCTGCCCACAGGCTTTTGCCTCCTGCTGATCACTTACCCATTGCTCTTCGGAAAGGTAATCGATTTACTAGTAATCCTCATCCTATTTACAATTTTTCGAGTTACCATTGATTATCTTCACCCTACTTTGCATTGCTTCTTATATCTTACGTTTCTCTCTTCAAGGAACACCCGATGAGCTCTTCCCATCGAGTGCGTGACGATGGTGATGAAATGGTACTTTCTACGCCACTCAGTAGCACTTGAGATCTTATTGTTTTACTCTCTGGTAAGTCTCCAGTTGGTTGTTGTTGGGTTTAACACCGTTAAGGTTGGTCCTGATGGTCAAGTTGATCGCCTTAAGGCCCGCTTGGTTGCTAAAGGATATACTCAGGTTTATGGTTCTGATTATGGTGACACATTCTCCACAATTTGCCAAGATTGCTTACAATCAGTCTCCTTCTCTCCATGTCTGCTATGTGTTCTTGGTCTCTTTATCAGTTGGATATTAAAAATGCCTTCCTTCATGGTGATCTTGCTGAGGAAGTTTATATGGAGCAACCACCTAGTTATGTTGCTCAGGGGGAGTCTGGTTTAGTGTGCAGGTTACGTCGTTCTCGGGCTTAGCTTGATCTCCTCGGCGTGGTTTGGCGGGTTTGGATACATTGTTGAGAATTTGGCATGCCATGATGCAATGAACCATTGATTTTCTATCATCATAATTCTTCGGGGCAATGTATTTATCTGGTTGTTTATATGGACGACATCGTCATTACAGGCAGTGATCAAGATAGTATTCAAAAACTAAAGCAACACCTTTTCACCCACTTTTAGACTAAAGTCTTGGGGAAATCAAAGTACTTTCTGGGAATTGAGATAGCTCTATCCAGTTCTGGTGTAGTCATTTCCTAAAGGAAGTATGCTTTAGACATCTTGGAAGAAACCGGTATGTTAGACTGTAAACCGGTAGACACTCCTATGGATCCTAATGTCAAACTTGTACCAGGACAAGGGGAGTCTTTAGGAGATCCTGGTAGATATCGACGACTCGTAGGTAAATTGAACTACCTCACCATTACTCGGCCAGACATTTCTTTTCCTATGAGTGTTGTTAGTCAATTCCTACAGTCACCATGTGATAGCCATTGGGATGCTATAATCGCGTTCTTGTTATCAAAAGTCTGTGGCCGGGTGTGTTGTATGAGAATAGAGTCATCTGGTCGTTGATTACTATGATGAGGTCAGCATCCTCTTCGTAATCGTTCATGAGTTAGTTGGGTTTTTCATTGGCAATATATCTGAAATGATAAGATAAATGAATTGTAGCAAAAATAATTATATTTTATGTACAGCGGCATGCGGGATATATGACTGAATACTACCAAGATGGAATTTGGAAGGTAGTGATGACTCATACCTGTTGATATGATTACTGTATTAAGTAATCTGATCTTACATGGGGGATGTTTTTGTGAAGTTGTCACTTCATTAGGGAGAAGATCGCATCAGGATGTGTGGCTACTAGTTTTGTTAATTCAAATGATTAACTAGTAGACATTTTTACTAAATCTCTTAGAGGTCCTAGAATTAAATACATTTGTAACAAGCTTGGTGCATATGACATATATGCACCAGCTTGAGATGGAGTGTTAGATATTGTACAATTATTTTTCTTTTTCTTTTATTTCATTTATGTATTGTGGGTCCCACGAGCATATACATAAGTCCAATATGTAAGATAGTTAGTTTTTAAAGATAATAAATTAAGGATTCTCCTTTTTTCTCTTTTCTCATTATGCTCGCTAAGCTTTGTCTTCTGTTATCTTTATGCATTTTAGAGCCACTAACCTTTGCAGATATCCAAATGCAATTGATCCCATTATTGGAATTTCACACACTTGTTGAATATCACGCTAGACTCGTTGGGACTTGCTCTTTTGCAAAATTCTTACCTCCCTACATTTGACAAAAAGTAGATCATTGATATTCCCCACACTTTTAAGGATGATCAAGAGTACTAAATTTTTGAAATTTTAGAGCTTAAGATAGTTTGCTTGGTGAGGACAAGTTACTTTGGAAGGATATGGGAAAGAGGAATTTTCATTAAAGCTCATACTCAAGGGTTTGGGCCTCTCTGCCCATTGCGAGTTCTCTGTCGTTCGGTTTGGAACCCGGTTGTGCCCCAAAATAGGCTTTTCGCGCAGGAAAATGCAGGGTAAAGTGCTCATGTTGGATCAACTTAAACGCCGTGGAAGAGCTTTTGCAAACAGATGTTTTCTATGTGAGGAGGACAAGGAGACCATAAACCATTTGTTGATTCACTGTAAAAGAGCCAAGACGTCGTGGAACCTTCTTTTGTCGGTTGTAGGGACTATCTGGGTTTTCCTGCGGTCGGTCCTTCATACCCTTTTAGTTTGGCAAGGAGCTGTAGTGGGTAAAAAGCCGTAAAAAAATATGGATGACAACACTTTTGTGTCTGTTCTGGATCCTATGGCACAAAAGAAATAGGGTGGTGTTCGAGAATGAGGTCACCTCTGTTCACAGAATTATAGCTAACTTCGTGATCAATTTGTGGACTTGGGCTAACCTGTATAGTGTTGATAACATGAACTTTGTTTTGGATTTTCTGACTTAGATGGGGAGTAGGTAGGGTTTTTGGATTTGTTTCTAGGCAGGTTGTTCTTTTACAATTTTCTGCTTGTGGCTGTTTTGTTTGCTTTATTTTGGTCCCCTTTTGTTCATTGATTATACCAAAATATGTGATCACCCAAATTTTCAATATAGCTACCAAAGACTATTCAGTCCCTGGCAACGGCACCAAAAACTTGATGACTAATTTAGAGACCATACAATATGTTCAACTTATTTCTAACACAGCTACCAAGAACTAAATTCAATCCCTAGCAGTAATGCCAAAAACTTGTTTGACTCAATATGATGTAAAAACTATTTTCTGCTATTGTATATAATATTATGTAATTAAAATTCAGTGTGGTCTAAATCACTGCAAGTGCACAGGTCATACAAGTAATAAAGTGGATTATAAGTCGGATATCATTCGCGAGGATTGATGAAGAATCTAAAGATCAACTACCCCTACCGCTCCCGAAAATCACTATTTGAACCTGCAATTTGAAGATTTGAACCATCTAAAATAACTTGGATGAAAATTTTTATAGTGTTCTTTAATGAAAAGTAAAATGACATCTAATCTAGTAAAATCAAAGATTTCACTGAGTAGAAATAACACTAGGAATGGACTAGTATTCAGACTATCAATTTGCAAAGTTCCTAATTGCAGAATAGTGAAGGACATGAATCTTGGATTTGTCCAAGAGCAAGGTAGTGTAGCCTTGGAATGCCTCCTGACACTACACACTATTTAACTATATATTCTAAACCGAGGTCCATGGTTAAATAGCTACTTTTAGGATTTTATTCTCTTTAAGATTTGGTTATTTTTCCTAAACTAGTACTTCATAGCCATTTCTTAGGACTGGAAACTGTTTGCCCCCATAGACATGGTAACATAAGCCTTTTTCAATGCAATCGGTATCTCAACCATCAATTCAAATAAATGACAATGACTGGATCACACATGACAATGACTAGTTGATCAAACAAATTCATTAAAATAGCAATCAAATTGAATAAACTGGATTCCAGAAAAATTTCTAGATTCCAATTAAGTTCAGACATAAATGAAACTCAATACACAATGATCTCATCACCACATTTCAGCTCAGATTGACCACTCTAATCTCAAAAGAAAGAAAAACTAAATCTAGAAGAAAAATGAAAAGAAAAGAAAAATATATACAAAAGAGACTTAAGCTCCTCCAAAAGCTCAAAAATTGCTGAAGGTTGCACACTCCACCCTAGGAGCTTCTATTTATAAGTTGTAATCATTGGACCCTGAAAACGAGGCGAAAAACACGAACTTCGAAAAGCCTGCCCTCACGCTGATGTCATGGCCAATGTTGTGGCTGATGTCGCGACATTGCTCTTTGCCTGTTTGTACAATGTCGTGACTCTAGTTGTCAATGTCGCGACATTGGATGTTGATGTTGCGACATTGGTTAGCTAATGTTGCAACTTTGACTGCTCTTGTTGATGTCGCGACATTGAACTTTTCTCTTCTGAGTCTTGATGTCGATGTTGCGACATTGAAATTGTGTTCTAGTGCCTTCAGCCAGTGTCGCGACATTCTTCATCCGGTGTCGCTACATTGAAGTTGAAGTTGTGACCCTAAGTGTGATGTCGCAACATTCTTCAGCCGATGTCTCGACATTGCATTTTTGCTACCCTTTTTCTGCTTTTCTGTTGATTTTTGCTTCTTTTTTTTAAATTCCTACAAAACACAAATCTTGGTGAAGATTCCATAATTTTGCATTAAATTGAACTTTTAAGCCATATATATACATGAAAAATGAGCTTAAAAATAGAAGAGTTTTAGACTCATCATTCACGTCCTGTGTACTCCTGGGAACTTCTTGCCTTTTTTGTTCTTTATAATATTTGTTTTTTACTGATTAAAAAAAAAAAAAAAAAAGATAGCCTGCCTGACGTATGAGTGAAAAGGTATGTGCATTATTTGCTGGCAGGTAAAGTTTTGTGCTTATGGATGTGGAATAATGATATGGAAATGTTTGATTGTTTACTTTTTAATTTATTGAATTTATTTTATTTTGTTTTTACTTGGATAATCGGAGTAACAAAAAGATACAGAGTCCAATAGTACATCTAGCAGTTCTAAAATGACTGACAGTTTACCAAGCCAAGAGAGAGAGAGAGAAAGAAATCACATGGGTTACTTATTTTTTGGAACACTCAAACATTGTTAAAAAATTATTTTGATAACTGTATTTAGCATAAAAACTGTTACAAATTTTTCTCCTTAAAATAATGTTTGCAAGATACCATTGAGGGATTTAGAAACCAGACAACAATTGTCTACAGTCAAGGTGGGGTTTCCATCAAAATCCATGCATTTTTCCTTTGGGTATTTATATAGTATTCCAATTCCTTGCAGGAAACACTTGTTCACTCCTGCAATTGTTTAGCAATAAAAGCTATGAAAGAGGCCAAAAAACATATGAATTTTGTCAAATCTTGCATAGCATTCAGTGAAGTTACAATACCTTCTATACCAGCTTGCCATAAGCAGTTGAACCTCTATCTTGAAACAGCAGAGGTAAACTTTTGTATTGTTTTGTTGTTATGGTACAAATGAATTTAATCACATAAATCATACTTATTCTTATTTCAATACATCAGGTTGCTCTGGTATGTGGTTTAGTTTCTCATTCAGATGGACTTATAGATTCAGCAGTTAGATGTTTACAAACTCTAGACCTGATGGATGGTTTGTTCATTACTTCTTTACTGTAAATGATCTTCATAACATAATTAATTTCTTAAAAATCTGTAATGTATTCTTTCCCCACTTTTTGTCAATGATGTAGATTAATAGATGTATGTTTGACAAATTGGTTGTTTACATATAGGCTTTCAGATGCTGATTGATGTTGAGGCAGTTCTCTCCTTGATACAAAAACTGTGCAGCCTCTTGGTTATGGTTCCAGGTGACTAAAATATTTCTTATCCATAACTCCTTAGTAAATTTGTGTTGCATAATGCAAACATAATTTTCATTAATATTTATTTTAGAGATATTAACTGTATTAAACGACCAACTCTCCTAAAAGCTCAAGCTGTTAGGATTTGGATTTAATATGAATATTATGCCTTTAACACCCTACCTCACATGCATCCCCATACCCGCACGTGGAGAATCAAATAAACCAAATAGAGTCTTCCATAAACATTGTAATCAACAAATGGGGAATAAATTGTAAAGAGGTGATTTGAACCCAAGACCCCTGAGCTCTGATATTATATTAAACGACCAACTCTCCTAAAAGCTCAAGCTGTTAGGATTTGGATTTAATATGAATATCATGCCTTTAACAAACTGCATTTAGGTTTCTTATCTTTGTTACTGAACTTTTATTTTACACCTTAACTACTTAATATTGGAAGCGGGAAAATGGGATGGAATATTCAGTACTTATCTTGTATTATGTCAACATGTTGATGTGGTGTAACCTTATACTAGAATTATGCCATGTAGATCTACTCTAGTTGGATATCAGATGGTAAAAAATGGTAAAGAATTTACATTGAAAGAGTTTCCCGTAAAAGAATAGTTAATGATTTAAAATTTCCGTAATTATGTCTAAAATCATGTTTTGTGTTTCTCACAAACATTTATCATCATTTTCAATCAGTTTTTTTACAATGAATGTTATTCACAGAGCATGTGCCCCTTTCCAAGATATCTTATTGGAGGTGGAGAAGAGTATATTCACTATGGATGGTCTGTGGAAGACTTGTTCAATGATGTTCTTGGAAAATTGGTTGGAAGCAAAATGTGAAAGGGAAAATTGTTGACATGAAAGTAGGAGAGAAGCAGAGCTTAGTTTTGGAAAAATTGGTTGGAAGAAAAATGTGAAAGGAAAAATTGTTGAAATGAAAGTAGGAGAGAAGCAGAGCTTAGTTTTAGGTGTAATTGATTTAAGTTTATTTCTTTTTTTTACCTTGACATTCAGCTATAAAAATCCGTATAGGGTGATTGGGTGCTAGATACTTTCTCTAGAAGTGAAATAATAGAATTCATCCATTTAAAATTTTAAGACAGTAATTGAGATTTGATTGATTGATTTATTTATTTATTATTTGTTGCATAAGAATGTGTTTTTCTTTTTGCTTTTCACTTTGTTGTCTGATTAATATTTCCATTTGAAGGTGATCCTGAGCGAGGAGCTACCTTCATCCCAAAGAGCCTATTATCCCTTGTTAGTTCCCAATCATGGTATATTAACACATCTTTATTTGTTGAAAACATTGAACAACTTTTTCCTCCTTTTCTTTTTCATCATTGTTTTAACACACGGCTGCAGGATCACACCAAAAGTGAGGACAAGGATATTATGTGCAATTATTTCATTGTCAGCAACTCTATCCCAAAATAAGCTCCCATATCATCCCAATAATCTAGAGGTAATTGCACCTTTTATCTTCGAAGGTGTTAAATTTGATATCAATTTCAGAGCTGATCAAGATAAAGACAGAATGTCCAAGGTTTGGAAAATCTTTTTCAAATATGGCTAAAACACTGAAGTTTCCATTTTGGAAGATAAAATTTTTTCAGTGTCTCAACTTGGAGCATGCTTTTGATGGTTTCTCGCTCTTGAGTAAAAAGGTACAAATTCACCTTCCATGCTTATGTTGTCCGACCTGGTTAAGAGATGTTTTCATTCACTTTCTCAAGTGAATATTTCCAGGAGACTAAGTATGTTCCATGAGAGGTTTGAGAAATTCGTGAAACACATGCTCACGGACCCCAGCACACAAGTGCACAAACATGCACATGGGCCCCTGCATGCAAGCACACATTCATGGTTATTTTTGTTTACTATTATTATCTCAATATGAAGTAAATTATAGTTCCAGGAAAGATGAAGTTGCCTCACACTTTGAGGTGCATGTGTATAAAATAGCAAGGCCTTGTTAACTAGTGTTGTCTATACAGATCTTCTATTTACATTGTGGCTTCTAATTTCTTTGTTGACCAGATTCTGGGCAATGACCTATTGTTCTTTGGTGATTCATCCTATTTGCAAGATCTTGTTTCATTGTCTGAGTTTGTCCTGAAGGAACTGTGTGATGTCATCCAACAAGAGCCTTCACAGGTAACTATGGGTTTAAATTTCTGCTATTGCAGTCATTACTTGTTTATTTGCTGACTTGTAACCTTGATTTAAGGCTGCTCGGGGAAGCATGGCGCTTGAAGCTTGCAACTGTATTGCATCATCTTTCAAAGTAAGTACCCTTTTATCATTTCCTAACTGATTTTCTTGATCTTAGTAACCACAGTCAATCTCATTTAAATGAACTCTAGAAATTTGGATTTTCAAAACATGCAAACAAATGCTTCCCCTATATTGGCACATGGGCTTGGGGAAATCCTAACACCCATATATGAAGCAGGCAAAATTAAGGGAAATAGAGAAGACAAAAGTTTTATGTGGTTCAGTGTAATTATCCATATCCATGTGAGAGAGACCAAATTCACTGATAAACTCAAGAATACACACTCAAACTCACCATTCACATTTTCAGTCATGAAATCCTGGTCGAAAGCCACATATTTTTATAACCCTAAACTAATAGTTGCACTCTCTTGGTCTTGGGATGGTACACCACAACTAACTGGAGGTTGAACCAGCCTTGTGGTTGTTTCAATTGTTCTAATTAGTTGCACCCCTTGGTCCTCTTGGATGTTTATAAACATGGCATCAGGGTAAAAGCAAGTTTTCGAACAGATGGCTTGGCTTGATTGCCTCCTAGTTTTCAATTTTGATTAACACAAAACTAGTCCATGTTATTATCTGACCTAACCTCCAAGTGAACTGTTTTGCATTAGTACTTTGGTGTTATCTAAACAATAGTAATCATTAGCAGCTCCGAAGGGTGAGTAGTTTACTTCACTTGAGTTTTAACCAATCTTCCAAAGTCCCCAAACTGCCATCTTGTACCCAATGACTCTTGTTCCAGAATGGAAAACTGAGCAAAACACATGGCATATGCCATGACTCCTAGCAACCTAAAAATGAAAAGACTTAGGTCGCCTTTGTTTTTTTTACTTAATGCTAAATAGAACTTTTGTTTTAAATAATGCTTAATAGGATTAAGTATTTAGTCAATTGTTTTTTCTTAAAAAAAAAATCAATCTTTTAATTTTTATATAAATTTGAAACATTAAAATTTTAAATAAATAAATAAATATATATATGTTTTTTTTTTTTTTATATCTATTCACTTTGCATTATATCATAGTATTATGTTATGTTCCTCATAAATTTGTCGTCATTGGGACTCGAACCTTGAACCCCTCATCTCCTTATGTCAACCTAAGCTCTAAACCACTTGAACTAGATCTTATTGGCGTTTAATTAGCATGAAATTGATCATAAAAGTTTTGATTGCATCATAAAGAATATGATTTTTTTTTTATATTATAATATCTGGTTTTTACTTAAATAGAAAAACCATTAAGAAAAAAATCAAAAAGCCAAATATTTTGTTGTTTTTCTCTATTCGGCCAAAAATTTAAAAATTAAGCTATAAATCATGAAAAAAAAAACAAAACAAAACAAATAGATTGAATGCTGAAAGAAAATTTGTTTTTAGTAAAAAAGCAAAAAACAAACAAACGCCTTAATGTTGGTTATGTTTTTTTCCATTGTATTCTCACCTTTTAGTTAACATTTTTATTTTTTATTTTCCCCTGCTCCTGCATTGAGCAGGTAAATCCGGAAATATTGTGTATCTGCTCCAGCCTAATAGAAACTGCTCAAGTGTGTTTGAGCTCCAACAACAAGTATCTGCAGTCAACCATGGAACTTTTAGGCCAAAATTTGGCATCATTTTCAGCAGCTCCGTCTATAAGCGTAGGATAAGACATGAAATTGTGAGTTTTAGACCGAAATAGTGTTTGTGGGGAAAAAAAATGACGAATTTAGTTTTCAGTCAAACTAATGCTCAAACTAGTGTGTTTGGTAAATGTCGTTGTTCTTGCTAGCGTTTTTTCTTTAAAAGTTTTAAATATGTGTCACGACTGCGGTTGAATTTGATTGGTCTGTGGCATTTGATTTTAAATTTCTTGATTACAGCTATCTTGAATGTAAGCATTTAGTCTTTTATTTGTTACGTCTTTTCGCCCATTCTCCTTTCCATTTCTCTTATCATTTCAGAATTATTACAAGTTCAATGACAGCGACATTTGGTAATTTAATAATTTCAATTACACATTACTTTGGGTATTAATTTAATTTCTAAACTAATTTTATAATTTGTTTTTTCAAATAAAATATTTGGGTCTAAAACTCAAATTGTGATATATTGAAGTTACATTACTTTGGGTATTAATTTAATTTCTAAACTAATTTTATAATTTGTTTTTTCAAATAAAATATTTGGGTCTAAAACTCAAATTGTGATATATTGAAGTTTTCCTTATGATTACGTTTGGATGTGAATATAACTGTCTTTTTTTTCTTTTTCTTTCCTAGGATATAATTTTGCTTCTAAATGTTTCAATCTTTATTTTCAAGGTAACAGTATCCTGAAAAAAAAAAACTTTAAGAGGATGCTTTGTCAAAAAAATAAATAAATAAATAAATAAACAAATATATATATATATATATATATATATATATATATATATATATATATATATATATATATATATATATATATATATAATTATTTGAGAATGTTTCTTAATTATATATATATATATATAATTAAAAATTTTATGATAAAAAGAAGAGAAAGAATTGTGTTATGAAGTGGATGTGCCTTCTAATTGGTCTAATATTTTCATATCCCTTGTATTTGAAAATCTTAAGACCTGGTAATGAAGTGAAAATTGAATGAAAGGGTATTATATTGTCTTTTTTTTTTTTTTTTTGACAGATTGTATAAATTTTTAAAAATGCCTTTGCTGTGAAAAGGAAAGAAATAACTATTTCCTCACCTCTCTTTATTCTTGCCTTGATTTTCTTTTTATCCATTCATCTCGTTTTATTTTGTACATGTTGTAGACTAATATAGTAAAAAGAGATTATATCATTTGTGATTCATCAAAAAACATTTAAAGCAAATATGAAGAAAATGAATGTGTTCAAGTATGTAAATAATAAACAAAAAGAAAAACATAGGTGAAATTAGATATTACATTGTTTATAATTTGGTAAATCAATCTTAATTTTTCTTTTCTAAAAAATATTTTGTTATTTAACTAATTTGGAATAAAATTTAATCTTTTAAGAAAATCAAAATATTAACTCCCTGATACAATAAAATCAAAATTATAAAATATACATTTTGATTGATTTATAACATTCACATCTAATAAATTTATATTTACAAAATTATTATTCTTTATTTCACATTTATCCATTTTACAAAATAAGTATTTTTTTTATTAAATAATTTTAAAACTTATCAATTTTAAATTATCTTTGTAATCTTTAATTATTTTATACAATAAATAATATTTTACATAAAAAATCTACTTTGATTTATTTATGAGAACTTCTAAGAATTAGATTAAATCAAAAGATATTATTAATTGATTTATTATGATTTTTTTATTTTAATATAATAAAATTAGAAGTCATAATAAGTTCAACTTTTTTATCAAAAAAAAGTTCAACTTCTTTAGTTTGTAAGAAATAGTAATTAAATGGTTGATAAAAACTACGAAAGTATTATTATATATTTCAAAATAATATTAATGTTAAATAAAAATAAAAATAAAATAGATAATATATTGTTATAAATTATATATTTTAATAGCATAAAAAAAAATTGATATAAATACTCAAATTTCAATGCATAAACCATAAATTTTTGGTACAACCACTTTCCATGTATACATAATTAAGCGATCACATATTGTAAGAAGCGTCTGACCATTCTATCATTTAATATAACCCAGTTCTGTTGTCAAACATAAAATTAAATGCAGCTCTACTGTTAAAATTTCTACATTTCTAGTTTACTGAATGGTACCGCTAGTGTGGAGAGTCATTTGAAATTTCTGCTAGGTCTCTCTAAATTTTTCTCTCTGTCTATAACATATATATGTTTGACTTTTTTTTTTTTTAAATTATTGGAAGTTAGGTGTAAAATAGAGAGTGGTTAGATGTATTAAAAAAGTTCTTGGCCAAAGTAGTGAATTAATATTTAAATATATTTTGAGTAGCTATTTTGTTAAGTGTGGTTGGAGATGCTCTAACAAATAACTTAGTTGTCAAAAGAACAAAAAAGTATTTAATCTCTACATTTTATATCTTTGGCATCGATCATATAATTTTATATTTACTCAATTATCAACAAATAAAGCCCTTATCCACATGGCTTGCTTAGTTGGTACAGCATTCAATCTTACACATTACAAAACATTGAACCAGAAATGAAGAAGGAGAGAAGAGAAAAAAAAAATACAGGAAAATAAAGTTACCAAATTACAAAACATTGAACCAGAAATGAAGGAGAGAAGAGAAAAAAAAATACATGAAAATAAAGCTACCAAAGGATGGAAACAATAGACCAAGTCTTGTGTAATCACAATTTCCTTAAAGAAAATTTGTCTTCTCCTATTGATGCTTGAGAATCTTATGGCATTTGCTTCCCAGGATACAATGGTCTTCAAGTGACAATAGCAGCACCTTAGTTTGTAGTCACTTTCAACGAACTGGAGATGTTCGTACTTTATCACTATGAAACAGATACAAACGAAGGAATCGTAACCAGATGGTTTGTAATTCTTCTAAAGAGAGTCAGAACCTCTCTTTAAATAGAATTCAGACAAGCAATGGACGAGCAAGCCATTGACATGTGCAATCGTTTCAAGTTAACGGAAGAAAAATATTAAAACCTCATAAATGGAATTTAAAGGATTTAATTCCATAACTATTAGTGTTTAGAAAGGATTTTTAAAACCAATTGTTTCAAAAGTTAAATTCATTCAAATTAAAAAGGAAAAAATTTCAACAATTCCCCACATGAATGAAATTAACACCCAAAGACAAGACCAACGATTTCGTCACAAGTGATAGATAAACGGTTGAAACCTGCATAGGAGAGGTAAGTGTAACCTTCAACTCCTTCCCTTGTCAAGTATCGCTTACTTCACTAATTCAGTCAAGAGGGTAACATGTCCTCAACCGCTTTTATCATTTGTGTAGATGATGACATACTCACACAAGAATCTTCTCTTAACATCTTCCGCTCACTTTTATGTTCGCTTTCTGCCATGAACATACGCCTGGGCTTCAGAAGTACTAATAAAAATCGCTACCTCTATTCAATTCCTCAGGCTAGTCCCACTTCACTCTTAAATAGGTGATCTCCTAACTTAAGAGTAGTTCATGTTACTCTTTCCAAATGCATAGAAATCATAAAAAGCATAGTTTAACCTTCTTCGTATGAACAAGAATGGACAAGGGAAGATCCCCACAGTGATCAAATTAAATTCTTTGCAATTTAGTTGTCCCTTTTGAACCTAGATCTAATGATCTCCAGTCAACTAGGTTAGGTATCAATTGTATTAACTTATTCCTTTATAGGCTTTAGTCTCATTCCCCTCGATGACTTTTCAACCAACTTATGTTTAACCCTTTGGTTAGCATATCCGCGATGTTCTCCTTAGATTTTATATAATCTGTAGAGATGCCCTACTGAGTAATTGTCTAATGGTGTCAGAATGTATACAAATCTAATATGTCTAGACTTACCATTATACATAACAAGCTATAGTTTCACCGATAGTAGACTAACTATTGCAATGCATATTAGAGGCATAGGTTTCAGCCACTTTAATACCCTAAGAATCGACAGCCACATTTAAATTTCTTCTCCCCCCACATTTGTCTAGTGTTATAAGCTCATATTCCATCGTGAATCTGATAATAACCGTATGTTTTGAGGATTTCCATGAGACTGCTGCTCCCCATAGTGTAAACACATAACCACTAAGGGATTTTGAGTCTTTAACATTTGATATCCAGTTTGCATCTATCGCGCCCCCGAACCCGACCCGACAAGTGAACCAGATCTGGGGATGCGGACCATTTCAAAGCCATTTGTCAAAACACATTTCATATAAACATACTTATATATGAATATATGATATCATTACTAATACATTCATTAATATGAGAAATATACATCATACTTCGCCTCAAGATGACCTATATCTATTCTTTAGTACAACATATTGATACAAATGGCATTTTCATGCCTTACAACATACATTTACAAAAATATTGTGAGTTTTACTCCATTTTTCACCCCAATAGTAAAATACATTCCATGAAGATTTATACATATTTGATTTCTATACACAAAAGAATTACATGATATCATGAAATGTAAATATAGATGCATTAACTGAGTTACTGCATGATAATTCAACTATATGACGCGACTCCATACTCGATATCTCTAATCACATTATCTGTCACTGACATTCACGCGTTGAGAAATCAATGCCGCTAAACATTTTCATGCTTAGTGGTCATTTATGTTTCTATTCTCATTTCATACAATTAATACAACATATATATGCACATATAAACATATAAATAACATTGCTCATGTGCATCAATTAATCATCTCAATTACATCTAATATGTTTATTAAAACAACATTCGAATGCTTGTTCTTGTGATCTATGATATATATATATATATATATATATATATATATATATATATATATGATTTTATAATAGTTTAACATACATTCATTTTTTCTTGCATATAAAATTACAATGATTCACACTTTTCATGTTTACTTTGGGTGTGAATCATACAATGGCTTAAAACGTATACAATACATAATGTATGATGTGAGATATATTTTCATCACTTATTACTAACCCGTAGAAAGTGCAAAAATCTCTCTAGAACTCAATGTGATCTCTGGGTTATTCTCTATGTGACATATCTGCGTGTGGGCGCACCTAATCACAAAAGAAACTATAAGGTTAATCTGAAAAACACTCTGAAACCTTACAGTTTCTGTTTCTCTCTCAAGGTGTTTTTTTTTTCTACTGAGATTCTCAATCTCTAAAATAATACGTAAAACTTAAAACCCCCGGAGGCTAGTAAGCAAGGTATTTATGTGACCTGCTAACCCTTAATCCTCCTCCATGGTTTTATAACACCTCGAGCCCAATAAATGGGCTACTGATCTTAATAATCGTTAAATGAGCTCACATTTAATGAGCTAGCTCGGGGGATCCTATGACCCATTATTAATTCAAGCGCTCTTGATCAACTGCCTAAATTGCTTCCGAGTACAACTAACACCTCCCACTGCTTAGAAGCAAGTCTCGGACCTAATCTTATCCAGTATTACTCACTAAAAGCCCATATGTGAATTCCAAAATTAATATCAATGTTTATATCAAAATGCATTTTCCCTCTTGTAAAATATCAATAATTAATTGATAATTTTTCCGTAAATCAACTAATTATTTATTCTCTGACTTATCGGGCCAAACTGGATCTCATGCACTGCCAATGACTTTCAATATCCTGGAGGCCTAAACATGTCAAGAGGATATTTCATACAAATTCCATTTTGTATATTTCATAAATACTGATAATCAAAATACCAAAATCCCCAAATTATCAAGATATCGTCGCTTAAAATAGGCTTCACTTATTGATAACTCAAAGAACCATAGTAACTTAATTATCTATTTATAACATACTTAGATTAAGAAAATAACATATCTAATATCGCCTCGAGATTTAATTCCTTTCATAAATTTATCCTTTCGATTAAATCTTCCGATCCTTCTCTAATGACCATAATTCATTCCAATACTTTATAATAACCAAGACTGATCATTTCATAAAATATCATAGCTTCAAAGAAGTGCCCAACTTTATTTAACAACTGGGTGGAGACAATTCATTAATTATGAGAACCTCGTGATCATGTCTTCTATGACATATCCATATGATCATATACTACATAATTAATCCTCGACCTTATGCGTAAAATATAATGTGCAAAAACTTCATATTATTATATCGAAAAATGAAACAGAAATTTGTTCGCTTCCTAAAGACAAATGTAACCAACTCCCACTACTCTAGTGCATTTCAGACTCCTCTTAAGACCCATACAATTTACATGTTTCTCAAACGACACGTTTAGGAACTCCACTTAGTAAAAAGGGTCCTAAGCAGTTCTCCGATGTTATTTTAAGAACCACCGTATCTCCCATCAATGAAATCAAGGATCAAGTGGTACTTTCTTAATATGTGTTTTCGCTTTTGTGAGACTCGTTCTTTGGATCAGGTTAATGCCCCACTGTTATCACAAAGAAGGTAATACCGATCCGCACTGCATCACACATGAAGATCCAAAAGGAATTTCTTAAGCCATACAAATTTTCGCAGCCTTCGCATGCAACCATTATTATTCAAATTTAGTCGTGGAGTCAAGAACACAAGTCCGTTTTAACACTCCTCCAACAATGGAGCTCCCATTTAGGTAACACATATCCCTCGATGTCGCATTTTTACTAGAAGTCAATATCCCTGGAAAATCTCGAAGTCCGTATAACCGCGTTTTAAGACTCCCCACCGGAATACACCAACATATAATCCCTCGCTCTCTTTAAATATTTGAGTATATGTTTCACTACCGTCTGCATTGTTCTACTCAGATCCGACATTGGTACCTGGCATTTTCATTCCCATCGTATAGCAACATTATCCGCCCGGTACATAGCATAGCATACATGACTACCAACAAACAAAGCATAAGGTTTCTTTACTCATGAGTTCTTTCTCTTCGTGAGTTTTTGGTGATTGCTCCTTAGAAAGATGACCCCATGTCCGAAGGGTAGAAGTCCCCTCGAATTTTCCATGCCAAACCCGGTCACTATTTTATCACGTGAGGCTTCGATAAAGCTAAACACTTATTCTTTCCTGGCCTCAGAAAAGTTTGATACCTAGAATATAGTTAGCTTCACCCAAGTCCTTCATATCAAACTGCTTTTTCAGGTAACCCTTGACAACACTTTCACAATGTTTCCAATTAACAGAATATCATCTACGTAAAGTACCAAAAAGACTACCACTATTCCTTGAATTTTCTTATACACACATGGTTCATCAGGACTTTTCTCAAATCCATATAATTCTGATAACTCGATCAAACCCGATGTTCCATGACCTGATGTCATTAAGCCCATAAAATGTACCTAGGCTATGAACCCTTTCTGCTGTCGCATATAGATATCCTCTTTCTAAATTTCCATTTAGAAAGTCAGTTTTGACATCCATCTGCCAAATCGTAATCGAGCCATCAAGCATGGGGCCTAAGAGAGAATCCGGGACAGACGGCATGGCTACCTACGAAAGTTTCATCATAATCTATGCCCTCTTTCGCGTAACCTTTTGCCACCAATCTGGGGCCAAGGTTTCAACCTTCCCATCCGGGGTCCTCTTTCTTCAGAGATCCACTTACACCCAATTGGTTTTACCCCTTTAGGTGCTTCTACAAGAGACCAAACTGAAAGTTAGAACCCATGCATTCCATCTCACTGGCCCATCATTTTTTCCTCTCCACTCTCGCACATCACATCCCCTCCAATGCCTCTTCGTATGTGGTGGCTGCCATCAGATTATCCAAAAACGACTTGATAAGTCCTCCTAACAAGGCATACCTCGTTGTGTTTACGTACGCCTCCCACTACGAAGCCTGTCAGACGGTTGTTGTACATGCATGTATGATCTAAGTTTTCATGGCTTAGGTGATTACCAATTCTTCATTATGTTCTTTGCTTTTGAAGCCACTCAGTCCTGAGTTGTTTGTTTGTTCACCTTCTGCACATTTTGCACATTTTCCCCTTTGGAACATCAACAGAAATGTGGGTGGAAATAGGAGTTTCAGGCGGATCTCGAACCGAGTCAAGCTCTTCAAAAACCACTTTACTCCTAGATTTAAAATTGTTCGTATAATCATCTTCTAAGAAAGTGGCATGAGTACCACTATCATCTTCTTTCCTTCTGATTATAGAATAGTCCACCCTCTCGCTCCCCTTAGGGTAGCCAATAATCATACACATTTATGTTCGAGATTCCAACTTTAAGTTGTTTCGTACCAAGACGTGTGCCGCAGCACCCCAAATCCTAATATGGTCTGCTTCGGGTCGCGCCTTCCATAATTCCTGCAAGTGTCTTTGAAACATTTAGACTTAACTAAATTCTAGTATGTATGCAAATGCTTCTAAGGCATATCCCCGTAATCTGCTCTTTGTAATGATGAATAATCGAGATTCAACCTCACCATATCTAAAAGTGGTTCTATTTCTTTCAGAGACTCCATTTTACTGAGGCGCTCCAGAGATGATAATTGAGATATTATCCCTCTCGAGCCAAGTAAGACTTGAACTCTCCGTATTAAGTAATCACCGCCTGGCCAAACCGTCGCTGATATGGACACCCACACTACTTTTCTTCCGTCACCCTTATACTCTTGAAATTTATCATAAGCTTCAGACGATACAAGATTAGGTAAATATCATCATAACTATATCTCGAGTAGTCATCAATAAATGTGATAAAATACTCATACCCGCCGGTTGGACGCTCATCGGGTCCACATACATCACAGGTACTAATCTCCAATCAGATAGTGGCACGATTTCCTTTCGGGCTCAAAGGCCCTTTGTCATTTTACCTTCTAAACATGATTCACATAATCGGTATAGGTTCAAAGATCAAGGAATTTAAAAATTCCAATTTTATCCAAACCATGAATTTTACGAATTCATTATGACCCAATCGTAGAACACACATATAGTTTCATTTGAAACCTTTCCTTTTCTAGATAGTTATACTGCTCATCGGTATTTTCAATAGCATACTTACTATAGGACATAGGAGTTAAAAACATATAATATTTATCAATAATCCGACAAATAAAAGCGCTATTATTTTTTATTGAAATCGAGGAATTAAACCATCAAGTAACTATGTCAACTAACAATCATCAGAACCAAATTCTTAAAATCCTGAACAAGCAAATATTATAAAAACACAAAGTTAACAATGAAACATAACTCACTGAATTCTAACGCCACATTAGAGACATATCTCCGCTTCTCAACTCTGCTTCTTTCGTCTTTAACTGAGCTACCGCTTTGTTCGGAACCACCAGTAGTAAACAAACGCATGATATGGCTCCCCAACTAATGACCAATGATTATTGTAATTCTCCACTAAACAAGCCTCAATCTTACCATTTATACCACGATATTCCTGGTTTTCAATCCTTCTTCCAAGCGACTTCGCCCGCGATTTTGAAGTGACTCGGCTCTTTCTGGCTTCATTGTAGTCGGGTTTCGACAAATTGACCGCTTCCTTCCCGTTGCCTTTCTTCCGCCTTAGGTTTCCGCTAGGTTTTGAAGAACTTTCAACATGATAAGTACTTCCCCGCTTCACGACCTTTCAAAGACTCTCAAGCTCAGGCATAAGTTCAATGTGAGGCAGCTCAAAGAGTTCATGTCATAATTCATTTCAATCGACTAAAGCTACTCGGGTAGAGATTCTAGGACTGGGTGTCACCTTTCATCTCGATCCAAATTAGCTCCTAACGTCTCCAAAGACTGGAGCAGCCCATCATTTTTAAACAATGTCCCTGACATTTCCCTCCAATTTACACGAAAGTGTTCATTAGTGCCTTATGGTCGCTATTCTGAAGCAAGATTATTTCATTTTTAGTAAACACTTATCTAGAGTCCGAATTATTTCTAATACACTCTCCGCATCATTAATCGTTTTCAGAGATACCCCGGCAACGCTAGCAAGAATATAACAAATAGCCGTCAGATTTACTCGCCGCTAATCAGAATTGCTTCTTAGTTTCTCCGGCTAATAGCAAGGGGCTCTCGGGTTTCTGAGAGTTGTTAGTAGAATGAATTTTATTTCTCAAAATCAAGGACAATGTAAAGATTGGTTTTCCATAGGTCGTAGTTATTTTCATCCAATGGCTTTGACTCAAAATTAGAGCAGGATTTTCAAAGGATGCTCTTTTCTCGAAATTTTAAAAAGCATATATATTAACATCGTGAATCCACACACAACAAACATACAAATATGTAGATCCCTTCAAACTCCTTATTACACGTTTATTGCAACAATAATTTAGTTTTCATTACAAATACTTACTGGGCAAGACATTTGTAATAAACTAAACTTTGAACATGTGTATGTCTTAGTGTCCCATTAAGGTGTTTTGTTTTTTTACTTAATGCCTAATAGAACTTTTCGAGCTTAATGCGTTGAATAGCACTTAATAAAGCTACATTGTTGTTTGTTTTTTAACATTAGGTAATGAGTAGGGATGATAACGGAACGGATTATTTTGGGTTCCCGTTCCGTCTCGCTCTTAATAACACATGTTTAATTTAATTTTAATCGGGTTTTTAACGGGTTTGAGTTTATTTTCTCAAATCCAAGACATGTTCAGGTATTGTTACTCTCTGTAAAACCTGAGAAAATTAAAAATTTTCAAAAATGGAAAAATGTTAATAAAAATAATAAATTGTCATAAGGGTTCAGGGAAGCCTATAAAATTCTCTAGTGATCTCTGATGATCTAAACAGATTGAGCCAAGTAAATTGGCCCTCGCGAAATCTAGTGACTCCAGAAAAGTTTCATCGACTTTAGAGGATTTGAGGAAATTTTTTTTGATTTTTCTGGGAAGTGATAAGCTATTAAAGGATTCTGTATTTGTGATTTACGAAAATCTCAAAAAGTCAAGTGAAACAGACTGGGGTTAAGTTAATTTAAAATAAAGTAACTAAAAAGAAATAAATTGTTCCGGTATGTAAACGGACCGACAAAGCAATATGAACCATATATTTAAAATAATAATAATAAGCCCCGCCTCGATTATATTTAAAAATAAATTTTTTATTATTTTATTTTTATACTTTAATATAAATTTCAATAATAATTATTATAATGTTTTTTTTAATAAATAATATATAAAAATTCATAATATTTTTATTTTTATGAAAATATTAATTTTAATATAATAAAATAAAAAGAAAATATAAAAAAATTAAAATTAAAAAATAAAAACAAAAATAAAATGTAAACGGGGTGAGTTTGGGAATTTTCCCATCTCCGCCCCGCCCTGTTTAATTTTTTAAATGAGACAAGTTTGAGAATTGAAAAAAATAAACAAGCCGGGTCGGGATGGGATCGCCCCGTCCCAAACCCTCCCGTTGTCATCCCTAGTAGTGTATATTGCTAGCTACTCTTTGGTTTAATAACAATCGAGTTTTTCTTATTTTTATGAAATGACTCTTTCCAAACAGAAAAGCCAAATATTTTCACTTTTTCTATTCAGAACTTTTTAAAAATTTCAAGAACAAGTCAAAATTTTAAAAACAACAAATTAACGAAAGTGCCTATTCAACCGTATTAAGTCAAAAAACAAACACCACCTAAGTTAGCTCCCTGGAAGGTGAGGTGGGTCTCAAACTCCTTAAAATCCTACCTTCTTAGACAAAGCCTTCCTAGATAACACTAACACACACCATTCAAAATTGATTTTTTTTTTTAAAACAACCATTGTTTCAATCTTCTTTTTGGGCCTTTAATAACATTGGATGTAGCTCGTTATGAGGGTTATTAATATTATTATTAAAATTGAATGTAATAATTCATTAATTTAATTTCAAAATTATCTTTAATATCTAAGATTTACACGTCAAAGGGATATGAACCTTATTAAATGAATGTTATTTTTGGCATCCAATCCAATAAAATCCGGCCATGCTTATCCGCTGGGTATCACATAACTATTTTATTATCGACTTTAATGAGCTCTCGCAGGTTTCGAATTAATTAAATTAATTTTTAACCTTCACCCATTTAATATTTTATTATCAATTAATTAGTTTTCCATAATAATATTATCTAGATAAAAAACAAATATTATTATGCACATGAGAGTATCAAATGTGATGTAATTGGAAGTGGCACCACCTATTCTAAATGTATTAAGCACATATCACATGTTATATTCATATAATTTAAAACAATTATAAATATAGAATAATTAATAGGCCACTAATCCATGGTTTTATAGAAAGAAAATTACAAACGATAGAGTAGAAATGACTTGATATACGCGTGCTTGCTTTTCTTTAGGTCTTGTAAGTCCATGGGAGGTGTGGGCGAATTAGGGTGAACACCCAGGTTTGGCGCTCTAGCTGCTAACATGTCCAATATTAGACCCGAGCACCAAGCGAATTCGCCGACATACCTAAAACTTCGGTTATCCACGAAATTTACCAGGAGAGTAAAGCACTATCTGAGGAATCACCCTACAAAAAATAAGCCCATTCTGACAACGCAACGCTCCTTTTACATTTTTTTTTAATAAATCCGAATTTACATATAAAAAAAAATCAAATAAAATTGCAGGAAAAATAAATAAATAAATAAATCAAGGAGAAAACCTAATCTTATGATTAACTCATATTATCCCCAAAAAAATATATATATATATTTATATATATATATATATATATATATATATATATATATATATATATATATATATATATATATACCTATATATATATATATATATATATATACAAGCAAAAACTCACCATGGATTAAAAGGCTGTTGAAAACCAAATCATTCATTCATAATACAAAAATTATAAATAACATAAATAATATAATCTATGTCATATATCTAATATACATCATATACATGAAATAAAATTATGGATTCAATCATCACCACCGATTCAACCGGAGCTCGTGCAGTGCGGGAGATCATCGGCGAGCTAGGGGTCATGCACACGAGTTAAATACAGTTTATGATAGATATATTTTCATCTTATTACTAACCTGTAGTAGTGCGGAAGGCTCTTCTGATCACTTTGGACCTTCCAAGCTATTCTCTACGTGATAGATCTGCGTGTGGGTGCACCTGATCACAAAAGAAACTATAAGGTTAATCTGAAAAACACTCTGAAACCTTACAGTTTCTGTTTCTCTCTCAAGGTGTTTTTTTCTCATAGATTCTCAATCTCTAAAATATCATGAAACTTAAAACCTAGAAGGCTAATAAGCAAGCCTGTTATATTTCTTATACTAATCCTCCCCAGGTTTTATAACACCTTGGGCCTAATAAATGGGCTTCTTCTTGTATCTTAATAATCAATTAAATGGGCTCTGTCATCTAATGAGCTATTTTGGGGATCCTATGGCCCATTGTTAATTAAGGCTCTTGATCAACGGTCTAGATTGCTTCTGGAGCATAAATCCAACATACTTATACAATATTTTTGTCACAACTCAATTCACATAATTTACACATTTGTTAACCATTTTTCCCTTGAAACGAATCTAGCAAAATTTAAGTTGCATAGGTCGCGGAATCTGGCAAAGTCGAGAACATGGCGGTTTAACACTTTAATAACTCAGTATTGTCCCCTTTGGGCTCACAGGCGGATTTATTTTACGTTTAACGTATTTGTATGCATTCACGAATCTTGTCCCGTTGAATTTATAGATCGGTATGTCACTATCAATCATATCATTCACAGTACTACTACATTTATCCTTACTGGTATACCAATCTATCTCTAACTCGAATATAACGGCTAACATTCTCTTAAGGGCATTAATAATTAGTCATAGTAAAAGTTACTAGATTATATTCACAAGAATTCCACAATAACGCAAGTTTACAACCAATATGCTTACTTTACCACTATATTTAACTATCAAGTTAACCCATTTTAAAAATCAATTTATTTCAAGTCAATAATTACTTTAAAAAGTTACACATAATCTCCTTAGAAACACTATCTACGCATTTAGCCATAGTCAGTAACTTTCTTCATTTTAACTCATAACACATGAGTTTTACACTATTTCAATTACACCAAACACATGTGACATATTAAACACATACATGCAATAATTTTGCACGAAACCGAACCATACACACCAATACATTCGGCTACACATGATTCATGCATTAACATACATGGCCTTCCCTTTTTCATGTTAATCCACTTGAATTAATTAACCAACACAGAGCAATTTATTTATGAACCAAGCCCACATCACAAATTTTATATCAACACTTCAGGTTTGATGACAAAATAAACACAACACCGAAACAAGAAGAGAAATGTGAAGAACAAACCAAAAGGGTTGTTGATTCTTAACTCATATTCCTTGAATCTCGATCTTAGCTCAGGTTTTATCATCACTAGCCCCTAATCCATCACAAATACGTCACAATCAGAGAACAAACAAAGAAAAATTAGTCATGCATGCTAGGGTTTCTGGTTAGGGTTGATTTCTACTCAATACACCTTCACTTGCAAACTTTTCTGGGAACAAATGAGCCATATTTTACCCAAAATTCCTTCAAGAAAATGATAGCTCTATAAGTCTATTTTCAGTGGAAATTGGAATCATCACATTTGGATCCTTACAACTTAATTTATGGCCAAAACACCAAAATTGTACCAAAACAGAGGATAAACCAGCAGCTTACCCGTATTTTCACTTCAGTTTCAAAAATAGGGGACTTAGGATCAGGTTTGCTCCTTGGTACCTTCTATACTTTTGTAGGTATACCTCTTAGGGTTCTTTCCCAACTGGAATCACTCAATTTTGATAACTAATGGTCAAGTTATGTCCAAAACAAAAACATGACACAACGTAAAAAATTTCCTATTTCTAGACTCTATTTTGGTCCATCTCGGAAACACCAACATGGCTGCTATTGCTGAACTACTTTAGGTCTCTGTTTCTTCTAGAAATTTTCTGCCATGAGTCTTATGCACCCAATTGGAATCATCCAATTTGGAGGTCAAGAGGCCAAGTTATGGCCAAAACAAAAACATTGGTTTAAGAAAAAAAAAAAAAAAACTTTGTGACAATTCCTTTCAAAACCTATACATCTCTTTTTTACACTTCTTAGTGCTTTAAGACCCCCCACAAGTAACAAAACCAACCCAAAGTACAACTCAATTCAAAAACAAATTACCCAAAGATGGAAAGTTAGGTTCTCCCTAAGCACAAAACAAAAAATGAGTTAGGACTTTCTAACCGTCAAAGAGGAGAATCATACAACCGAAATCCAAAATCAAAACCAGCATCAACCCGACTCCATAGTATAACACATGAATGAGAAGAGTTGGGTTCTTCCTAACCTCAAACTTGAAAAAAATAGGGAGTTAGGATGGTTTCCTAACCTTGATTTCAGCAAAAATACTTGAACCTAGCTTCCTTTCCTTCTCTTGATCAAGCAAAACCTTCAACTAAATGGAGAGATAGCAAACCCTCAATTGGCTTCTCTTCTCCTTCACGTAAACCCTAGCTCCCAAATTGTGAAATGCCCAATTCTAAGACCAAACTTGGTCTTATCCCATTTCATGTATAAGGCCTTGTTTGGCAAATCTCATTTTTGCTTAAAGTTTTTCCATTTTGCATTAGTCCTTTATTCCATTTCTATTTGCAATTCATTTATCACATATTAACTTTAACATGTATTCTTCTAGCTTTATGACCCTTGAGTCATAATGCCATGACATTTTCTATTTTACCCTTGACTCTTGTATTAATTCCGGTTTTATCATTTTTCTCACTTAGTATTAAATTTTTTTATTTTTCTGAAAGATGCAGATTTAATTTATTTTATACCCTAAACATATTATAAAACTATTAAGGTATAATTAGGGTGTTACAACATCACTATAACCTTTAAGTACAACAGGATATCTTGTATAGTGTAGCCTATAATCACGAGTAAAACGTAAGTACTTAAGTACTCTCATGATTCCTTGCCAATGCTTAGCTCTAGGATTACTCGTATAACTACTCAATTTAGTAACCGAATAGGTTATATTTGGTCTTGTACAAATCATTAGGTACATCAAACTACCTATTACTCTGGAGTATTCTACTTAAGAAACACTCTCTCTTTTATTCTTAGATAGATGTAGTGTTACATAAACTGGTGTTTTAGCAATTCCATAATTGTCTTTATCAAACTTTCCAAAAATGTTATCAACATAATGTGACTGACTTAGAATGAGTTCATCTTATGTTTTTATGAGTTTTATTACCAATATTGTTAGCCCAATAGTACGTCTAATTGAGGTTTTAATGATAACAAACCAAGGTTACTAGTTACTAATAGTTAAAATTGAGTTGAGTGATAGGTTGAAATTGATCAAGCATCAAATGAAGATATTTCAAGCTTAAGATGACAAGTTGTAGTTAATCAAGCTCTTAGAAGTGAAGTTCACTCAAATCAAAGAACCAAGATGACAAGTAACCAAGACTCCAAGCTCAAGCATCAAGTGAAGATTTTGTAAGCTTAGGAATCTATGTAAGATGAATGCATTGGTGCTCTTTAGGGTATATAATCTTTTACATACATATTCTTCACAACTCGATTTTCAAAACCAAAAATTATATATTGTAACGCCCCATCCCCATAGTCGAGGCAAGAGAGGGGAAGCCACACGGGACTGGGACTTCTTAAGCTGATTTTCCGACATTTGTGGGCCCATTTCAAAAACATGATATCATAATTAACATGAACTTGTAATACTACCACCGTAGTGGTGTTTAAATGTTCCTGTACATAAATTCCTGAGTCCCATTTGCTTGTATTTACCTGAGTTATTTATTCTGAAATTTTACATTCACGTTTCAAAACAAAGTCAAAACACAAGTAATTGGACTCTAATGTTGTATTGGCCTTGGGAGAATCTGCAAGGGATGTCTCTAACGACCTCTTGATTACTCTGCTTGGATGGCTTGGCTCGTCTTCAAACTTATAGGCTTAGTGGGAAAACGTATAACATAAACTGACCACGTCACGGTGGTCTCGATCTGATATACATATAACTTAATTCATAAATCAAAGTTTTCACATCTCTTGTAGGAGTATGTAACATAAGTTTCAAGACAGAAGTAGGTACACTATAGAACAGAACTAATTACTTTCAATTTCATATCTCATATATCATATTATTCATGTACACAACATATAAGTATTTGCCTACATAGACCGGTAACAATGAATGAGAGGGACCTGACACAATAGGTGCAGGAAAGGTATGTCTGATATTGAACAAGGTGCGAGCATAAACGAGGCGTGCTGCCCCGCGTAAATAGAAATGTAAATGGCACCATGCGAGTGTCGTAGCCTTGAACAAAGTGTGTCGAGCACTAAACAAGACACATATGCGCCGCATGTGAGTGTCATAGGCAGTCAGAGGTGTCTATTCAATTACTATTCAATCTTAGGCAAACATACAATTATATGTATTACTGAGCTTGTTATATTTTTCTTAATCACATTCTTGTATTTATATAACGCTAGCAAATAAGGGCAAGAAACAAAGTTTGTTTCACATCGCTGAGGCGACAAGGTTTAGAATATTTTTCATATAACTTATGTGTAACACCCCAAATTATACTCTAACAGTTTGATAACATGTTTAGGGTATAATAAAAGCAAAAGTATATTTTTCGGAATAAAATAAAGATAAAAATAAAATAAGCAAGAACCCGGAATTAATATAAAAGTTAAGGGTAAATTAATAATTTACCAAAATTTAAGAGACCAAGGGTGTAATTTAATAAGTTCATATCTGAAATAGGAATATGTATAAGTTAAAAGTAAGAATAATAGAGAAATGGAGAGACCTAAATGCAAAAATGGGAAATAAAGCAAAATGAGTAAATTGAAACATGGCCTTAACTCTAAGGGAGGATAAGATCAAAAGGCGAAAATATCTCATTTTGGTCTTAAGAGAAAGAGCAAAAGGGGATAAGATCAGGGGTCTCATTTTGGGAGGCGAAAAAAATGAGAGAGGAAGAAGAAAGAAGAAGAAGAGAGAAGAAAGGGAAGGAAGAAAGAAAGGAGAAAAGAAGATCAAAGGTATGGAATGCTATGGTTTTGTATGGAAGTCTAGTGTTTTTGTACGGAATTTGAGTATGGTATTTGTCTAGTTTTGGTATAGAACGTATAGATACATGGTTTGGAACCCTCTATTTTTGTGTATGGTTTGGGTTTGAAACTTCCATGAAACTCATTTCTTGTTAGGGTTGAGTTGAGAAGAAGAACTCTCGACTCCTATATATGTGTTTTGGGTTGGTTTGTAGTTGATTTAGGGTTGTATGGACACTAAGTAAGGATTCCCAAAATTTTGAGACTTAGGAAACTCATCTAACCCATAAATTGTGTAGGGGTTTCTCCTACTCGGGTTCCTTCTCATTTAAGGGTTGTGGGGTGGTGTTTTGCCCCAAGGGAAATTACCCTGTTTTCCTTCTCGTACGTATGAGCCGGATTTTAGGACTAGTTTTTGGGTGAGAAAGAAAGGGAATTTGGCAATGAGTCCTTCTGGTAAATTGTAGCCACATCAGTGAACTTGATGTTAGGGTTTTGAATTTCTCAATTCAAACCTCTGTAGACCAAGTTATAGTCTGTTTACCTTGAATAGTCTAATCGGCGAGTCATTTCGGCGCTCGGCCAAGTTAGGTCAGCGCTTGGCGGTCATTTCGGCTCAGCGGTCGGATCCGGATCGGCTCGGCGGGTAAATTGACGGTGCGGGTTTTGACTACCCCTATGTGAGTGTGACCTCCAACTTCGGAAGGTCATAACTTCTTCGTCCGAACTCCGTTTAGGGTGTTCTTGGACTCTATGGAAAGCCCATTGAGTCAAGATTCCAGCCATGTACCTATGGAGGGCAGTTGGTACTGGAGCTCACCGAAAAGAGCAGGTCGGTCAGGATAGATCGGGTAGGCTAGCCAGGTAGGGTTGGCTACTCATGTGAGACCTCCAACTTCGGAAGGTCATAACTTCTTCGTTCGAACTCCGTTTCTGGTGTTCTTGGACTCTATGGAAAGCCCATTGAATCAAGATTCCAGTCATGTACCTGTGGAGGGCAGTGGGTGCTGGAGCTCACCTACAAGAGCAGGTCGGTCAGGATAGGTTGGGTAGACTAACCGGGTAGGGCTGGCTACTCATGTGAGACCTCGACAGGAGAGGTCACCTTCTTCGTCCAGAACTCCATTTCGAGATTGTTCTTAGACTCATGAAGGCATTATGTCAAGAATCCATATATATATAGCTTGTTAAAATTGGAACTCATATTAGGTCTAGAAATCATGAAAAACATTAGGCACTGCTAGTAACCATAGTTATTTATGCATATAATGAGATATGAAAAATGAAAAGATTCGAATAAATGATTGTACATATCTCATATGATTACTAGATGACCATAATAATTCAAGAATATGAGATATGTACTAAACATAAAATACACATGGATTGTCTGCTTAGAACCTGGTAAAGGGATAGATAAGCATTTTATTAAGGGAAAAAGCAAATCAAAACATCACCGGTGGTGGCCCCGTTTGGGTCATTCCTGGCCTTAGCCCGGGACACATAGATGGTCATTGTCTGTACAATGATAACAGCGCCTATGGACCCTTATAGATGGTCATTGTCTGCTTTTAATGACAAACGTGTCTTAGGGCCTGCCAGACCATTGTTTCGTATAGTGAGTACAGCGTCTTCGGGGCCTTATAGTTTCCTTTATCCACTTCTAAAGCTTATGCAAGCATGAAACATAAAACAAATTACTTGAATATGACATATGAAATGATATGATAAGATAAGAAAAGCATAGCACCGCTATGCGATGACAAGTATCTTTATGACAAGAACAAAAAGTAAAGTGAAAGATGATAAAAGAAAGTATGAAATATGATAAGAATGAAACATGTTATGAAAAAGTAGATATGAGAAATGGAAAATATATGTAAGTTGTATATTTGTCATAAATATATGTATGTGTATAAAATATGATCCTTATTAGGGGTCGTCCATTTGAGTTTATTCTCATTAAGCGTAAGGCTTAGCATGGGTGTTTTCATCCGTGTAGGTACAGAAGAGGAAACCGGAGAGACGAGAGCGATCCATCAATGAGTAGAAGGCCACACGTGTTCACTAGGTGCTTAGCACAGAGAGACCTTTTGGTCTAATGTATATGTATTTTTGTTTCTTTTGTAAACAATGTAAATATTATAAATGTTGAACATTTCCATATATGGAGCTTGTATATATTTTGTAATCCACTGCTACAGAATATAGTACAAGTTAAATGTTTAACATGATATGAATGAACAAGCTTAAAGGTTATAAGTTATAAAAATAAATAAATAAATGACACCCTCGCTTGACACCAAGTGTCGGGTTGGGGGCGTCATAGTTTAGTGGTATCAAAGCATCCCAGATCCGGTTCGGACTCGCCAATCGGGTCGGACCAGAAACAAGGTGCTACATTATGTACAAGTACGGAACCTTTCATTCACTTCTTAGGATTCTACATTACTCCATCAGGTTCGCCTAGGAGAAGACCTTCGCCAAGGTGAAGCAACCCTCATCGAGGCAAGGCAAAAATTGGAAATTTTGGGGCTTCGGGTTTGCCTAGGCGAACAAATCTTTGCCTAGGTGAAGACCTTCTAGAACTAGTAAAGGAAACAGTCGACTGGTTGAGAATCATATGAGGTGTGAAACTCAACCGATTGGATGCATAGCTCATCTAAAGACCAGAAAAATAAATGGTCGGACGGTTTAGTGAAACGGTCGACCGGTTGAGTGCAACGGTCAAATTCCAATGGCTAGAAAACAGTGACATGTAGTGCACTGAATGAAACGGTCGACCGATTCATCAACGGTAAAATCCAACGGTTATAAAACGGTAACATACATTCACCGCAGCGATTGGTTTTAAAGGCTGTCGGCCGTTAAGGCAGCTTATTTGCTCTGAGGCTCGGGATGGATCTTGGGGTCGCAGTATGTATTGCTTGAAGGAATTGTGAAGTGCCTATTTGAGCCAAAATCCAAGTGTAAAAGAAAAAAGCTCGGGTTGGAGCTTGAAACCTAGTAGAACCCTCACTAGTTGAAGGTTGGGGATAATTAGACGTAGGCAAGGGTGTGTCAAACCACTATAAATCCGAGTTTGCATTCACTATCCTTATTTCTTTATTTATTTATTGTTCTTGAATTAAGTTAAAGATTTGTTATTATTTTGTAAAATGTTTTTGAGAAAACCAATTCCTGCCTCACAGCTCTGCTCTCTCTCAGATAGGTTGCTAAGTCATATTGAACTTTTAATTGGTATTAGAGCTTAGCCTCTTGTTTTCAAGACTTAATCGTCTAAGAGGAAAATTACTAGCACTAAAACTAAAACTAGCTCAAGCCCTTTTCAAGCCAAAAGCTTTCTCATCAACAAACCACATTTCTTTGTCGGGTCTAATTATCAATTTTGGAAAAATAAAATGACTTGGTATTAACAATCTCTTGATTTTGAAGTTTGGAAAAGAATCCTATTTGGTTACACCTTCCCTACAAAAGATGTTGATGGAAATAAAATCCAAAAACCTCTTAAAGAATATAATGAAGAAAAAAATAGAGAATTTCAATTAAACTCTAGAGTTATTTATATTCTTGTATGTGCCATGGATAGAAATGATTATAATAGAATTTGCCAATGCAAAACAGCTAAGCGGATTTGGAGAATACTCGAAATTACTCATGAAGGAACTAACCAAGTCAAAGATTCTAAAGTTAGAATTATTGTTAATGATTATGAAATGTTCAAAATGAAACCTAATAAATCTATTGTTGAGATGTTTATTAGGTTCATAGATGTTGTAAATGGTTTTGAAGGCTTGGGAAATAGGGTAAGTAAAGAAGACAAGGTATTTAAAATTCTAAGATGTCTACCTCCCAAATGGAATTCCAAAATGAAAGCTATTTAGAAAGCAAAAAAATTTGAAAGAGCTACTGACCTGTGAAATGAAGATTGTAAGATAAGAAAAGGAAATGCGAGAGGAAAGTAAAAAGAAAAGTATTGCACTCAAAGCTTAAGAGGAGAAAGTCGTTGAGGAAGCAAAGATCAATGACATGGAAGATGATATCGCCTTTATCACAAAGAGAGTGCAAAAGCAAATGATGAAGGATAAATTTAGTAGAAGTAACTACAAGAAAGAAGGTCCTTCAAGAGAAGAAAAAGAAAATAGAGAAGGAGCTAAAGGAGTAATTTGTTACAAGTGTAAGAAGCTGGGTCATGTAAAATATGATTGTCCCCTCTACAAAACCAAGAGAGAAAAAAAGGGTATGTGACCTTTGAAGACAAAGGGAAAGATAGAATCGTAGGACTTGGTTCTAGAGGTAACAATTCTTCATCTCTTATTGAAAATGTTTTTCTTGTTGATGGTTTGAAACATAATCTTTTGAGCATTAGTCAACTTTGTGACAGGTTTTTAAAGTGATTTTTGAGTCTTCTCATTGCATCATCAAGGATTCTCAAAATGATAAAATCATCTTTTAAAATCAAAAATTTCATTTCTACATCAAGACCTCTTGAGCTTCTTCATATGGATTTGTTTGAACCCTCAATGACTACTGGTCGTGGAGGTAAATCATATGTCATTGTAATTGTGGATGACTTTTCTAGATATACATAGGTCTTGTTTTAAACACTAAGGACAACCTTGGAAAATTTGATGCAAAATCTAATGTTGGAATATTTCTTAGCTATTTTCATATAGTGAAGCTTATAGAGTTTTCAACAAAAAGATCATAGTAGTAGAAGAGTTCATCCATCTAGTCTTTGATGAATCTAACGATTCTCTTGAAAGAAGAGAAAGTATTGAAGATGATGAAGGTTTGAACTTCCCCATGGGAAGATTTCAAATTGAAGATGAAGTTCATCAACAAGAAGAGGAGATTGATTTGAAGAAGGAAGATGAATCACCTTTGGTCCCTCCTCTACCTCCTTAACTTCAGCAAGGAGAATCTAGTCAAAGACTTCGAAGATAGTGGAAATTTGCCACAAATTATTCACAAGATCAAATTATAGGTAATCCATCCATTGGGGTATGGACTAAATCCCCTCTTAGAAATATTTGCAATAACCTTGCTTTTATCTCTCAAATTGAACCCAAGAAGTTAAATGATGTTATAGTAGATGAGAATTGGGTAATAGCTTTACAAAAAGAACTCAATCAATTTGAAAGAAATGAAGTTTGAGAGTTAGTACCTAGGCCAAATGATTAAAATGTTATCGGTACTAAATGGATGTTTAGGAACAAAAATGGATGAAAATGGCATAATAGTTAGAAATAAAGCAAGATTAGTAGCCCAATGATATAATCAACAAGAAGGAATTGCTATGAAGTGACCTTTGCACCCATATCTAGATTAGAAGTCATGAGAATGTTGCTTGCTTTTGCTTATTACAAAAATTTCATTTTATATCAAATGGATGTGAAAAGTGATTTTTTAAATGGATTCATAAATGAGGAAGTGTATGTTGAACAACCACCCGGGTTTGAAAGTTTTAATTTCCCTAATCATGTTTTTTCAAACTCAAAAAGACACTTTATGGCTGAGCAATCTCTCCTAGAGCTTGGTATGAAAGGCTAAGCAAGTTTCTTATTTCTAGTGGTTTCAAAATGGGAAAAATTGATACGACTCTCTTCATTAAGCCAAAGGAGAATGACATGCTTTTTGTTCAAATCTATGTTGATGATATTATATTTGGTACTACTAATGTTTCACTATGAAAGGGTTTGTGATCCACATGCATGTGGCAGATCTGAGAAGGATGAAACTGATGAAATAAATTGCTGCTGATCTTTAAATCAAATAACAGGAGGGATACTTCATATCAGAAACAAACCATAGGGATTATAGAGAATTTAATTTGGAAGAAGTGAAGTAGAACACATATGGGAGATATCATCATGTGAGAAGACTGTTGTTGACAAATGAATATAGATGCATAATTGATTCTTTGTTATATACTTATTTAAATGGGCGAATATTATGTATAGTGTAATAACTTATGTGCTGAATTTCAAGTATGTCTAAGAATCTCATTTGAATGCGATTAAAAGAATATTTAGATAGTTGAAAGGCACTATCGATATTGGTCTTTAGTGTCCAAAATGTGAAAATTTTGAATTGATATGCTATTCGAATACGAACTTTGGAGGTTGCAAAATTGATAGAAAACACTAGTGGAACATTTCATTTTTTTAGGCCACTCACTTGTGTCTTAGCATAGCAAGAAACAAATTTTGGTTGCCTTATCAATGGCAGAAGCCAAATACATAGCCCCCAGGTTAGGATGTGCACAACTCCTTTGGATGAAACAAACACTTAGTGACTTTGGTTTGACATTTTCTCATGTTCTCATAAAATGTGACAATACAAGTGTTATTAGCATATTAAAGAATCCAGTGCAACACTCTAGAACCAAGCATATAGAAATTAAACATCATTTCCTAAGAGATCATGCATAAAAATGGGATATTACACTTGATTTTGTTAGGACCGAGAACCAACTCGCCAATATTTTCACCAAACCTCTTAATGAGAATCAATTTGTTACATTAAAGGTCATTTATTTGTGAAAATTTGTTTGAATTACTTTAGTGCTAATATCGTTTGAAAAATGTTATGTTTAAACTTTAACTCCTAAACCCTTACTTAAATGTACTTTCAAAGGGGGAGATACCTTTATGTCTAAAGCCCCATGTTCCTTTTTTAAGTTGCCAAAGGGAGAGAAAGATATTTATCTAGGAGTTATGCGCTAAAAGATAATGATACATTTATAATTTTTACATCATTCCTCTATGCTGTCTTATAAAATGTTGAATGCTACTGTATAAGGTTTTGAATTTGTTAAAAATTGTATTATGCAATTATTTTTAGACTATTTGTTTGAGGGAGAGATTTACTCCTCCTAAATAGATAATTTTTGTCATCATAAAAAATGGGGAGATGGTTAGCCCAATGGTACCTCTAATTGAGGTTTTGATGATAACAAACAGTGCTGTCACTGTTAGTCAATAGTTAAAAATTGAGTCGAGTGATAGGGTTGAACTTAACACATCAAAATGAAGTTATTTCAAGCTTAAGATGACAATGATGTAGTTGATCAAGCTCTTGGAAGTGAAGCTCACTCAAATCAAAGAACCAAGATGACAAGTAACTAAGACTCCAAGCTCAAGCATCAAGTGAATATTTTGTAAGCTTAGGAATCTATCTTAGAGGAATGCATTGGTGCACTTTAGGGTATATCATCTTTTACATGCATATTCTTCACAACTCGGTTTTCAAAACCAAAAATTAAATATCCTTTGAAAACTTGAGTTCGAGCATAAAACCTTAGGATTTATAATCCTAAAATGTGCTTCAATGAAAGATCTAAGGTTTCAAAGTGTTTAAATGAAAAACACATGAGTTTCTGTTACTTAGAAGGTTAATCAAGGAGGCAAAGCCTTAACCTAAGCCGACCCAGCTGGTTTACCAATTGTGCATATCGTGATGAAACCATTAACCTGTTATGGCCGACCGCTTGAAACGACCGCCATATTGGTAATCTGATGATGGTGAAACTCGATCGCTTGAATCTAGTACTATCCATCCGAACCGGTCAAGAAAATGGTTGATCTAAGGTTAGAACCGGATAAGTTTCAAACTCAACGTTTTGATACCATCCCATCTAAAGATCCATAAGAGCAAATCGCTAACTGGCTAGTGGCAAACAATTGATCTTCAGCTGAAGCAATCTGGCCAAATTTCACGATAGAAAGCAAAGGACCCATGCCGCGCACTTAATGTTAATCAACCGTTGATAAACAAATTGACCGTTCATCAACTACAGAAAACCAACTGGTTATAAAATAGCAAGCGATACAAGGCACAATGAGTAGTTTTTAAAGGAAACGGTCGACTAGTTAGTCAAATCCGCTGTTTACTTTTACACGGTGCTCTCACCAATAAAAATTTGAGTTAAGAAATCACTCTTTCCATCTGATATGAGACTTATTTAATTCATTCCTTCCAAACTCCGTCTCTCTTGTTAATGACACTAAATCAGATTCTGCAATCATTTCATTTGCATATTATAGAGTGCACCTTTATATTCATCAATAGCTCGAGTTGTATTTGATCTACCTTGAGAGCTAGAGAGGGTGTCTCATTGTGCTTAAGAGTGAAAGCTTTAAGTGTGTATAGCTTGAAGGATTTGTGAAGTGTCCATTAGAGCCAAAATCCAAGTGTAAAAGAAAGAAGCCCGGGATTAGAGCTTGAAACTCTTTAAGTGTGTATAGCTTGAAGGATTTGTGAAGTGGCCATTGGAGCCATAAATCCAAGTGTAAAAGAAAGAAGCTCAGGATTAGAGCTTGAAACTCTTCAAGTGTATAGCTCAAGAATTCCGGAAGTGCTCATTGGAGCTAAAATCCAAGTGTAAAAGGAAGCAGTTCGGGCTTGAACTTAAACCTAGTGAAACCCCTCACCAACATCGGGCGGTTGGAGGGGGAGAAAACAAAGTAGCAAGAGGTGTCGAACCACTATAAATTGAAGCTCACATTCTCTATCCCTTATCTCTCTTTATTTATCTGTTTCAATTAGTTGTTATTTCTTATTGTTTTGTAAAAAGTTTTTGAGAAAACCAAATCACCCCCCTTTTGGTTAGGTTGTTAAGTCATATTGAACTTTCAAATATAACATCAACAAGTCTCCTGTCTTTCATTTCAAACCTAGAATTCAATATTTTTCTTGATATATGTAATCATCTTATCATTACCAACAAATAAAGTCATTCACGTATACAATATGATAAAATTATTATATCCATGTTCTGTACCTCTTTGATATAAACACACTTGTCACATTCATTGATTTTGAATCCATGACATCATAACGTTATCAAATCTCATGTCAATAATGCTTCAAGTTTCAATCCAATACATGATACCTCACCACTTTTGCTGCACTTACTTTTCCTTTCCCCTCAAAAGTGTAAAAACCCCTCAAAGGTTTCCATGTAGATTTATTTATCTAATTCTCCATTTTGAAAGGCTGTTTTTACATCCATTTGATGTACTTCAAGATTTCTTAGTGCAGCAATTGCAAGCACCATCCTTATGGAGTTTATTCTCGTAATAAGATAAATGTGTCAAAATAATTCAGCCCCCGCTTTACTTGTAGCCTCTTTGGATCACAAGTTCCTGGTTTTGTATTCATCTATTGGATCCATCTACTTTCCTTTTCCTATTAAAACTCACTGACCTCGCAGGTTTGCCAACCCGGTGGAAAATCCACTAGTTCCTGCAGCAGGTTTCTGTGTGTATGAAAATCAACTGCCACTCTAAATGACCTTTCCAACATGAGACCTCCCAAGAGTTCTAATGTTTATTTGCGCCTATGTGTAAAAATGTGTACGCCTATGTGCACAAGTGCACGCCAGCTCAACTAATATAATGATAAGGAGCACTGCCCTGTTTCCTCCTAAGGAATTGGGTTACTACATGACCTTAATCTAGCTCAAATGGGCCTGGATGATGGTACCATAGGAAAATCTAAAGACACTAATCTAGGCATGCAAGAATGACTCAAATAATACTAAAAGGCCTTAGGGCATAGATTTCACCTAAACAATTATATATGAACCTCCTAACCCAATCAATCAATGTTTATTTGCATATGAAGATGGAAATTTCACTAATGTATATGTGAATCTCTCTCAAGCACCCACACACTACCCCTAGGATTTAGGTATTTTGCATCCCTACTCAACCCCAAAGTCCTAGGAATGCAATAAACCCAAGAAACCCCAATACCACATCTAATCTCATTTATATATTCATCTCGCATAATTAGATGGCAGCTTCATCCATGAAGTCTAACTAATCATCACTTCGGGCCTCAAATCAAGCCACAAATCATGCAAATATTGGTCAAATATCCACAAGTATTAAGATTAGATGAAATACTCAACACACATGTGAAAATAATACACCAATCAATATAAATTAGGAGAAATCCATACATTTATGTCTTTGACTACATCTAAATCCTAAGAAAACAAACCAAAACATCTTTAAAGAAAATACAACCATCAAAAGAAATGAAAACAAAGGGGGAAATAGAGAATGAACAAATCTTAGTGAAGCCCCAATCTCTTCTTCCTCCATTTCCTCCATTTCCTCCTTCAAGCTTTTCTCCTTCATAGATTTGTGCCCTAGGGTGTTTCCACCCATGGAGGGCTTCTATCCACCCAAAGAGCTCCTAAATTTCATCCCCCCCTTAGTTTCTAGGGCTTTGTGGCTTTTATAGCTCTAAAATCAAACCCAAAAAGACCTTAAAATGGGCTTATCAGTAAACTTCCTGATAATGGGCCCCCGAGCAACCGGTTGACTGGTTTAGCAACTGGTCTACCGTTTTAGCAACCGATCTACCATTTGTGCTTTGTGCTTAACTCCCTATGTTGCACTCCCAACTTCCCGAAGCCATAACTTTGTCATCCAAACTTCAATTCGAGCAAACTTGGTCTCATTGGAAAGCTGTTGAAGTGTAGAACTCATTCATGCCATTTAAGCTTATCTTATATCTGAAAATGTCAAAATATAGTAGCTGTTGTTGCATGTTGTAGCAGTGTTTGTTAATTTTCCATTTTTTTAGGTTTGTTTTCGCTCCAATTTCGCCAAATGGTTGACCTTATCATAAATATGAACATTTAGAGCATTAGGACACTTATTTAACATTAAAACACTAAGAAAATTAAATAAAACATAGGGATAGAATGAGTATTTAAGATACTCATCAAGTTCACTACCTCTTTGAAGATCTGAGGTTCCCCTTCAAGCATATACGTTAGAAAATCTGGACCAAAACTTTTTCCTTTTCAGTCCCTTGCCGGCTTTTCCTCTTTTTTTTTTTCTTTTTTTCTTTTTTTCCGATGACTTCTTCTTTTCCAATGAACCAACCTTGTCGGGTCTGTTCTTTCTTTTTCTCTCTTTCCTTTCCTTAATTTATTTCACATCTACAATATCACAAGACATCGGGAACTCAAAAACAAAGAGAGAAGAGAAAAAAAAAACATGAAAATAAAGCTACCGAATGATGGAAACGATAGACTTAGTCTTGTGTAATCACAATCTCCTTAAAGCAAATTCGTCTTCTCCTACTAGTATTTGAGAATTATATGGCATCTGCTTCCTAGATATGTCTGCTTTCGTGTTTATACAGCAACAACACCTTAGCGTAGCAAAATATCGGAACCGAGATGTCCGTGACTTTATCACCGTGAAAAGAGAGAAACGGCGATTTATAACTAAAGTTTTAGACTTTTCTAAAGAGAGCGTCGGAACCTCTCTTTAAATGTGAGTTTAGCAAGCAACGGACGAAAGCAAGTCCGTCATCGATATGCTGCTCCCATCAACGCTCATTTTTAAGAAAATATTAAACCCCAGCAAATGAATTAAAGTAGATCATTCTCGATAACTATAAGTTTTTAGAAAGGATTCATTCCATAACCAAAATTTAAATTCATTCAAATTAAGAAGGAAAAAATTCCAACATTCAAAGTTTAAAAAGCAAGACATCTAAGGGAAGGGGTCCCAGGTTCGAGTCCTGGTGAGGACAATTTACTACATTGTGTGACTACTTAGAAAATGATTTTCAATTGTTCTAAATAAAAAATTGGTGCAAAAAATTATTTTTTAAAATCTTAAAATAAAAGCTCATCATGCCTACACAACTTCTCTCTGGAAATCCTAATCATCTCTTCCATTATTCTCTCTTTCAAGCTCTTGTTCATTAGAGATTGAGAGTGATTTTTTTGTCATTTTTGGCATGAAATCACGAGTTCCATCGTTTTCTTCCCTAGATTTGGGTTTTCTTTTCCAATAAAGTGATTTCTTCGATGTTGATCTAGGTTTGCCTTTATTTTTTCGTGTTTTTTGTCACAGACTTGTTGTTGCGTGTTTTGTGGTCGACTTGTTACAGCAAGTAGTTGTGTCGTTGATGATTAGCTTCTTCGTGAGTTTTCTCATTAACATTTTAAATGACAAAGTTTAATCCCAACATAGTCATCAAATCAAATCTTATTCGTCAATATGCTACAGATAATCTTAGGTATTCTAGTCATTTTTGGATTATCAAATGTTTAGGCCTTGAGCCGGTTCTTTTTTATTATTAACCTAGTTGTTGCATCATCATCTAAAGTTTTTATCACTTTTGATTTTATGTTTATATCGATTAAATTGCTAACCTGAATCAATAAATTTATCTCTTTTTTTTTTAAAAAAACCCATCATGGTAGCGCAAGTGGTAGTTCCATGTTTAGAAAAGGCAGGACATATGGAGGGGAAGGTTCCAGGTTCGAGTCCTAATGTGAGAACAGTTTATTACATTGTAATTAAAGTGTTTAATTATAAAAAAATTGAAATAAAAATATTTTTAAGACTTTTTTTATTATAAATATTTTAAAGACTTTTTATAAAAGAGATAAATTTATTGATTTAGAATATCAATATAATCAATAAAAACACATAATCAAAAGTGCTAAAAAAATTTGAAGATGACGCAACATCGAGGTTCATAGCAAAAAAAATCGACGCAAGGCCTACACATTTGATAATAAAAAAATGTCTAGAATACTTAAGATTCCAAATCTATAGCATATTAACGAACATGATTCGATATGATGACTCTGTTGGATCGAACTTTGCCATCTTAACTGCCAATGTTAAAACCCACGAAAAACTAATCGTTCTTGACATAACTATGTCGCAACAAGTCAACGACAAAAAAACGAAAAAAAAAAAAAAACAATGGAAAAATGGAGGCAAACTCATCTCGTTGTGGAAGAACCCACTTTATTGGAAAAAAAAAAACTCATATTTGGGGAACGATGGAAGAGATGATTTCAAGCCAAGTGACAAAAAAATCATGCATTCTATCTAACGAAGAGATAGCAAAAGGAGGCCCTAGAAATATTTTTAAGACTTTATTCTACGAAAAATTATAAAACTAATTGTTGTTTTTCATAATTATTTTCGACAAAAAGTATCAAACAGGTCGACGTGCATAGAGTTTTAAACATATCTAAGTTATTTAAAAAAAAAAATTACTAAAATAAGTCGAAAATAAAAATATTGTCCAAACTAGTTTATCTTAACCATGTCGGCATACACATCAGCAATGCCGCAGTCACTGACTACGGATTAAACTTTAAAGAATTACAATGCCTTAATCAGTGACTACGTCATTGAACTTTAAAAATTTACAGTGTCATAGTCAATGAATACGACATTACTATTTTTGTAAAAAAATGACAACTTGAAATTACATATAATTGCCAAATTATAAAGTCGCGGTCATTGATTGCGACATTGCTATTTTTGTAAAAAATGACAATTTGAAATTACATATAATTGCCTAAATTACAACCTAATGCACCTATCCAAAAATACAACCTATTCACATCACCTACATTACAAACATTTCATCCAAAATAATCAACTTGCATCCAAATTGCAACCAATTACACATATCTGAAATACAACCAAGTCACTACACATGCATTACAACCATTTCATCAAAATCAACTCAATTACATCGAAATGACAACCAATACACAACAATTGATCATTTCCTATATAAACCAAATCATATAAATATATGGTAAAACGCACACAAATAACAACAATATAAATATAAATGTATACTCAATAAGTCCCACATGATGGAGGCTTTGTTCTTCTTTGCATACCTGTATCATTACGCTAGATGATCTATAGAGGCATGTGCAATCTAAAATGGAATTGAAGGAGTTGAGTGAACTACGAAAGGTAATCGACTTGGTATGTACATTGTGAGCGTGAGGTCACCTAGGTGAGCAGTAACCAAAGCCCTAACAAAGTCAATCATGGTCTCACATCGGCAATGCTACAAGGACGCTAGATGGTAATGTGACCTCTAAGGCGGGAGATGTGGGTGATAATGGTGGGATGACATGTAGAGTTGAAGTCTATGGGATGGTGAACACACAAGAAACCCAAGACTAAGGGTGTGGAATACCGCGCTGTATGGGCAGCAGCCTCATCGTTGGAACCCACACCTGTCGACCATCCCGCCTCACCGCGTCGACTAATTACCCTCGTCGACCACCTTCCCTCTCCCCTCAAAACCTTGGACGGCCAGATCCTAATCATAGGGATGGATTTAAAGGTTTGATGGATGGTCCATGACGAGATGCCTTCATCGTAGCAACAATGCGACAGGTCCTCTCCAATCAAATGTAAACCGATCTATAATATGACAACGTCAGACGGAAGCCTAGCATGAAGCCCTCATGAGATATACTAGTGATGTCTACCATCACATAGATCTAAAAAAACAAACCAAACAAAAGTAAATTTTTTATCTATACATTAAATTTTGGAAAATAATTGAGAATTTAAAGACTCTTACTTACCAACAAGTGGGATGTTGTAATTGTATTATGATACCTTATTTGATCCCTATTGAGTGGCAGGTGATCAAACGTCGGCTATGATCTATACAACTCATGGATCACTAAGCTTCATACCAACCGCAGAGTCGATGTGGACGATCCTCTTGCACACAGTGATCCATAAGGGAACATAACGTACGTATATGCCTCCCAATCATACTTGTGCAGATCCCTGCCCAATCAATGTAGCTCTTGCTTTAGTGAGCAAGACAAAGATATCCCTTAATGAAGGCTAAATTGACACAAGATTCATTTTGTACGATGTCACTCTATAATCTCAAAGCAGATAAGTTATGACATCGTCCAACCAAATTTCCTAATCAACTAAACATATATCAAGTAGATGAGTAACCGACTCTTCGATGTATAGCTCCCATAACACCTACAAATATCCACGCTACATCAATATCAATATGACTAAAATTATCGTTATTGTGAATATGACTAAAAATAATATATATTAATATACAATTACCCGATCATGAGTCTATGCATTCAATTGGTCGCGATATAAGGTGAGCACACCAAATAAGTTATTCACCTATAATAAAGGTACTCTTCAAAAAAATCTTAATGGATTAGCTGGCTCAAGCTCAATCGACTCAAGCCCGATCGACTTGAGCCTAAGACTCAACTGGTAATCCATGTTATAGATCCCTTCACAAAAGCCCAACTAGCCGCCGTCTCAGCTTATGAAACGGATGAAATAACAGACGCCATGTGTCCACTCTGTACAAATCGTCACCCTATGTAACACCAATTTTCTCTACCTCCATCTCTAGGGTTTCTTCTTTCCTGACCATAAACAGTCGTCGTCGTCCTCCATATTCCTCCGTCTCCGATCAGTTCAACGATTCAGATCGATGGATCTGGAGGTAATCGGCCGCCACGCCCTCCTCTTCGATGACGACGATGCCTCGGCATTCGTTAACTCTAATGACGCGCTTGTAGAATGGAATTCTCTTCTCATCGATCGCTACGACGTTCGCCACCTTCTCCCAACACCGCTTCCGCCGCTCAAGCGGCGGCGCCACCACTCCTCTGCTTTGTCTGCTGAAGATTCTCAGCTTGAATCGGCTCTTGATCAGGAAAGGTTTCTAGATCTCCCGCCTCCTTCTGATGAACAAGGTAAATATTTTATTTATGTGCTTTATTTATTTTTATTTTTGAAATCGTTGATGTATACTTTAATTGAATTAAGGATCTTAACATTAACTTCATAGATTAGGGTTTTTGGGTTTCGAATCTGCAGTATAAGTTACTTCTCTGTGGTCAGATGCGAAGTTTAGTTTTTCTTGCTTTCCGTTTTGAAATTTGCTGCTGAGAAGAAGTTTAAGGAAGTGAAAATGATGAATATTTGTGAAAATAGTGGTTTTTAAATTTTTTTTTCGTTTCTTTCTGATAGGAGAAAAAGAATTATTCTCAATGTCTCAGGGGAAAGGTTCTAGAGTATTGTTAGTGAATATAACTTGAATTTCAGTACGAATAGTACGACATTGCCGAGATGATGATCTCTTTTACAACTTCACATGGCCACTTGTGGAACGCCACTCCACAAGCACAATTAAGATATACAGGAGTCACAGCTTGCAATTAATGAGGCCTATGTGGTAATATGCTCGCTAGAATGGGATAATTTGGTGTGCCACTTTAGTTTTAATTTGGTAAAACAGTGAGATTGTGCTGAAGATTTCATAGCGTCATATTAAGTATACGCGTGCTATAGACCATGTGTTAAAATGTGACAATGTGGTTTGATGTAGTAATGTACCATTACTTGTTCTGTCATCTGTAGAATGAGTGGCAAGAAACTATTTAATAACAATAGACTACGAGTAAATTCCAAGTTAACATTGTTTTCTCATGCTCTTGATCACATTCAGGAGATTGTGTTGAGATAAAGAGTCCGCTAAAAGTTCACAAGATCAAATATGTGTCATGTTTAAATCAATTTAATTATGACTCATTGAACCCGTACAAGCTGATACATATGCTCTACATATGAACAGATAGGCTAATGTGATATGCTATGATCTATTTAACTGATCTAGATGAGTTCCTTATATTCTTGGATATGGCATCCATTTCTGGAACCATTCCAGTGATTGAAATTAGAAACTTTACCCATGAGTAAAGGAGGGAAAACACATGAGCACAGGGGCTGCATCTACTGGCATCTCTTAGGTAATCAAGTTTTGGAAGTATTGATAGTTATAAGTGTCCGTGTTGGTGCAGCATTGGAAATGGTGTGTTGGGGTAGAAACAATATCTGGTGAGCAAGGTCGAGCTCTGAGTGTTTGTTGCTAATCTATATAATTGTTATGCTTCTGTTTTCAAAATCATTTTAAAGTTTGCAGGAACAGTGTCTAGTTTGCAACAGTTGCATATCTCAGAGAGATGAGCAAGGGTATTTTTATCTCACTCTGTCAATTCCTTGATGTTCTTCTGTCTTTGATATTGGTTTGTTTTCTTAGTTATGTATGTTATCACCCTATTAAGTTAAAACAAGCACATTTAGAATTAAGTTTAAGTTTATTTCTTCTTATATACAGAACTAGATGGTTTGGAAAATGAAAATGCTGCTGGCTATCACTCTGTTGCCTTTTCATATGGGAACCCTGATGGTTCTTCCAACCAAAAGAATGTTGATTCTAGATCAGATACTGCCTTCGAACCACCCTTTCCAGTGCCCGAAAACTTACTCAACAACCTGGTAAGTATTTCCGCTTTAAGTTTCTCTTCACCAATTGTTTTTTGTTTCTGTCTTTTTTATATGGTCTGGATTGTCATTTGTTTATCACTTATGCTTATCCAATCTGGAGACATGATAATTGTTTAGGGTACATGTGTTATTCGAAGGCTTACCATGTCTAAGTTTCAGATGCTCGGAGCACGCATGGAGTTCTTGTGACCTAAGGTTGCCATTCATGGGCAACTTGTTCCCTTTTGATGTCATGACCAAGGGACGGCGCAGGTGGGATTAGGATGGTAGAATTTCATTATTTTATCGGGGAGGATCATCTTCAAAATCACTCACGGAAAAATTGGATGAAACATTTCTTCACAGAGTTCTTTTGCTTAATCTTTATTGTTATCTGAATGTATGTGAGGTTTAATGGTTTAAGTAATAAATTACTTAGGAAGCTTTTCAATTTTCTTAAATTATTTTGTTACATCTTTATGAAGTATGGCATTATTGAAATGGAGAACTGGTTTTGTTCTGTTTTCCAGCCTCCAACAGAGAAGCTTCATCAGATCATTGCAAGGACTGCTATGTTTGTTAGCAAACATGGTGGGCAATCAGAAATTGTTTTGAGGGTAAAACAAGGAGACAACCCAACATTTGGGTTCTTGATGCCTGGCCATCATCTTCATGCATATTTTAGGTTTCTTGTTGACCACCGAGAACTTCTAGAAACTGATCTTGATGGAAAATCTGAAGAAGATAAGAAAGCTGATAATGATGACAATCAGACAGGTGGTGTTGGAGGAGGTGGAGCTTTGTCCTTGCTTGGCTCTATATATGGGTCTGGGGAGGATGAGGAGGGCACAAATATGGATGCCTCAGAATCTCAAGAAAATAACCATAAGAAAACCTCCATTGCTGCTAATCCAATAATTGTTCATGGTTCAGATGGGATGGTTTCTTCTATGAATATAGATGGAAGCAATGAAGCAATTCCTAAGCATCTGCCTCCTAAAGACAAAGCTTCTGTGTCAAAAAAGAACCGTGTTTCCAGTACAGTAAAGGGTGGAACTGCAAGTAGCCTGAAAAAGAAAGGCGAAGACTTGGGTTTGTTTGGTGCTGCCTTGGACAAGTCAGAGACTTCTGCATTGCCAAGCACCTCCAAGGTTAAAACCTTGGTTTTGGAGCCTCCATCTGACTTAAAGAGATTGGTTGCTAAGATAGTTGAGTTCATTCTAAAAAATGGAAAGGAGTTTGAAGCAGTGCTCATTGAACAGGACTACAAACATGGGAGATTTCCATTTCTTCTGCCTTCCAACAAGTATTACCCTTATTATCTGCAAGTTCTTCAAAAAGCGCAAGAGGTGTGTTTTTAAAATGTTTGTCTTTTTTCTTTTCATTTTTAAGTAAATTGCCATGAGATGAGACATGGAAATCCATTGGTATTCAAAGTTCTTGAGTTTTATATAAGAAAGGGAGGAATTTAGTGTCAATACTTTTTGCTATAAATGCTCATTCATTTAGTGTCATTTGGAGTCAAATGCTAGAATGACTAATCTTCCTATCCCGGGTTATATAGATAAATTTTTAGATACATTATTTAAGCTGCTTTGTTATTTTTAAATACATTTTTTAAGCTGCTTTGTAATATTATGCATTCCATATGCTGAAGTGTCATAGTTTTCATACTATGTGTTCGCTTCATACATTTGCCTCCAAATCAATAATGATAGGTATTATTTGTAAGGTGTGGTATTTGCTTTGATGCCAGATTTTGATTGCTGAGCATGTTTAATTGGAATGTAATGGTCAGACTATCGCATTATCCTTCTAATTTTTGGAGAAGTTGATGACCAAAATCTGTGGGTTACTCTTGTGATATTGCAAATTTCAAATGGTCCTCTAATTCAACTGGAGCTAATATTACAGCTTTATATTTGGAACATACACAGAAAGGAAAATTTTCTGATGCTACATCATATCTCACCCCTCCAAGGACCTATTATTGGTTCTCCTTTTCTCCCTTAGTGGTTTACAAGTACTGATTGTATGATTCCTATTTTTCACAAGCTTAATCTAGCACCCGATGCAGTATTGGATTTTCATGCATGTGTCTATAACTTGTGTGTGAACTAGTTTGGTGCCATGTATTTTCTATCTGGTTGGTAAAAATTTAATCTTTTTGCAATTATCAACATTCATTTCGTCAAACCTGATAGAATAGATGATTTAACATGATAATTTACTAATGCTGACTACCATGCTTTATGTGATTCCCTCTGTTGCTGATGGCTTCATTGTCTGTGGTTTTCCAGTCAAAATTAACTGGCAAGGATCTTGGTTCAGAGAAGGATGTGGTGGACAAAAAAATTGCTCCATCCTTGGGTTCTTATCATGATATGCCATATGATGATTCTGACAGGAAAGAAAAGTTTAAGATGGTTCTTGGCAGGTCAAAGAAGGATGGACAAGATCATCCTTCTACCAAAGTGACTCAGCAACAGGTTGGTGTCAGTGCGGATGCAGCTGCAGCCATTCTTCAGGCAGCCACAAGAGGCATTAAGAATCCCAATTTTGATTTTCTTCCAAAGACATCATCAAGTAACAATCATGGCCTTAGTAGTGAGGGTGGGCGGGCTTCTAGCTTTCAGAGTCTCCTTTCCTCTCAGCCTCGTAGTTCCAGCCAAAAGTCAGATCCAAATGGTGGAGGACCGGCTACTACCGTTTCTGTACCTGCTGCCAAGGCTATTGCAAATACTGCAGCACTTGCAGCTGCTAGTGAAGCTGACTCATCTGAAGCACACTTGACTAAGGAGCAGAAGCTGAAGGCTGAAAGATTGAAACGCGCAAAGATGTTTTCTGCCATGATTAAAGGTGGGGGGCCTCCTGCTGCGCCTTTAAAAACTGAACCGGTTCGTAGCTTCTCAGTGGAGCCAACTGAGTCTGGGGTTTCTGGTTTTGGTGGTTCGGCTGGTGAAGCTTTAAATCTTGCCAGCAAAGAAAGAGAAGGAAGCTCAGTTCCAGTAGATGTTGATACATTCGATAAAACTGAGAAGCTGGAAAAAAAGCATTCTGACACTGAACATAATGAACTGCGGTCCAGGAGGAAGTATAGGTCTCGATCAAAAAAGGATGATGAAGATGATGAGGATGAGGATGAGGAGGAGGAGGAGGAGGAAAATGATGAAAAAGAAGGCAAAAGGGATCACAAGCAGCACTATAGGAAGAAGCACCACCGCTCACGCTCTCATCATTCTTCACATAGCAGTAGAGACGACAGGCATCATAAGCATAGAAAAAGGCATTCTTCTTCTTCCAAGGACCGAGAATCTCGGCATCATCACAAGCACGAGTATTCAGATGATGAGCATCGAGACCACAGAAGAAAACGAAGTAAGAAATCTCATTCAGAAAAAAGGGAAGTAGTAGACTTGGAAGAAGGGGAGATCAGTACAAAATCCTCAGATCAATCAAAAGCCGCCAGTGTGGGTGAAGTTGCCAGCAGAGAAGCGTCTATGGATTTATCAAATTCTCAACAAGTTCCTAAATCCCCATCTCAGCCCTCTGAAACCACCACCACCACCACCACCACCCAGGTTTCTGATGATCTAAGAGCCAAAATTCGGGCAATGTTGCTGGCAACCTTGTAGTAGTCTCAGACACCAACCAAACCAAACCAAACCAGTCTCTACTGTTTTGTCATGAGTCATGACTACTGCTGCAGATATCACACCATTATTTGGGCGCTGCTGTTGTAAAGAGAGAGCCTTACAACGGATGATTGATTACCTTTCTCAGTTGGGTATTATCCCTTCTTCGTTTTGGGTGATTGTCGCCAACTGCTACTGCTATAATTAGAACCTATTGAGTTCTTCATAGCAAATCCACACACAAAAATTGGTTAAGTTAATCTGATTTTCGATGCGTCTGTTCTCTATATTTTATTACCCTATTCATTCTCTATTATTCATATACATACCCCACGATGGATCCCACAACAAACAATGGTAGATGGTCTTCGCTGGTGTTGAGGTTTGATTCAAGTATTGTTTTCCAATAGATGATTGACTGTAACAGGAGAAAATAAGGGGCCGGAGTTCCGACGAATATGTACAAAATGACAGGAAGTTGGCATGTTTTTCCCGCTAAGTGACCATAACCTTAAAATACACTCTAGTGTTAAGAAATATTTGATCAAAAGACATCGAATAATCCTAAATTTATGAATTTAGAATTACTCGTGTTTTTTTTTTTTTTTAATAACTCATTTTAGACAAAAATCATATTATCCATTTCATCTATTCACATTCCCTTAAAAGAATGGATTGTTTTTATATATATAAAAAGGTCATTTTTGTCAATATTAGGTCAAAAATTGATGAATGTCAAATATTCAAAACTGGGTTTTTAATAGGTCTTTTAATCAAATTATCCTAGTATTAATAATAATATTTTCATAATCAAAGAGATTGTACAATGAGTAGGATGACAAATTTCCTTTATCCTAAACTTGGAATTTCCTTCTTTATTTTCCACCAACTTTTTTTTCAACATCTATATACTTTGTAATACAGCTTAATAATACAACTTTTTTTGAAAGATATTTTCCACAACTTTTAGAACTTAAACACTATGAATAGTTGTGTGGATGATGAGATGCATGATATTTATATGCACTTTATATCCCATTTATTCATTTTTAAAACATGTTTGCAATGTTAGGTGTTTAATACAGCTTAATAATGCAACTTTTTTTGAGAGATATTTTTCACAACTTTTAGAACTTAAACACTATGAATAGTTGTGTGGGTGATGTGATGCATGATATTTATATACATTTTATATCCCATTTATTCATTTTTAAAACATGTTTGCAATGTTAGGTGTTTATTTTGCACTCAATATATTTGAATAAGGGTGATTTGATTAAACAATCTTTTGAAAATCCAATTTTGGAAATGTGACTCTCATTGATTTTTGGTTTAATTTGAAAAAAAATGTCTTTCTTAAAAAACCAACCCATTTTATAAGAAAGAATGTAAATACATGATATGGAGAAGATATATTTGTTCAAAATAAATTATCTTTCATAAAAAAAAGGATGGGAACTGTCTTTTAATCAAATATTTCCTTTGAATAACACTTCTTTTTGGTTTTCGTTTTAAGTTAAAAGTAACCATCTATTTCAAAAAAAAAAAGAAAAAAGAGTAATCATCTTGGATATGGTTCATGGTTTGTTCATGAACCATGGTCACAAAGCCCACCATAATTAACGTTCATTGAATTTCACCTACTATAACGACTATAAGATTACCTAATTAGTCTTCTAATTCAATGCTTTATAATAATAATTGCCTATTGTTTCTTCAAGTTAGGTAACATGTCATCATTGTCAATTATCGATTTATATACACACACGGGTGATACTTCAATTAAATTCAAACTGTTTGAATATATTCCATTATTGGTTTGATCCCTTTTTTTCATTGATTAAAAAAAGAAAAAAAGAAAAAAAAAAAGAGGGTTAGATTAGCATTTAAAAAAGCGGACCTACATAGGGTTAAGGGCTACAATGCGATGTTGATGTAAATGTTGACTCTGCCTTATAAATGTCTCCTCTAAAATTAATTCTGCGGCTTTCATAGTCATTTTGAATTTAAAGTTGTAATTTTTTAAATTATTTTCTTTTAAGAAAACAAAAAAACAAAAAAAACAAAACAACGTGCTACTAACATTGCTTGTCATGTGAATTTTATTTTTTTTTTCTTTTCTTGGTTTGCTGCCATTTCTATTCTTCTTTCATCCAATTCTTGACTAAGAAGAAGGAATATATGCCACACGTTTGCAAGATTGGAAGATTGCCATATTGTCGTCAACTTGCATTTTTCTCTTAGAAGAGTCTTGTTAGCAAATTGTTTAGCAGAGAATTTTGAAAATGACCTTTCATACCATTTTCCTCATTTTATTTTCTCTTCCATAAAAATAGTATTAATTTTTAAATCATGAAAATAATAACTTTTAATATTTTCTTAAATTAACTTAACTTTAGACATCTCCAATTCCTTATATATAATTCATTTTCCTACTAAAAAAAAAATACTATTTGAAGAAAATTAGCACACGGATGATAATTATGGAGTGTGGACCCAAAATCCTAGAGGCTAAAAGACCTTAGGGCTAAGAAATCAATCAAAAAGTAAGTGGTTGGGGTATTCAATTTGGAGTGTGATTGGAAAAAGGTTGTAGGGGTTACCCCACATGAAAATCAAAATTAAACAAGATTTCTTAGTCAAATCTACTTCCTCATTAGATATCAAAACAAGAGAAAAAGACTTTCACTACTCTTAACTTTTCTCATAGTTCAAGTACTCTTTTCCACGGCACACGTGAAAAGTGATTGAATACAAGTATATAACTTGACTTCCCTTTCCCAATTTTAATTTAATTTTCGTTAAACTTTTCTAAACGTGTGTATAATTTCAACGTGTGATTATAGACTTTTTTACAACAAGCTCCTTATGTATAAATAGTTTTAATTTTATTAAAATGATCCTACCGACATAAATTATACATGTTTTCATAAGAAAAAGTGTTCCCAAAGTCAGGATGGATTCAAGTTCAAAGGGTGCAAAATTAAGTAACATAAATAACTATGGTTCAATGGTTTTTATAATTGTTTTCCCAAAAAATTTCAGTAGAGACTTATATCTAACCACCAAGTCCTTAAATGGTTAAGTCCCCCTATATATGTATATGAAAAATAGAAAACTAATTAAACCCAAATTAATTAATGTTGCTTTTTTTGACCATGGGCTCTACTGGAGATGGGGGGATGAATCTAGAAAAGTGGAGAAACATGAGAAAGAGAAAGAAGAAAACAAGTTGAGTTTGAATAGAAGTTGCAGGTAGCCATGGTTGGTAGCTATGGATTGTCACATGGAGAAATGAAAGATGTTTAATGTTGGAAAGTAGGGAGTGGTACCAACTTTTGAAAATAATTTCAAAAATATGAAAACCAGATTGGCCCCAAGAAAGATGTAAATCCCTTTTTCTTTTCTTTTTTTTGTTTTTTTGTTTTTTTAATTTTTTCTGAGTGTTCAACATGCCTTGGCATTCATGTTAGGTTTGACATGCATCCACGTCTTCTTTTTCGGTTTTTAATTCATAGGTTTTGATTAACTTGACAAGCAGATAGCCACATGGGGATCTTGGGATATTATAGCTTTTGTTTTTTTGTTTAGATTCAAAGTTGAAGTTGAAATCAAGATTATTTTTTTGAATTGAAAAGTTTTTATATGTTTTATATAATTATGTTAAAAAGGAAGTTTAAACAAAGTATATTTTTATTTGTTCGTATTAAAATAAGTATAAAATAGGAATCCTTTAAAACAATTCATGTTTCATGCACAACGGGTCAAATACAGTCCCAATCTCATGATTTTAAGGTAGTATCTGAAATATTAAAGGCAGTATATTTAACCAAAATATATATGAAACATTAATTATTTTAAAATAATCTTTTAAAATTTATATTTTCATAAACTTTTTTTTGGGATATATTTTCATAAACTTAGGTTCATACTTTATAATTTACATAAAAGTGTATGAAAGTACATTTTTTAGAAAATTAATTACTTTAACTTTTTTTAATAAGTTAGAAACTATTGTATAGAAGAAGATTCACGTGACCTTTGGCTTTTTACTTAATAAGGCTTAATAAGATTAAGTATATAATCTTTGTTTTTTCTAAAACAATATCAATCTTAGTGATTTTTATCTAAATTTTAAATAAAATTTTAAAAATATATATACTTTTATTTAATTAGCATAAAACCAATCATAAAAGTTTCAATTGGACCATAAAATATAGAATATCTATTTTTTGTTTTAATAGAAAGAAAATTCAAAAAATTAAGCATTAAGAAAAAGTAAAAATGCATGCTAAATATAAAACAGTTTTGGGTATCATAACTTAATTCAAATATGTTAATTTGATGAACTTCTAGATGTAGGCCTTCGAATACTTGACATATAACATACTCAACCATATCATAACGTTTCACCAAAATTATAATATTTTAAAATTATGTATACCTATTGAGAGAGTTTAAAATTTTTACTTTTAAAATAAAAAGTATCTAAATTATGGAAATTTTCATTTTTAAAAATTAGTTTGATTTAAAATTAAAATATAATGCAAAGAAAATCTTTTTAAACATGTAAACACATAATAATTCTATTCAAAAACACTATTAAATAAAAAAACTTTACAATCAAAATAAATTCCAAGTGCTACCCCCTTGGCCTTGAAAACTAATAATCAAAGATTACTTCGTGGAACATCATAATCACATCCTGATGAAAATTTCCAACCAAAAGTAGGAAAAAATAGATAGAAGCTGTAAGCAGGCTGCTATTATTTAATTAATTCATGTATCCCAAAATTTCAAAGTCTAAAGCCTTTCTTCTTTGACATGCAATGTAGCTAACTGCACCCCACCATTTTTTCCAAGCTATGGGTTGGCAAAAAGAGATTGTAGCCACGTCCATGTCAACCTCTTCATCTCATCCTTTTATTATCATTTTTTTTTTACATTTGAGTTTGAATATACCTCTACTATGTATAAAATTCATTTACCTATATATTAATATTTGAAGGTTGTTTTCAATGATCATTTCAAAATAATACACATTTGATGACCTGCCTATGTGTAGAAACCTTTACTATAATAAATTTTGTTTTGGTTGTATACTATTATTAATTATCACTCGACTCTTTGTTGTCATTAATTTGTACCCGTTAGTACTAACGAATTTTTCGCTTTCTTCTCGTTGAATTTGTAGCCATTTGTGGTAGGCTGCAAGACGCCACTTTTCTTACCCTCTTTGCTGAATTTTTCTAACAATTTGTTTTCTTCATAATTCTAAACTTTGCTTAAATCCATAGAGTAGGAGGGATGAGATCGCTTGTTAAGATAAACCTCTTATCTTTAGTCAAAATTATTCATGTTTGGCTCTTAAAATGAATTAGATAATGGTGATGTCAAGAGCAAGTATTTCTAGCATTTGAAAGTATTTTTCTTAAAAAATTTACTTCGATAAAATTCTAAAAGATATTTAAATTACTTAAAACGTTAAAGTTAAATTTTTTTTTGAAAAAAACATATTTTCTACGAACACGCACGTGTGTTTTTGTTTTACAATAGTATGAAATAAAATATAACCCAAAATGAAGTTTATCGAACTAAGGATTTACTAAGCACCTTCTAGAACATGGTTTTAGGTAAGAAGCACAAGGTTTCTAAGGAAAATGTTAACCAGCATAAGTCTTCATATAACACAAGTATTTTCAATGGTTATAATGAATAGAGGTGGAATGCTTATAGAATTAGACTTGTGGGTACGAGAAAAATTAATGGATGAAATTCACAAGTCTTAATTGCTAAGATTACAAAATTAAAGATACAGTTGGTTATTCCAACAAGTTAAGCATTTAGTCACATGTAAGTGTCATCCTTTAAGAGAAATTTTGAATGCATATTGACAACTTGAGCCTTTATTGTAGAATTTTGATTAAAATCAAAGGGTTAGATCTCAACAAGTCACCCTTGTCATTGTTTAATGAGCACAATATAGGATATTAAGAAGAAGAAAAATTTAAAATTCCATAGAATAAGAGGGTTGGGACTTGCTAAGTCAAGCCAATCTATAGACTTATAGTCATCATCCAATTTACTTCATAAACATAGACGGATAGACTCTTAAATGAAGTAGATGATGAGTAATTTTGGTTAAAAGTATTCTTTTAGCATTATAAAAATAAAAAAATCTTTAAAATATATTTAATATGAATAATAACCCAACAACAAAAATATCAAATATTTTTATAGAGAAAGTAATTATAAAACAACAAATGATAACTACATCTACAAATGAAAGAAAGAAAAAAATTTTCTGGATATTATATGTAGCACATACATTAAAAATTACTATTATAGGATCTCAAAGTATATATCATGTTTTTCCTTCGACACTTGCATACTATTGAATAGAAAATCTTATTATTCCATCTAGTATAATATTTTATCAATTCATCTTGTTTTGAGTAATGATATCTTACCTTTCAAAATATTTATAAGGATATTTCTAATAACTTTCTTATTTGTATAAAATCTATTGATAATGAGATGCACATAAATTTTCTTTAAAAGTATATCATATTTTTATAAAACAAATTAAATAGGCACAAATTAATCAAAGGTTTTGCATCATCTTAAAATTGAATCAAATTCTTGACTAAATCAAGCCAATGGATAGGATTGTCCACATAATTTCAACTGATGGATTACTTGTAGTGGATCATTTCTTGACTTTGAGTTTATCCTATAATATTTTGAGATAGAAGTTCTCATTTTGCATGCTTTAAATAAAAGAAGAAGAAGAAGATTTAATGAGTAATCATGTGGGTCTTTTTGGATCAGAACTTATAATGTTAAAGCACTTGTGTTTTTTATGATTGGGCAGAGGTTAACCCAACAGAGTGGTGTGTTAAATACTAATTAATTAATTAATTATCTAAGTATTTCTTTATAAGGTATAATGACATTTTTATATGTCAAAAGACTAAAGTAAGTGCAGTTAAAAGAAGCTTTATCGTTTCCCAATGTATGTAAAAGCTTATAAAATTGTTCAAAAAAACTAATTTTCTTATATTTAATTGTTTTTTTTTTTTGGATAATTATATTTAATTGTTTTACAAAAATAAGTTAAAGAAAACCATATATACTAAAATTATTTAAAGCTTATATATATTTATCAATTATTTAATTTTATTATAGAGTGAAATAAATTAAATGAGCTCTAAAATAAATAAAATAATTTATCAATTTTAATTTTTTTGTATTGTTTTTTAAAACAAAAATTTGATTTTAACACAGAACTTATGATTTTATTAATATACATTCTTTTTTATATTTTTGTGAATATTTCATGAAAAAAACAAATATAAATTATTTAGAATTTTCCTTTGAATCAAGTACTACACAGATTGCATTAATTATGAAATAGATTCACCTATATAAAAATGAAAAATTAAAATTAAAAAAAAAAAAAACATCTTTACGAACTAGAAATCAAACAAACAAGCTTTAAAATTTAGTTAAAACCCAAAACTAGAGTGACTTAATTCAATAAATCTAGGTTGATAAAAAAACAAAAAAAAGGATTAATCTTGTGCATGGTCTAAAATATGTTAAAAAGAAAAAAGCTACTAGTATCCACCCATGTCATTCTCTTGGACTGCTCATGAAAAGAAAATTTCCAATAAAATGGTCAATTCATAGCCACAATTTCTCCGCTTATCACTAACTAGCTCTTAGATCCATCTTTGAAATTTGAAATTTTCTCAGAACAGAAAAAGAAAAACATAACCACCAATCACCAACCATACATGAAACTGCTACCTATCAGATTCATAATCATAATTCATTCCAGGTTGTGGGCAACCCCATTAAAAGTCTTTGCCCACACAACGTGATCATATTAATAATAATTATATATATATATATATATATATATATATTTATATATTTTGGCTTCCCCGTGATATATAGTTGAAAACTAGAGCCGTATATAAGCGGTGGGAAAAATTTGTAGTCGGTTTGACTTCTGATTTGATGCCGCCATGAAAGATGGGATTGTAATTTGGAAAGGTTCAACCTTCTTCAGATCTAACTAAAAAAGAAAAAAGAAAATCGGAAATATTATGGATTAAGAAATATTTATTCATTGATTTTAATAAATATATGGAGATATTGTTTGATTTTAGAAACATATGTTTAAAAGACATTAAATAATCTTCTTAGAATATGTGAATCTAACATTTTTGTGTATTTTTCAAGAAAAGAATCCATTTTGATAAAATGTCCTTATTTATTTCATATATTTGCATTATCAGTTAAAAGAAATGATTATTTTTGTAAAGAAAATAAAGATATATTTATCCACTAGACTAAAAATGGATGAAGGATCAAATTTTTAAATTTGGTTATTTAAAAAGTTCTTCAATCAATTAATCTTAATTTTAAGGAGGACACTAATAAGACATTTTTTTGTAAGAGAGGGTAGGTGTCTGGGCCAAACATTGATTAATCTCCTTAAAGGTTAGGATGAGGTTAAACATCAATGACGATAAGAGGATTCCAACTGGTAAGAAGCAAAACTTAGGTCGGACCAAATAAATGAGCTACCCCTAGAGTTGGGCACTTATGTCTTTGAAAATGCGTTTGTTAAAAATAATAATAATAAGATTAAAATGGGGTAAATAGGGAGGGGGGGAGAGAAAAAGGTTGACTATGCCTTCTCACGTGGAGAGCGCCGGACCAATCGGAGCGGTGGACTCGCGGAACGGACAACTCAGTCTTACACACAGTAGATCTGCAGCTTTCTCTATCCTCTCTCTTCTATCTCTCAGTCTCTCCAGATGTCATATTGACGCATCAGCTTACCTCAGAGGTTAAAGAGGAGGATCTGTTTCTCTATTTGGTCTTTGCCCAAGTTCTAACCCCTAATGCCGAGTCTATTGCATCACTGAGAGAGACTTTTTAGTTTAGACTTCCTCTTCCTTACACTTCTCTCCTCCTCTCTTCATTTCTTCTTCTTCTTCCATCCTATTCATGGATTGTGGTGGTGACGGGCACCTCTGATATTCATCCTCATTTTCCGTCTCCCTCTGCTTTTCCAAGCCTTATTATGGGATGACGGCGTCGGCGGCGGAGGAGGAGGGAGTATGCTTCAAGCCCCCCAGCCGAGGATCACGAGATGACTCTTCGTCAGAAAGAAACCACACCTATGTCGATGTCAAGAGGGAGACGACAACCCCACATGATGCAAGGGGTATTCTAGTTTCACATAAATGTAATGTTAATTTTTCTCATTCACTTCTCTCAAATAGTGTCCATATACAAACCTTTTGATTTCAGATTTATTGTGGTTTTCTTTTATTGATTACAGATTCTGGTTGAATCTTTCACTTTATCAGCAAAAAAAAAAGCAGTGGCAGCTATGACGGAATTTTCATCGCATCAAGAGAAGCTAACATGACTGATGTGGTAGATTGATTCTTTTTAATTCTTTCTTTGCTTTTTGGGATTTATATTGACTTGAATTTATTTATGTGGTGCAGAAGTTGTAGGTCTACGAGCTGAGTTGGAGAATATGAACAAGGAACAGTTGCAGCTTCTGTTGAATCAAGTCAACAATAGCTTCTCTGCCTCTACAGTAGATGTACAAAGGTAAACATTGATCCAAAGGTCCCATAACCATGCAACCATAACTAGCGAGCTGAAATCACCAATGAGGTAGTTATTTCTTTTCTTGATTTTGGCGTGGTTTTTTTTTCATATCTATTCAATGTTCTTGCCAAAATTCGGGGAATACAGTCCCTTCCTATGCCATGTTCAATCCTTAACCATTGATCAGGCCTAGTTAGGCATTTTTGTTTGTGGCAATTAATTTCCCGATATCTGTTTTTTTTTTTTTTTATTATTATTATTAGTGAGTGCAGAAGGAAAACAGGAGAGAGAGGAACAGAAACGGAAACCATTATTCCGGAGGCAATTCATGGATTTGGGCTGGGCCTCAAGAGGGATGGGAGTCGTCACCGTCTTGTTCAGTCCAGATCCCAACCACAATGAAGATGTTTCCATGGAGACAAGTAGGAGGCGGAAGACTGTCAGTACTAGTAATGAAAACATAAATATGGATGGAGAGAGAGAAGATAGTGCAAATCAATCGTTTCAAGGCGGGCTTCCTAACAAAACTCAAATTAAATTGTTCACCGATGTTGATCAACAAGCTGAAGCCATGTCTATGATGAGGAAAGCCCGAGTCTCCGTTAGAGCAAGATCGGAGGCATCCATGGTGGGTAACAAACAGTACTTTATATATTCCTGAATCATTCATTCTAAAAGCTGGATCCGCCACTGGATATATTAATTGTGTTTGACAAATTGCCAATATAATGTCATCAATCAATCAACCAATCAATCAACTAACTAACTATATATATATATATATATATGCAGATCTCTGATGGATGCCAATGGAGAAAATATGGACAGAAAATGGCGAAAGGAAATCCATGCCCTCGAGCTTATTACCGATGCACCATGGCAACAGCCTGCCCGGTTCGCAAACAGGTACAGAGGTCTGCAGAAGATCAGAGCGTGTTGATAACAACCTACGAAGGGCATCACAACCATCCCCTACCTCCGGCAGCCATGACGATGGCCTCCACCACGTCCGCAGCCGCAACGATGATGCTCTCGGGATCAATGCCGAGCCCGGACGGGATAATGAGCTCCACCTTCACCTCTAGAGCCGTTTCTTGCTCCCAAGCTTGGCAAACCATTTCAGCTTCAGCCCTTTCCTACTATCACATTAGACCTTACTGCACACGGCCCTAACCTTTTCCACCACCAAATCCAAAGGCCAACTCCTCATTTCCAAAACCTTAACCTTCCCCCCCATAATTTTGCTTTCAATCCAGTTAATCTTCTTCACAGCCAATCAAAATTTTCTACCCTTCAAGGCTTCCCCCAGGAAATGCAGCCTCCTCCTCCTCCTCCTCCCCTCCTCCTCCCCGCGGAACCGTGAAGCCCGAAAACAGTAACTGCAGCAACGCCGCCAACATCGCAGACCTCAACTTGACGGCAGCTCTGTGGCAGCCCTCACTTCCTTTATTGGCAATGTTCACCCAAACAATAGTAGTAATAGCAGCACCAACACAAGAACCACCAATTGTCGATAATAGTATCGGGAACTCGTTTTGTAGGTAATTAAGAATCTTAATGGAACTATTTTTGCTCTAACCAGTTACACAATTAGGATTAAATTAAACCAAAAACAAAACAAAAACATTCTCAGGTGTTTCTTGTTCTTCTTTCTTTATTTGGTTGGGTATGCTTTATTCATTGGTGAGGATGACGAGGTTCATTATTTTATGTTGTTTTCTTGGTTTCTTGGTACCTGTACTCTACATGCAGCTTAGAGAGAGAGAGAGAGAGTTGAGATTTGTGTGCTAAATATATTAGTTCAACCACCTTGGGCTAATTCGTTAGCAGGGCCATTAATTAAGGTGCCCAACTCCTTTCATTTCTTACAAAATTATCAAAGACTAAGGCCCCGTTTCATTTTTTTTTTCGGGCCGAATAACGAAGAATTCGCTCAAAGATTCACCATTGCTTTATCTTCACCACTCTATCACTCAAAATTCTTGAAAATAGTCAACAAAAAAGCCAAAATTTTAGCTTTTTCTATCTCGTAAAAGCCCATCCCACCATGATTTTCATCTTTCCATACAAAATAAATTCACTCACTTATTTATCTTTCTATTTCTCACAAGATGCAGTTATAAATATAATTTTTAAAATTTCAGATTATAATATTATTCACAATAGTTAAGTAAAATTATTTTGAAAGTTACATGTTTTTTTTGATGTAGTTTGTACATAAATAAAACAAGCTTAATAAAAATAATATATATATATATATATATATATATATATATATATATAAATGATAATAATAATAATAAATTATTATTATTATTATTAACTTTGAATAAAATAAATTATAAAAATAATTATTAGGATCAAATGGAAACTAACAACTTAATCCTCTTAATAGAAATAAAATATTGAAAAACAACATCACTACTTAATGTTATTAAGACTATTCAAAGATGCTCAAGTTTATATCCATTCACTAAAAACAAACGTTTCTCACCTAAGTTCGCGATCACCAAGGCTAGCTAGCTACTAGTCATCAATCCTCGATTCACCTTCAAGTAGTTGAAGGAATTTGAGGGAAAATAGGGAAGAAAACTAAAAATAGAGTTAAATATGACATATTAATTTTATTTACTATTTCAAACCTATTTTAGCTGTCAAAGATTAAATGATTAATTACATACATAGCTTTTCAATTTTTTATTTTTCTAGTTTTTAAAAGTCTTAACTTTTTATTTTGTTCAATCAAGTGTCTCAACTTTTAGATTTTTTCTATTTTAATGACTCAACTTTTATTTTATTTTGAACTAATCAAAACTTATAAGGATGTTAATGCAACAAAAATTGGATCATATAAAAATATCAAAATTACTTAATTGATTTTTTCTTTAGGTGTGAAATAACAATATTATCATTTTCTCATTGAGTTTTTACTATTTTTTTTAAGATGAGTTTTTCCTATTTATCTGTTAGAGTAAAAATAAATGGATGAAATTGGTTATTAAAAAACTAAGATAGTAAACTTTTCTTAAAAATGCCATTTTAATTATCTTCTATCACTTTTATTTACTTTCCAAATTTCATATGAAAAAAAAAATAATTATATATGAATAATTGAAAATAAAACATGCATTTTCTTTTATGACAGACAAAGACATACATTTTCTTACAAAATTGTTATTGTAATTAGTGTACCTAATGCCGTTGTCAATGCAAGGATCGCTAACATTCACTAACCCAAAACCCGACATTTAATACAAACTTGCCAACATTCACAATCCAAACCCCAACTCATTTATTATTCGTATTAGGTGTCAACACAAATACGACATATTTAATTTGATTATTAAAGAAGAAATTATAATTTAATCATCCATACATATTTAAATACAAATAACCTATTAAATTTAACATGTTTATTAATTCTTATTATTTAAATTAATAGGAATTATAATTAATGAACCATATTTAACACAAATAAATCTTATTAAATAGGTTATAATTAATTAATATAATAATTAAACTATCAATTGATCAAATTGTTAGGCATCAACATAAATATGACCCATTTATTAAACATGTTAGACGTGTCAACACAAATATGACCAAAACACAATTATACTCAACCCAAACCCATAAAAACCATGTTGGGTTCGTGTCTTGTTCACGTGTTGGGTCAAATTTTGCCAGCCCTAATTATAATCATCATTTATTATTTTTACTTATTTTCTAAGCGTCATATGAAAACAAAAATAATTATATATAAATAATAAAAATATATAAAAAGTAATATATTTAGTTTTAAAAATATTATTTTAAAAAAAATAAGGTAGTCAATTTTATTAATTTCTTTTTTTAAATAGATAGATAATAAAAATTATATTGAGAAAAGGATAATATTATTAGAATGCTAAACACTTGATTTAATAAAAATTAACAGTTCAAACACTTAATTGAACAAAATACAAATCAAGATGCAAAAATAGAAAAAATAAAAAATTGAGACACAATTTATGTAATTAATCAAAGATTAAAGAATTTAAGAATTTATAAGTTTCCAAATAATTTAATTATATTTGATTTTTTGAGATTTTTTATTAGACAAATAAATATGAGAAAATCTTCTTTTTTTTACTTAGTTTTTTCTTCTCTTAATAAGTTGAACAACTAAACACGACCATAGACTCAATCATCATCGAGGATCTTATCTTCATGCCAATTTTATCTCTAGTTATCGCAAATTAGTTGAGTAGTCCAAATTAGGAATCATGGACATAAATTAACTTTTAAGGCACAAAATTAAACACTTACATTGCTCAAACATGACGCTTTAGTCGTCTCTCAAGAAGAGGTTCAATTGATCTCAATCGTGATTGACGCTACAAAGATGAAAGAGATTGGAGTGAAGAAAAATAAAAGAAAATAGACAAATTTTACATAATTCATTACTGTACCTGTACCTATATCCACGGAACGATGGATCAAACTTTTCACTATCGCATAAATAAGGTTGAAAGCATTTATCACCTTGGATATGATTGAATTGCAAAAATGCCCCTACACCTTGACTTAAACGCTTATCCCATTTGCCGGGAGCATGAATCACTTGTCATAACAATAAATGTAGCTTGTGAAGAAATGAACGAGATAGATCTCTCACAAATGAAAGTTCATTTGCACGGGATAGTAACCTGAACCCCTTTTTACCACTTCAATCTAAAGTAATTTGATCAGTTTACTATATAATGTATAGAGAATGAAAGACAAATACTTACCATTTATTTATTCTTTTCTTCTTTTTAATAATCAACACATAGACATTAAATGAATTATATAACATAAATTTGCCCTTCAACCAAGACAGACATCAATCATTCTGATATGAAAGAAACCATGTAACGAAGGTTCATGGTCTTTACTTTCTAATTATTATTTTCAGTAATTGTCTAAAGCTTTTTTCTTTGTTTGCAAGAGCATTTTATTCGACTTTGTTAATAATTTCTTTTGAGAATAATTTTCATGTAATTTTATTTATTCTTATCCGTTTGAAATAATTTTTTCCGGTTACCTTTCAAAATCTCAAGAACTTAATTTGTTATTTGACTCACCAATTTTCTTGCATTAAGTCATAAATAAACACTATAAATAACAGATAGTCATTCTTAGACGAGAGTTTTTATCCTTGTTCTCTAAATAGAAAATGAAAATGAATTTTTAAAAAAATAAATATTCAAAGATATTTAAAAGAGAATCATTAATAAATTATTTTCTTTTTTAAAACTATCAAGAAATTACTTTAATTTTCTCGCATTTATTAGGTGAGTTAGCACATCTAGTTACCTAAACCGAAACCGAACTCCTATAACATTATTATTTTACTAATCAAATAAAGTTCATCTACTGTTTTCAGTTTTTCAAGATAAATTATTTATCCTATTTAAAAAAAAAAGAAGATAAATGATTTATATTTGATTTTGTAATATCAATTGGTTTAATTATGAGTTTTAATTTTTTCATATTCTTGAATTGCTTTTTAAGTTTTAAATTATTTTTAAAAGTGGTAATTTTAGTACATATATATATAATTTGATTTGACATTTAAATAAACAAATTTGGATTCAATTGAAGATTTTTGTCTCTTTAGAAATTCAGGACGTGTTCAAATAATGTATTCCTCGTCATGTCCCACCCTAATCATATATAAAATTCATTTTTAAAAAATATAAATTTAAATTTTATTCTTTTATTTTTAATATAATAATAATTAAAAATCTCTAGCCAAAAAGAGACAGAATGTTAATGCTTATTAAATATTATTTATTTGAATATAGCATTTTTTTATATATCTATTACTCACTACAAAGTTATATAGTAATTTGTTTCCATGAAGATTTAACCTTATTTTTCTTTTATGCCTTATTGACTTTTAATCATTGAGCTAACCCTTATTTAATAATACAATATTAAAATTTTAAAAATATGAAATGAAGAAGAGGATTAAGATTGAGATGGGGAGAGATGTGCAAAACAACAATTAAATTAGGAATTAATTAGCCAATGAAACCTCACTTAGTAGTTTAAGAGTTGACATAACAAAGGGAATAGATTCAAGTTTTTAGGATAATAAAATACTACAATGTTGTATGATAAAGTGAATAAATTAAAAAAAAAAAAAAAAAGATTAACTATGCTAAGAAATGGGAAATTATGTCAAAGTGCATTGAAGCATCAAATATAATGAAAATAAAACAAAACACCCCAAAATCATAAGAAAAAATAAAAAACGTGACATTTGCAATAAAATATTAAAAACTTGGTGTAACATACTTATAACTAACTGCTTATTATATTAATTAACGTAATAAACTTTTGTGGAGATTTATAAAATTAAATTAGGAACAATTATAGAAAACAAAGTATTAATAATAGACGTCGTGTTGCGCGACCTTCGTGGTGTCTTCTGAACCGCTGATCATTATTTTGCAAAATTCGGCAGTATTGACCAATGTCAAATCACAACTCCTTCCGAAACTTCTTACCGTTGCCACGTCTACAGTCATCAATAATTCAAATTTCGGAAGAATAACACTACCTTCTCACTTCTCACTTCCTCAGTTCGAAGTGTAGTGAAGGCCTTCTCTTCCTCCACCTTCTTCCTTGATTCGCCTTTCCTGTTTCTATCATCATACATTGCTGTAAGATTTTCCTCTCCGCTGCTCTTTTTTGTAATTTGTATCTGCTTTCTTGTTTGATCGGAATCGTTGCTTTTGCTGCTCATGTTTGGCGCTGAGAAAATGGGAGGGGAGGAAAGGAAAACAACTTCGAGTTTTGAACATTAGGGTTTTAGCTTTTCGTTTGATTGTTTTTTCGTGTCGATTCGTATGCTGATTGATCCGACTTTTCCGTCTTGGAAAGCTAACCAGCGGAGAAAATGAATTTTTGCCTGCATTTTTCTTGTTTGAGTTTAGTGGACTAGTTTGAATTGCTTAACCGGATTCATGCTCCTGTACTTGATCGAGTTAAAAAAAAAAAATTTCTATTGTTAGAAAATGGAGATTGCAGTTTCGAGGAAAAGAACTGAAGTTTGAACGTTTCATCAATCACTGGGATTAATTGAGTTGAGTCAGTCGATAATTCCCATTTACGGAAAGAAAATGTTTTTGTGTTTTCCTCCATTTTCCTGCCAATCAGATATTATGCTTTTTGGTGTTTGGAGCTTAATGAACAATTACAGATTCTTCTGGATTCATGCTGTTATGCATTTTCTGTTTTTTTCCATTCCTTTTTTTTTTTTTCAGTTTGAGATGCTTAATTGTTAGTTTATGTTTCATTTTTTATTGTTCCAATCAAACGAGACTGTTTTCTAGTGTTTTCTTAGACAAGGATTGTTCTTGTGGATTGACAGTTAGCAATATGGGAGCCAAATGTTGGACTGTTGCAATTGCACTTTTTCTCTCAATCCTTGCGTTTTCACCAGAATTTTCGACAGCAGAAGGTGGATTGGTTAGAATTGGACTCAAAAAGAGAACTTTTGATCAAACCAACCGCCTGGCTGCGCGGTTAGAGTCCGCCAAGCGGAGGCCTTGAGAATCCCACCTGAAGTATAATCTTTTATGATAATGCAGCGGGGTCAAACACACATATATCATTGTTGCGCCACATAACTACATGGATGCTCAAATATTTTGGGAAATCAGTATTGGAACTCCCCTCAAAAGTTCACTGTAGTATTTGACACTGGCAGTTCTAATCTGTGGGTCCCCTCTTCTAAATGTTACTTTTCGGTGAGTTTTTCTAATATTGGATATTTTTACAATTGGGGTTTCTCCTTCTAGTTACCTCTCATGTTTGTTGAAGGAGAGAATCTCATGGTCTTCCTCTGTGAGGCAGGTTGCATGCTATTTCCACTCCAAGTACAAGGCAAGCCAGTCAACCACATACAAAAAGAATGGTTTGTTTTTTTCTCCCTATTTCACTTAAGTATTCATGAAAATTGTCTCCTTGACATCTTATTAGGCTATGCGAATGTGGAAATATGCTATCTTTAGGTTTTGGGTTTTGGGTCCATATCTGTATAGTACGTTTTCTATGTTCTCATGTGTAATGATAACCGCAAATGCATGGTTCAATTTTATTTGGAATGTCAATAAAACTTTATACAAGTGACAAAATGCAAAGTGTCAAATTTCTGGGATATCGTTTTCCTTCTTCCTGACCTCCCCTACACCCTGAACCCCTCTTTTGTTATGTGAGGATGCCATCTCTTTGGATGAGTCTTGATTAGGTGCCAACCAAATTAATATTTAATATTGTTTGGTTTTTTTATCTGTCATGCAGGGATTTGGCAGAGATCCATTATGGAACTGGTGCTATTTCTGGTTTCTTTAGTAAAGATAATGTAAAAGTTGGTGACTCCTGCAATCATGAATCAGGTAAATTGGTGACTTGGTTTCTATTCTGTGTCTGTGTATGATAATAAATAATTTATGATGTATAAGTTGTTATTTTTTCCATCTTCCAATTGAATGTATGTGGGGTTTCCTATTTTGCAAAGCCTTGCATTTGATGGGTTGTACTTCTCATTCCTATCATGCATGCTGAATATCATTAGAGATTAGTAGCTAACCTATTTGAGAAATTCTCATTTTCTTCTTAAAAGTATATGGATGGAATAGTTACTAATCTTTCATCCTATGGTCATTTGGCAAGCATAAAAAGCATGATTGGATTCTCACTCATTACAGGCTTTTGCAAACTTGGACAGTAGAGATAGTTACTTTGGGATGTAGGAATAAGAAGTTCTGGAACTTCTGTGGTTATGAGTCTATTGATCCCATTTTCTCTTGTGTTGTGTGTATGAATATATTAATTCCCAATTTCATTTGTTGTCAAATCATTTTACTCATAAATCACCCTTCTCAGGAATTTATTGAGGCAACAAAGGAACCCAGCATCACATTTTCCCTGGCTAAGTTTGATGGCATACTTGGACTTGGGTTTCAAGAGATTTCAGTTGGAAATGCTATGCCTGTGTGGTTAGTGCACTTTTTGCTATTATTATGTGCAGTCATGTAATGTTTATTATAACTCTTGGGGCAGGGAAAGTTAATGGCAAAGAAATTTGAAAGCTATGGTTTCCCTAACATTGAAAAATGTTCTAGGTACAACATGATCAATCAACTTATTAAAGAACCAGTTTTCTCATTTTGGTTTAACCGGAACTCTAATGAAGAAGTAGGGGGTGAAATTGTATTTGGTGGTATTGATTATGATCGTTACAAGGGCAAACACACCTATGTTCCTGTAACAAAGAAAGGCTATTGGCAGGTTGGTCTCCACAATTTCCCATCCTATGTTAAATTCTATAATACCATGATGATCTCAAATTTCTGAATTGGTCTAGCTGCCTCTTGTTGACAGTTTGATCTTGGATGATGTCATGATTGGTGGTAAAACAAGTGGTGGTGTAAATGATAAGTTTTTTATGCTATGCTTTGTAATGGAGATGGGATATTTTCCAGAGCCTTCTATTAGTTTCCATCATGATCTCTGATATCCCATGACAGATTTGCGCTAAGGGATGTTCAGCAATTAAGCTGATTCTGAACCTCTCTGGGTAGCTGGTCCAACAGTATGTATCTTTCTCCTTTTAAAGTTCTACTCAACCTAATGTTTGTTTCATCTCTACTCTGAACCCATCTAGAAGAGAAAACCTTACTGCTCTCTTCCATGTTATTATTTGTATTATTATTATATTTATGACAGATGATGATCACCATCATAATCATTAGGTTTACTCTTTCTATCTAGTGAACGTATTGCTTGTAAGTCCCAGGAATAGCAAACCCTTCTCTCTTTTGTATCTAGTAAACATAATACTTGTTTCATTCAAGGTTTTAGTCTCTCTTCTATCTTTTATGACTCTGATGTATAATCTTGTCTCTCTACACGCATTACTTTTTCTTTATTTTTCATGATTGCATTATAAAGACCTTTGTGTTCTTCTCACCCGCATTTATTTACTTGTGCCTCGGATATGTGGCTATATGCGTTATATTGAAGGGGGAGTGGGAGGGGAGATGGGAAGTTGGGAATTTAAAGAATTATTGTTGAATTTGGCTGTGCTGCTCCCCATCCTTAAGACAAGTGTGCAGTTTGTAGTATTACTGCAGTCCATAAGCTGCATCTATTTCTTGTATAGTAAATTTAAACTGCTAGTTTATGTTTTTGATCAATTTCATATTGTATTTTTTATTTCCAGAGAGTTATTAATGAAGTCGCTCTTCTATCTACTTTGACTTAGAGGCATAAACTGGAGAATATTCACATTTTTTCTTTTAGGTGATTGTTCTCCAAAGACCTTTGTGTAGCGCTTGCAAGCAAGAGATGTTGTTAGTCTTTGGGAAATTTGTCTGTGTATACATGGTGATGAAGGAGCAGGAGAGATGGAGATTGATGAATTCTGTTGACTTTGTCAGTACACCTTATCAGCTGGGACAAGTGTATAGTTTGTGGTATCGCTCTTCATCTAAAAGCAACATCTATTTCATGGTATGGTGACTTTAAACTGTTAGTTTACGTTTTTTGATCAATTTCATTTGTATTTTTATTTCTAGACAATTATTACTGAAGTCAATCATGCCATTGGAGCCTCTAATGTTAGCCAGACGTAGGCAGTTGTCCAGCAATATGGGCAAATAATAATTGACATGATATTAACAAAGGTATCGCAACATATTACTGCTTTATTAGTTTCTGGATGATGTGGAAACAGTTCATAAGATCACTATATCTTCCTGAACTTTGATTCTTTTGTTTGTTTGTTTGTTTTTCTTTTATTGTTTTTTTGGCAGGAGCAACCACAGAAAATCTGCGCAAAAATTGGTTTGTGCACTTTCAATGGTATTCGAGGTGTTAGGTCAGGATTGACATGTTTTTTCATGGCTAATGTTGACAGACTTTTTATACATTTGTACTAAATGCATGAGTTAATTTGTTGTGATATGGTCAGCATGGGCATTGAGAGTGTTGTGGATGAGAAAACAGCTGCATCAAATGATCTGCATGATACCATGTGCTCTTTCTGTGAGATGGCAGTTGTATGGATACAAAATAAGCTTGGCCAGAATGAAACAATCGACTTTGTATTAAAATATGTCAATGAGGTAAAAGTAACCTAACTTCCGTTCAGCTTTCTTTTTCATAATTTACAGTTATTTCTCATTCATAATTCCAGCTCTGTGATCGGCTGCCTAGTCCAATGGGAGAATCAGCAGTTGATTGTAGAGTGTCTTTTAATGTTTAATGTTTCATTAATCATTGGTGGAAAAGTATTTGATCTCAGTCCCAAACAGGTATGATAAAATTAATCTACTTTTAATTTGTTTAAATGATTCTGTTCCTTCATTTTGTTTGTCTTGGATGGCTGGGCGACATCGTTCCCCATGCAAAGGACTATACTTCATTGTTATTTTATTGCAGTTAGTAGGTTACCTGGTGTTGGAAATCGAATAAGACATTTTCCACTGGCTGCCTGCATGCATACAGACTTTCTTTTAGGATCAAGCACATAAACAAGTATTCTATATAGGCCATATACATATATTTGGTTGATAGCTTGTCTGAAGTTTTTCCCACCCTTTTTTTTCATTAGTATGGACATTTGACCTTTGATATTGCGCCCTTGCTTTCCTATTGAATACTTGTTAACATAAATAATTTTTTTTTTTTTTTGATAGGTAAAAACCATTCAAAAAGCATATATTAGAGAAAAAGGGACGAGCCCGAAAGTATACAAGAAGTCTACAAAGGCTTCAAAAAAGAGAAATGAGCCAGAGAAAAAGAAAGAAACAAACCAAATTTCTAGCTCCCTACATAATGACCAAAAGATCTAAAAAATCTATTACATTCATGGCTCCGCATTTGAATTGGTTATCCAAGACCATAGAGCAAATATCAAAGGGTTCTTCATCCTTTGGGTCAAGGCACCATATTCCTCAAAACAACCCCATTTCTTTCTCTCCAAATTGTCCAAAACAAGTATAATAGTAGCCATCCAAACTTTCCTCAAGGATATTTTGATGGTGGACTTCCATCTTGCTAGAGTATCCTTTATGGATCTTGGGAGGACCCAATAAACTCCAAATATCGTAAAAATGAAAGCCCAAAGATTATGAACCTTTGGGTAGTGCAACAGCAGATGGTCCAAACTCTCCTCATCCTTATCACACAAAGGGCATCTATTGGCAAGGTGTCTTCCCCTTTTCTTGAGTTGCTCCATAATCAAGATCTTACCCCACCAAACTTCCCAAGCAAAGAATCTAATCTTTGTGGGGATACGATTGTTCCAAATCAGATTTCTGGGGAAGTTCTTCACATTCCCTCCCATGAGCTTGTCATAACAGGACTTGACAGTAAAAAGGCCACTCTTGGATAAGCTCCAAACCAAACTGTCTTTCCTATCAGGATATAGCCTTACTTCTTGGATGGTGGCCAAGAGGTTAAGGACATCATTGATCTCCCAGTCATTAAAAGACCGTAGAAAAGTTGGATTCCATCCCCCCTCTTCCCTAGACCAGTCCCAAAGATCTTCATGATAAGCATCCTTTGTAGTAGCCATTGTGTAAATGTTGTGAAAAGTTTCACTTAAAGGTTCCATTCCACACCAAATGTCTTTCCAAAAGAAAAAGCACTTCCCATTCCCGACAACAAGATTGCTGAACTGTTTTAGCACTCTGCTTCTTTACTAAAATCTTTCCACAAACCCACACCGAAAGGACCTCTACCATTTTTTGTGAACCAACCCCCCTTGTCCACACCATATTTAAGGCTAATGATGTTCTTCCACAGCGGGCTGTCCTCACTTGCGAACCTCCAAGCCCATTTGGAAAGAAGGGCTTTATTTAGAGTCCCAAGACATTTAACACCCAAGCCTCCCCTGCCCTTGTTGGAGCAAATAGTCTTCCACTTCACAAGTTGAATTTTCTTTTCTAGGGCCCCTCCTCCCCACAGGAACTCCCTTTGAATTTTCTCCAGTCTCATTTTTACCTTCCTTGGGATCCGAGGGAGAGACAAAAAATAAATTGGCATATTGGACAAAGATTTGTACAATGGATTCCTTTTTGTACATTGAAAAATGAATAGTAGTTGACCTAGTGCCTGTGTTAAAGCAAGATGTCAATAAACAAAGATTTGTAATCAAATTGAATTCTGGAGATACGGTATCTCCTTTATTGAAGGCAAACATAAACCTTTAGATGGCATCTGTAATAGCAAAAATGGTCTAATATTGTTATCATGTTATGAAAAAAAAGAACACATGAAAACATGGATAAGACTGGGAACTGTCAGCTAGTAAATCAACAATTTACCATAGGTTTCTAATAAGAATGGTTAATCCACCCAACGGAATTGTTAATGTGGAACAATATGGAACAGTAGCATGGATGTATTTATATTTGTATAATAAATTGCGGACCAGTCACAGGTGTCTCATTTGATAGGTAAAGATGGGTGAACACTCTAAATTAATGTAGAATCTAAAGGACATTTCTACTCTCCTGGAGCTTCTTTTTGCTTAGTTTTTCTGCGCATCCTCATGTTCGCCCTTTATGTGAGGGTGTTCTTTGAGGGGGATTACGTTCTCTTTGCACTTTGAGAGTTATTAATAGGCTGAATAGCAAATAACAATGTTTTTATATCAGAAATTATTGTCTTCTTGGATTATGTCCTGCAAATGTGGATAACTGATATGTTATTTGATTGGTTGTACAATGAATGGCAATGATCTCATATTAGATAAATAATTTTTTTAATTTGTTGAAAAAAGCTACTTATCTGAGATAGCTTCATGTCTCCTTGAATACTATTTGTCCTACTAATATGGGAAGTGGAATGCTAGTGTGAGGGACACCAGCATTTGGAGAAGTTTGGATCAGATTGAGGAATGAAGGATAACCAGTGAATTAGAATTAAGAACTGTGAAAAAAAATTTATTTATTTTTTTTCTGAAATATGTAGACTAATCCTATCCCAATAATGATAGTTCTTGTTGGGATGAGCATCATTATGGTTCTCTGTGAGCTTGGGTTCATGGGGTATGGATTTTGATATGGTTTGACTTAGTTAAATGTGCTATTCTCAGCGTACTTATTTATTTATTTGGATATGGCAATCAGTACATCCTCAAAGTGGGTGAAGGAGAAGTAGCTCAATGCATTAGCGGATTTACAGCTTTGGATGTCCCACCTCCTCATGGACCTCTCTGGTATCCTCTCTTATGTCCTTTTGTTTTTCATGTGTTATTTGATAACCATGTTAGATGAACGCATTGATATATCGATCTTGTTGCCGGGGAATACTGCTGGATATTGAGTAATTCTCACAATTACTTCTCCTTGCAATGCAGGATCCTGGGTGACGTTTTTCTGGGTCAGTACCATACAGTATTTGATTATGGAAATATGAAAGTTGGATTTGCGGAAGCTGCATAACTCAAACCTTATCTTTCCTATCCTCGTCTACTACTGTGCTCTATATCCACCTCTCAAAACCTTAACATCTTCGACATTCAATAGGTATCCTCTCAAGTCTTTGTAGTTATTAAGTCGTGATTGAATGTAAATAACTGCAGATGCAAGGTGTTAATCAGAAACGAATACCGTGAAGATTGGATTTTGGGTCTCTCAGATGTTCATACAATGGTTTTCTAGGGAGTTTGTAATGTATATTGCTATTTTGTGATTTCTTGTTCCTTCTTACAAGGGTTTGAGAATATCCACCCTTTCCTACCCTATTTATCTGAACTTATGAGAATTGCTTGTTTACTTAGTTAGAAAAAGAGAGGGATGCTGGCAAAGCATGAAATTAGATGGACCATTGCTGGTGTATCATCTGAATGTCTCTTTTAAAAATAAATTATAATCAATATGTTTCCTAAACAGGACATGTCTTTTGAAGTTATGTTTTGTAGTTTAAATTCCTGATAGGAGTTGAGTGAGCAGTTTGTTTAAACAACAGGCATTGGACCAGCTTGTTTGCTGTACTTGTCCATGATGGAGAGAACATGAGCCAGGTTTTGCTTGTAGTGACGGATAATGAATAGAAAAAGCAAAAGCTGAATAGCAAACACATATAGAAGAAGTCTTATTGGACTTAAAAACAGGGTCTTAGAGATAGTCTTGGGAAACTTTATGGACCCTTTCCCGTCCAATCCACATTGTTATGATATTGTTCATTTTGGATCTGAACTTTCATGATTTTGTTTTTGGGCTTCTCATCTATTAAAACTCATAAGCCTTTATATGCCTAATTGATGTGGGACTTTGGGCGCATACCCAAAAATCTTTTCCTCGAACAAAATACCACCGAGTCTCTCTTAAAACCAAGATTTTTCTTGGATTTATTGTGTTTGGGCACACATCTTATGCGAACCACCACTTATTTGGGGATTACCATATCATTTTGTTCTATCCATCCACACTAGCCGGGTCTCTACTCCTGGGCTCGATACCACTAAGCAAACCTCACTGACCCTTCCCTCCACATTTATATAATATTGTCCACTTATGGTCTAAGGCTCTCATGGTTTTGCTTTTTAGATTCACCCCAAAAGGCCTTATACCAATTGGATATTATTCATGCTTATAAATTCATAAGCCGTTCCATTCCTAACTAATGTGAGACTTTGGACGCACACCAATAGATGGATTAACGTGGACTGAGTTAAGCATGGCATTAGGAGCCGGCCATATTAAATTTAGGACTAGAATCATGATGTGAACATAGATAAAACCTAGAAATCAAGATATAGTACTGAATGGAACTTTTGGGAATTGGCTGAGCACAAGAGATGACTAGATTATCAGCAAGAAAAGCCGCTGGCCACTTGACTTGAGGAAAAGGCAAAAATAAAGACAAAAACGAACAGAAGATAAGAGCAGAATGGCGTAAAAGTATGATTATGTGTAGTTGATGATGCCAAGGGAAGGCTTTATTGAGTTGGTTCCTGACTCATCTTTTGTGCTATAGCAAAGGTAATAATATTGATACAGTGGCATGGCTAGATACACTAAAGGCTAAAGCTAAGTATTTGGTTGTATTCCTTTCCTCGCATGATATAGCAGCAGCAATCACTCTACCAACACAAACTTTGTTAACTAATTAAGCTTATATTTAACTACTTTGAAGTTGATTCAGGTGAGGTGTGAAGGAGTAGTTACTGCAACTTTAAGAAATGGCAACACCAATTAGTCTTCCATGACAAATTATTATATGCTACTACTTTATGAGCTTTGCTTATAGATGTTTAGGTAATGACAGTTACTTCAAAAAACAGTGACACCCATGTAGTGAACCTTCAAATTTCAAGGTTTAATCGTGGCTTAAGTACTCATACCAGTCTGATGTTACTAGATCCCCAGAAAACCATGGGTAGAAAAAAAATAATATACGCATGTTTGGTTCTGGTTTTTGAAAAATATTCTTGAAAGCATAGTTTTGATTTATTTATTGTTCTCTCAATTTAGTGTTTTCAATATTCTGTCGTGTTTTTCAAAAAAAAAAAAAGAAATCAAATGGATTCTCCTTGTTTTTCATAATAAAAAACGTTTTCAAAAACTGTTTGTTTTTTCTTTACTTCCGTTTTATTGGGGAGAGAGTAAACTCATTCTTTGGATTAAGTGAATCAAGTAGTGGTCTCAAATACCACCCGATGCATGCACCTCAAACATGCAAATTGTGGAGACATGGTTTAACAATTCAATCAATTTACCTAAGATTATGTTTGGTTCTTTAGAAAAATGGAGGGGGAATGCTAGAAAAAGAAGATAGAGGAAAAAATTGAAGAAAAATAAAGATAGAATTAAATCTGATTTCCTTCTTTAAACTTATATTATTTATTTTAGGGCAAAATGTAAAAACCTCCGTGTTTTATCGGATATCCCATTAATATCGTAAACTTCATTTTCACCCAACAGCCCTAATTTACTCATGTAGCTTAAATTATTGATTCCGTTAAAGTGATCACCTCAAGTCCCACCCAATCCAGCCCCAGCCCTCCAACCCGGCCAATCATTTTTTTTTTTCTTTCTTAACTCTTATTTTTTATTTAGTTTAAAAAAAAAAAAAAAACTCTTACCTTTTTATTAGAATTTTATTTTAGTTTTTAAAATCTAAAAAATAAATTTTCAAATTTTATTTTTTTAAATACAAATAAATTATTCGTTATTTTAAATCTACTAAATAAAATTCAAATTTTTTTATTTTAGTTTTAAAAACCTACTAAATAAAAATTCAAATTTTATTTATTTTTAAAATATAAATAAATTATTTATTATTTTTAAATTTTTTGCAAAAATTATTTTATTTTTATGTATAGTTATTTCAATAAAATAAATTATATTTTAATTAAAATACTTAATATCTTTAATATAAATATATTTGTTTATATTAATTAATAATATAATAATAAATATTGATATTTTAAATAATTTCTGATTTAAAAAATCAGATATTTATCAAAATTTGTATTAACTTAATACATTAAAATATATTTGTTTTTAAATAAAAATATTAAATATTAAAACTCATCCATCTAAAATAGATTAGTTTTTAAATAAAATACTTAATATTTAATATAAATATTGTGTCCTCATCCATTTGAAATAATATTTAATATTAAAATATTATTTCAAACTCATCCATTTGATTTTTTATTTAGTAGATTTAAAATTAAATGAGTTTGCAAATAATTTATTTAAAATTAAAATAACATTAATAATTTATTGCTATTTTAAAAAATTGAGTTTTTATTTATTTAGTAGATTTTAAAATTAAAAAAAAAATTGAATTTATTTTATTGTTTTAAAATGACTAATAATTTATTTATATTTAAAAAATAAATTTAATTTTACTGAATATATTTTGAAACCAAATAAAATTATAATAAAAAAAAATTATGAGTTAAAAAAGAAAATAAAATAAATGATTGGCAGGTGAGGGCTAAAGGTTATTATCCTGATTATCGATTACTGGATATATAGGGACATATTATGGGATATCAGAGTGTCTGTTGAGTCAAACCAATCAAAATTTTGATTTTAATTATGTGAGAAACAGTGCCTCTCTTTCCACCAAGCTAACTTGTCATTAAATTAGTATAGTGTGTTGTTTTAATAGTAATTTTAATTATTTTATTGAATTTTTTTAAAAAAGTCCTTTTTATATCATTTATATATAACTTAAATTTATTAAATTTAAAATTATTTTACATTATTCCATGAATTCTAACTTAAGTAAATTAGAATTTCAATATTAGCCATTTAATTTCTTTCTACGAATGCTTTTATTAAAAATACTATCCCTTTATTTTTTATTTTTTCAGCATTAATATTTTAATTTTTGACAACACTAAAATTAAATAAATTAGATAGTTAAAAAAATTTATAATTTATAAATTAAGATAAAGATTAAAAAATATCAATTTTAAAGATAAATCAATTACTTTATGATAAACTATCGCTAATATAAAAAATAAATACAAGTATATTAATTTTGAATAATTTTGGATTTATCGATATTAAAAAAAATATATATACATCGATAATATCCGTAAAATTCAAGTATTGATATATCCATATTTTTATCTTAAAGCATGGAACATGTAGAGGAGAGAGAAGAGGGAGAAAGGTCGAGTATGAGAGAAGAGTAAGATGGTGGCAGAGATGGGAAATGGTCTCACGTTACGCTGACATCATATTTACACTTAACAACCATTTTTAACACAGTTTGACCATCTTATACGAAATAAGACCACTTAGGCTACTGAGAATTATACTATTTTGGACCAAATGTTTTTAAGAATTATATCAAGATAATATGCGTTTTTTTTACACATTTTCCTTTATTTTAACTCATACTAAAATTAAATAATTTAAAAATACTTAAGTTTTTGGCACATTTATATTTGATTTTCATAGAAATTTCAGAATACGCTACCCTTAACCCATTCGAAACAGTGCCAAAATAAGTCACTAAATACGACTTCTATTTTTATCTCGAACTAGCTTCTCGACCGTACCCCATTGCGAGTTACGTCAAAAGCTGCAAACCTTAAAAAAATGCTATTTTTTTTTCACAAATTCTATCATTTTTCAAATAAATAAATAATATATAAATATATAATTATACGTATGAGCTGGTAACCAATACTTTCTATTTTCTTTTAAAGATATGAATACGTATACATATTTTCTATTAAAATTATTAAAATTTTAGAATATTAAATCACATGAATTCATTTATAGATAATAAATCACATAAATTTCATTTATATATGTAATAAAATATATATATTTCAAAAATGTATGTATATTGAAATTTGAAATCCATGAAGGTATAAGAAAATATGTATAGTTCAAGTATTTTAAAAATAACAACATTTTGTTATTAAGGTTGTTTTTAGTAATAAAATCATTTAAAATATATTTATATATTATTTATTAAATTAAATTAAAATTAAATTTATAAACTAGTATAACTTAATTTTATCATTAAAGATATGAATTTTTTTAAAATTCATATCTTTAATTTTAAAATTAAAAAAATATATGATTGAATAAAATTTAAAGGATAAATACAAAAATGAAATTGTAAATATTTAAAATATGATCAATGAGATAAATGAAAATATATTCAATATTAAAACTCCAATTTATTTAATTCAAATGCAATCCCTAATTTTCTAGACAATATTTTTTAAATATTAAATTATCATATAAATTATATTAAAAATATACATTTAAAATTTGAAAATAAAATAGTTAAAATAACAAAGTTTAATATATTATAATAATTATTATTGTTAAAACCTACGAAAAAGATTTGATGTTAAGAACCAAACTATGGAATTTTGTAGATAAATCATTGTTGTAAAATCTTAATTACTAAGCTAGTTATTTAAATAAATTAAATAAAGATTTTGGGCTAATTGGGTTAATCGGACCAAACATATAGGCTGAAGGCCAAAACTAAGCGCTTAATTGATCCAGCTTACTAGCCATAAATTTTACAACCCTATCCTTCAAAAAGTCAAGCCAAGTTATTAGTCTAACGTACTACAACCTATATTTGTCACTCAAATTTTCAAAGAGCTAAGTAAAACAAGCAAATATAAGAAAAATATTGGGAAAATTATTCTATGGTTTATCAATATAATTATATTTAAAAAAAAAAGTTTATGAGGAATAGCAAACCAAGGCCAAGTTAGATCATTTAAAAATAATATCAATTAGGAATGGAAAACTAAGGGTAAATTAGCTCATTTAAAAATAATTCATATTAGATTTACATCAAAGTGGAGGGGAGTTATTGTTTCAAAATTTTCATTTAACACCTGGTCACAAAAACCCAAAAAAAATATAATTTTGAATATTAAAAATATAAAAATTTGAAATTACTATTATTTTAATTTTAATTATTATATTTATCTTTATATTTATCATGTGAATGTTTTTTATTTAAAATATTAAAAATATAAATTTCAAAAAATTAACAAGTTTTAATATTTTATTAAAATATTTATACTTTGAAATTTTATGAATTTATATTTTTTAACATTTTAAAAATAAAAACATTCAAAATAAAAAAGATAAATATAAAATTAAAATAATAGTAATTTCTAATTTTTATATCTTAAATTTTATGCACAAACATATTGACCCTGTTTAGCAACTAGCGATAGTCAAGTAACTTAGTCAGTTGTCGTTAACTAATTATATTAGCTGGGATTCGAGCAACCGATTCGATATTATGCTGCATTCTTTTCTTTTCTTGCAGGCAGAAGGTAAGGTATAAATGTGTGTGTGTGTGTTTGGTGGGTAATCAGTTTCATAATATGGCATAATCCATCCTGGAGGCAACTACTTTCTAGAGATCACACAAGGTATGTAGAAAATGACTACACATGTATATATTGACAATCGTTTTCATATTATTATTGAATATTTTTTTGTTAATAATTTATATCGAATATTTTTTTGTTAATAATTTAGATTTATAGGTGAGTTTATTGGAAATAAGGTATACTATTAAAGAATTAAACATCATTTACAAAAAAAAGATTAGTCATTTTAAAATATACAAATTTCTTAAGTTGCAATGTTACTTATTAATTTGTCAATAGAATTGTGAACAAAATTTTTATGTAAATTAGTGATAAATCATATTTTTAATATGTCAATTTCTTCATAGTAATTATATATTAATTATTGAAGATAGGACAATTGGCTAGTAAACTCTCATAAAGTTTTGTGAGAATCTTAGAGTAAGAGCGGTAATTTTTGACAATTTTTCAACTTTACATATGTAATCCTTTATTTGAAAACTTTGTTCTTAGCCACGTTTTTTACATTAGCGGATTTGACCAAATTCACTCTTTCAGTCATCTCTTCACCAAATACTAACATTAAAGGTTTTTTGACTATTAATCCCTTCTAAATCTATTAAACCTCTAATTTTGGCAAAAACGCTCTTCACTAAACCGTATATATATATATATTGAAAGAATTATATATATTTTTTAATACACTTTACTTTCTTTTTTTTTTAGTCTTTCAAAATTTATTTTAAAAAAAAATGTTTGTTTTATCTTTTTTTAGGTTTTCTTAAGGCGGTTAAAAATGGTATTTTTGAGACAAGAACTTCCTCCCACACATATAACAACCTAATAGTAAATATTTTTAAACGAGTTAGCTTACCTTTGATTTCTCATTCCTTATAAACATTTTTTCTTTTAAATAAAATCATATTAACAAATCATAGCATAATTTTCCCAAAAATATTTCTCTTATATTTTTGTTCTCCTTCCTTATTACTTTCCGAGAGCCTAACACATCCTAAAAGTTTAAGCTGAAAGGAATTTAACAAGTATTGCAGTGATTGATGAAACTTGGAAGTAGCGACTTTGAAGTTGACTAACACTTCCATGGCATGTATAGGTTATTAGTGATTCTTAAGATCCATCCCCATAAAGCAGTGGGAAAATGCTTAAGAGGGAAGGAATCTTGTTACTTGTAGCGTTATACTTATCTTCCCCTTTACAGTACTTTCCAAAATTGAAATATGAATATCAATAGAATTCACTTGAAAAAAGTGGGGATGAAAAGGCTGAACTAGACTGCAGCGGCAGTCAAAGAGGAACGAACCCTGAAGGAACCTTATCCAACACTTCTTTTTAAGTCTTAACCTTTTGTGGATGATGACCCTAATCCAACTGCGCCAACTCCATTCAATGCCCCACAATTTGGCCAAAAAGAGAGGAAAAAGCAAAGGAGAGGATATGGCAATGGTGGGTTGTAAGGAAAAAGACCCCTTTGCTTGTAGACCACTCAACATTTTGGGCGCGATTGGCCTGAATCCCGGTGTGAAACGGACGAGTCTTTTTATTTTTTAATAACTGTGATTGTTTGAACCAGTTTATACGCACTTTGTTCAATTTTATCAGAGCGCCTGGAATTAAATGGATTGATAAATCTTCAAACGACTCCTAAAATGAATCCCTTCGAATCCGATCATTAAAAAGAAACCTAATAACAGATCACCGAGAAATTTACTACAAAATTCCAAGACTTTGTGTGTTTATAATTACGAAAGATCCGCCCAATTTATACGCACATCGACTAATCTCATGAAACCTTAGAATTAAAAATCGGGTAAATCCTCCAATGATCCTAAAAAGATTCGAATAGGTGATCATTGGATAACAAACCCAAGATCTAACCAATTGGGCTAACATGCCGTGTGAACCGATGAGCCTTCTTTTATGCTTTACCTATAGTAGTTCCAATAATCTTAGGCTCTTACGTTTGATTTCATTCTTCCCATGCAGTAGTACATCTACTACTGTTGCTTTTACTTTTAAGGTTAAAGGAATCCACCGCCCACCATCTTTTCAAGCGGGAACATGGAGCCGCAAAGTTCCTGAGGCTGTTTTCTGAGTCATTCTGGTCTTCTCTCAAGTTACACTAGGAAATCAAAATCAAAGTATCGAACAGGTTTTTATGTTTTCTAAAAATTGTTTTTATTATTTGAATTTAGTGTTTTTTTATAATTTTTGAAAAAAAAAAAGGGAAGTAAACTTGTTCTATGTTTTTGGTGCAATGAGAAATACTTTATAACTTAATTAAAATATTTAAATTGATTTAAAAAATGGCTTTGTTTTTCATTGTACCTCGTGATTCATTTGGCCTACGATGCTTGCCCATGAGATGGGAGGGAATCCCTTAAGTGTCAGCACTCTCTTTTCTTTGCATGTTCTTTTTTTCTGACCCATTTATTTATGAAATATTTGACCCATTTATTTATGAAATATTTGGTTAAAAGACATCAAATATTTTTAAATTTATGAATTTAATATCTCTTTTTTTTTTTCCTTTTGAAAAAATAATCATTTCAGACAAAAATATAATTTTCTATTTCATATATTTACATTGTCATTTAAAATAAGGGTTTTTTTTTTTTGCAAGAAAAAATAATAATATTGTTTTCAAAATCAAGCCAAAATTTAATAAAGGTTCAAATTTTCAAAAGGATATTTAATTAAATCACCTTTATTTATTTCCATGTTCATAACTCCAAACTCGTATCATGCCCAAATTTGCAATAATTTTATCATATTTAGTTTTATTATAAAAAGGTGAAAAAAGTTAATATCATAATAAAAGAAAATGAATAGAATTTAAATTTTTTATTTAAAATAACATAACTGATTTTTTTCCTATTTTTTTTCTTATGTATTTGATCTCAAATGGTTCAAGACCAAAATATAACTTTTAACGTTGAATGTCGTTAAAGCATGACTTAAGTGTAAAAGGATGATGGACATATGTTAATTAAGATCGAATCCTTAAGTAAAAACATTATACTATAATGTAATATGCAAAATGAATATAAATAAAAAAAAACTTTTAACGTTGAATTAAAATAATTAATTTATTGTGAATCGTGAATCTTTTTTATTTTATTTATTCACTTTAATGAAAAAAATTTATGATTATGATTATGATATTTTAAATTTCAATGTTTGGAAAATAAATTTAATACTTAAAATTAATAAAGATAAATGTTATTTCAAATTAATAATTCAAAAAAAATGAAACAACTTTAATAATTAAAACAAACTCGAATTTAGTCATAATAATAATAAATATTAAATACTAAATATTAAAATTAAAAGTGGGGACAATTTAAAACCGAAAGTGTATTAAAAAAATTAAATACTAAATTCTAGTAAATACTCTCATGTAGAGTGAGGAAAAAAGAAATATTATTTTCAATTTAAAAACATATATTATTTTTTTCTTTTTCTTTTAAATTTTTTATGATAAGTGTTTCAATGAAATGGAATAAAAGATGAGAAAAAGTTTAAGAGTACTCCTCAATTTTAAGTTTAAGAATCACTTTATATACCCTTAAAATATAAAAAATCAAATACAAAATAAAATTTTTATCTATAATATTTTCTTAATAAATACATATCCAATAAAACCTAGCACAAATGACTAAAGGCAAAGATAGATATAAAAAGGGGAAAGGACGAGTTAGAGTTCGAGTATAAATGAGGATAAATTTGCCTTCTTATAAAAAAAAAACAAATACTTATGATTTATAAAAAAAAAAAAAAGTACTTCCACTAAAAACATTTTAAATGAAGACATATCCCATAACTTCTTTATTATTTTTGATATCGATTCAAACATGTACCTTTGGTACACTTGTCCCTTTTACCGCATGAGCCAATTTTTTGAGTTTTAGACATAAATAATTTTTTTTTTAAATGATTAAATTAATTTGAAAACCAAATTAATATCAAAAATAATGTATAAACCAAGTATCGCGATAACGATACCAATCGATATTTAAATTTATTATTATATTAAACTGGCTAATCAATTATCATTGCTCTTCATTTATAACAGAGCATACATAATTACTTTATTTATAAAGCCTAATTTAATAATTTTTTTCAAAAATTATTTCCTCGCCTCTTAAAACTCTAATCTCCAAGGATTAAAAGTTTACTACTAATGTTAAATTATTTAATAATAATAATAATTATTATTATTATCTGAATAATAAATGATATGCCTTACCTAACATGGCATTGTTCCACCCCATGATTATCACATGATTTATGGAATAGAATTACGGTCCCCTGCGCATTATAGAACTAGATCCGGCATTTACAGGATGGCGCCTTCGTGAGATGTTCAGTTAATTTGACTTCACACACATTCCTCGTTTTTCTCTTCAAATTTTCAATCCTCACCCATTTATTTCAACTTCCCAACACGCCGCATCTATTATTTATTTTCCTTAATCTCGTTATTTTTACTTTTCTTCCTCATTTCTCCAAACTTCTGTATATATAAACGTGCCCGATTTTGCACTCCTATGATTTTTTTTGGTTGACGCCTAAAAAGAAGGAATCAAAGTCCCCGTTAATCATAAAAAGATATCGTAAACATTTGACAAATTTCTGAAATTTTAAAAGACAAAAAAACAAAACTGAATGTACCCAAAATTACCTGCTTTTAGGGTGGTTATGTTATTATTATTATTAGCTGAAAGATTATTGGTTTAAGTTTCTCCTTTTTTCGTCAATCAGATTATGTAAGGGATGTTTGTTCCACAAATTTTTTTATTTTTATTTTTAAAAACATAAATAATATTGAAAACTTGTTTGATTATCATTTTTGTTAACTCTAAAAAATACTAACATACACATAAACCTTAAAGAACACTCAAATTTTTTTTTTTTTTGGGTTCTCAAAAACTACTTTCTAGAATAGTCGAAAATAGAAACCAAAATAGTCTTAGATATAACAATTATTTATTTCTTATATACAAGAAAGGAGTTTTTCCTTATAAATTCTCAAAAAGTATTATGAATAATCCATTACAAATGTAAACTTCTTTTTATAGTAATGTATCCAAAGTATTTTTTTTTCTAATTTTATCCTGATATATAACTTGAATTTTAGGTTGTATTTGGTTTATTAAAAGTATTAAGAAAATAAAAATGTTGTTAAAATGATTTCTTTTTTTTTTTGAAGAATTACTTCAGTATTTTAAAATCTTCAGAAAAATATAAAATAAAAAATAAACAAATTATTTAAAAATTTATAGAGAACAATGTCTCATCAGAACTGATCTCACTATCCAATAGGAATGATAGAACTGAGTCCATTTAATAATAAGATCACAACTGAAACTTTAACTGAATATTTTATCCAACTACTTCTTAGATTTCACAATCTTCAATAAGTTAAAATATACTGACAATTTTTTATCTTCCGACTAAAGAAATGATCACTAAAATTATTGCTATAAATATAATTATAAATGTACAAGATGTCCAATAATTATAAAATCCTCGGTAAAATAGTACATTGTAATAATTGGAGCTACGGTATGAAAGTCATTTCAGTCAATGTGGAACAAATTGTTTATTTATTGACTCGGCATCAAGCCGTGAAAATTACTTTCGTCAATACCGATATTTCATTGGGGAGAAAACATGTATTGGGGAAGTGGAGATAGCAAGCCGCGTTCAAACATGAACGACGTCGCATGAGGTTCGGCTGCAACGTGTTGTGGAAGGAAGGAAATAAAAAAAGGGGGAATATCCGGGAGGAAAGTGAAACGGACTGAACAACAATCCGTGCAGGGCACGGCTTCACGTGTCGTCATGAAATGGCCTTATTCCAACCCAAAGCAACCGCCGGCCCAGAGTTTCAGCCAAGCCAACAAAACCCTCTTCCCCTCCCCCAAGCCACCTGTCTTGGGGCCTTTCCTCCCCATTCCTCTCACCAACTACATTCTTAAACTATCCTCCCCCTCCCTCCCTCTCCCCCTCCCTCTACTCTACCTGTGCCACCCCTCTTATTTATATGGCGAATTAGTCTCTTGAACCACCTCAATTATCTTGAAAGTTTCCTTTCACCGCTGGCATCTTTTGTCCGATGGATTGGAAGAGAGGACCTACACCATCGGCTGTGAGAAAGATAGCGACCGTCTCCTGGCCACCGCCACCTCCGGGAGCTCTTCGCCGGTCGACGGAGATTTGCAGCTCCACAGATGCTTCAGAGGGAGAAATTTTCTTTCACAGCTGAGCTGTGACTGATAGTGAAGTACTTGGATCCGACACGCATGAAGGTGAAGGTGATAACGACGCCAGCGTCGTTTTCATGGAGATGTAATGGGTGGCGCTGTCGGATGAGATTCGGCGGCGCGGGGATAGGCTTGATGATGAGGGGCAGACGACCGGTTGCGGCGCGGTAGATTTTCAAAGCGGAGTACCGCGCCGGCAATGGAGTGGTGCATTGCGATATCAAGAGTGAGAATGTTTTGATCAGAGAAGACGGCGCTGTGATTGCCGATTTGGGTTGTGCGAAATCGGTTCAGGGTAATGGAGGTGGAGGCGGTGGGTCGGTGTTTTACGGGACGCCAGTGTTTATGGCGCCGGAGGTGGCGCGGAAAAGAGCAGGCTTTCCCAGCCATATTTGGGGCTTCTGGATGCTGTTATTGAGATATTACGAGGGCCGCAACTTGGGCCGTGATGTGAATGACGCAGTCTCAAAGGGAGCCATAACCCGCCCTGGCGATTCCGGAAACTCCTGATGGGAAGGTCGAAAAATGGGAGTGGATTTTCTAGACAAAAGTCTGAGAAGAACCCGTAGAGAGAGATGGACAGCTGAAAAGAGTTTACATCTGGTTTATTGAGATGGATTAATGGAGACGAAACCCAGCCAAGCATCAGAGATTTATATGAAATCCTACCTAAAAAGGAGATCAAGGTTTCTTCTGACTCCTGAGGCGCCAGCCACTTCTCCAAGTTCTTGCCCCACATAGGTTCTTTCATCGACCCCTCCGGTCGAGTTGAATCCGAGATTGAACCGTAGAGTGCTACGTCATCAGGTTCAAATCTACCAACCGGAGTTGGGATGAAGATTGGGTCACAGTTCGAAGCAACAAATACGGAGGAAAGATGGGGCTCTCTCTGGAAGCTAGGGCTAGTTGAAGAAGAAGAGCCTGAAAACTTAACACCCTTGATGATAATTCTTTCATAGAAAATTCTTAGAAAAACATTAGCATCGGCAGCAGCTTTTCCATCAGTGCTCCTCGTTGTTAGCCCACGAAAGCGTTAATGATTCCCTGTGTTCAGAGATTCACTTTCTGGGACACAATAAGAATTTTTCATTTTGTTTCAAACTGTTTATTTTTCCTTTTGTCGAAGTGATCTAAATTTCTTGCTGGGTTCACCAATCAGTGTAAAGGCAGAGTTGGGGATTTTCCCAGGGAAAGCACAGGAAAATTGACTTCTTCCATTCAAACGGAAGTAGTCTGAGGTCGTCCTTTATGATTTATTGTATCGTGTGAACATAAAAAGACTAAATAGCATTGATGGGTTTTCTCCCTATCCTCCTGTATACATTTGGTCTAGACGTGTGCATTGATCACCCTGTCTTCCATAAATTAATTGATATCTTAATCACCGGCGCGATAGATTTCAACAAATAAATCATCAACCGCCGTCATTATTAATTCTCAAACTTCGTGGGCTATAAGGAAAATCATGGCAGCACCTGCGTGGCGGCATGAATTTTCTTAACCATGGCAATGAGCTCTCAAAACCCGTTATTAATGTTTATTTATATTGTTAGGGACAAATGATATTGATTCTTATCTTCTTCGACCTTAATATAGGAATTAATTTGACTCATAAAGATATTTATCTATTTGATATCTTTGATCTCAACCTGTTGTGACAAATGCTTATAAGGTAAGCTAAGCCACACAAGAAGATCCTTTCAAAAAATAAACATTCATAAATGACCCACCTGTTGAAGCAGTGGATGGGCATGTAAATTACTTGAGTGTCCAAAGTCATGTATGTATTTTGGTTGACATAACAAGAAAAGATAAATCTTACCTTAGCTGAATGGTCACATTCACATTGAAAACTCGTCATCGTGAATTGAAAAGAGATTCGAAAATTTGCCATTATTTCATACATACTAAAGGAATACCTATAGGAGCCTCCAATGTTATAAAGATCCTGCCCCATGTATAAGGAAATCAATCAGTAAAGGCTAACATATAACAAGTCTTTGAAAGGTTGCAAATTTGGCCTATGTGAAAAATCTCATCTTCGTGTTTAAGTAGTAGTGGAAGAAGCCTTTGCATATCATAAATTAAACACACAAAAGGAGATCTTTTAGAGGAGTTGTGGTTCAAGCAAAGAATGCACTGTGAGGTACCGCTGAAATCTCACATGTGAGTTTACGCTTGCTTCACTGGGTCAGCGACGAAGATCAATGAACCCAATGCGTGATGGAAAGTCGGGCATTGTTTGGCTCTTAATGTTTTTCATGGGATAGTCGGGAGTAGACGCCTACCGTGAGAAAGGGGGGAGCCTTGTCTCACTTAAGTCCAACTCTGTAACCCGACATAAATAATGAAACACTTATATCCGGTCACCCCCCACGAATGTAGGCAATTCTCTCGAATCAAGGTAACTAACTCTCGTCCCTCCTTCGTGTGTGTGGAAAATCTTTACTATATCTTTCTATCTTACCACTTAAGATAATTTCACGATCATCATATCGCACATCATAAATGAGTTAATCGCCTTGGCCAGAGCTGTTGCCTTACCGATTGATGCAGCATTTCAAGTAATCGTCATAACACACGCTACTAATTTATTTAATTGGTATCAAAGCGAAGTCACTCTAAGATGAGTGGATCTTAAGATTGTTTCGGTATTGTTTGTTTCAAGTGCCAAATGGAAACTTCTGAAAAGAAGGAGGGTAGGTTGTTCGCCCTTCTTGTCGACTAAATAACTATATGGTTATTGGAAAGGCATGCATGCATACATTAGTCGATGGGCGAGTCGACGAAGCGATTTTGACTAAATTTGGTCTCCTCCCTCCAAGGAAGACAAGTTGGGTAATGAGGTGCTGGCGGGCAGGCGGATTAATGGCGTGAAATGGCAGTCATCGAGCAATTGGAAAGCTCTCAATGCCATTTTCAATGGTGTAAGTCCCACACAATTCAAAAACATCTCTGCCACTGAGTCAGCCAAAGATGCATGGGACATACTTCAAATTGAGTTCGAAGGCATTGTTGCTATGCGGAAATCAAGAATAGAATTGCTCATATCTAAGTTCGAGAATCTTCGAATGGAAGAAAATGAGACAATCGGGCAGTATCATGCGAGGGTAAGTGGTATTTCTAATGACTTGTTCATTATAAGGGGAAAATCCTTGAAGAAAAGAACATATGAAAGGTTCTAAGAACTCTCCCATAAAGGTTTGCTTACAAGGTAGCCGCCATTGGAGAAGCAAAGAATCTTGAAACCATGAAGTTAGAGGAACTGATTTGCTCACTTTGTACTTTTGAAATGGAGCTTGAAGAAGACAAGAAGTAGAGAAAGAGAATCGTGGCTTTCCAGGTTGAACCACAACAAGGTGAAGGAGATGATCTAGCTGAATCCATGGCTCTCCTAACAAAACTTCAACCAAATTGCTAGGAACATGAACAATAGATTAAAAGGCACCTATCAAAACCAAAAACACAAACTCTGTTTCTAATCCTCCCACAGCTTCCTTTAAAGGAAACAGGTTTTTTGGAGTCAACGTTAAACCACCAAACAGAAACAAAAGAAATTCAGTGTAGGGAATGTGAAGGTTATGATCACATCCAAGTAAAATGCGCAAACACTCGTGAGAAAAACAAGTCATACACGGTATTTTAGGTGATGAAGAATATGAGAGCGAGGAAGAACCTTTTAAAGCGATGTTATGGTTTAATCCAACTGCTGTAATAAGATCCTCTTATAGATGCCAAAGCAAATGTTGTATCATCTCCAGAGGCAGCCACTAAAAGCAATGATGATGAAGAGATCTTGGATGAAGAGATGGTCCATTCCTACAAGGTTATGTACGAGAAAATGGTGAAAGCCCTCAGTGAGAATTAGGATCTACAAAAGCAAGTATCCCTACTGAGTAACGAGAAAGAATACCTTGACAAACAATTCCATACACTCTGAGATAAGGTGTGCTAACAGGAAGAGTCTCTATGTGAATTAGAGTAGATGAAGAAGTTTGTACGTATGTTAAATTCAGGGACTGCATTCCTAGAACAGATCCTGGAAATGGGAAAAATGACTAAAGACCAAGGTGGACTCAGGTTCAAGGGAGATAACCTGGGAAACCAACCATGTCCTAGCAAAATAAATTACTAAGGGTAAAAATCACCATCACAAGGGAAAGACATCTACACTGGCTCTTAGGTGTTATTACTACAGAAAATGGGACACATCAAGAAAGAATGCTCTCACTTCCTGGTTCGTCAAAAGATGAGGCAACAATAGGAGCAACAATAAAAAACAAAACATATATGGCGGATAAAAAGGGATGGAAGATGTCTAGTTGTGTGCACATCCCTAAAAACAAAGGTAGAAGAAAAATGGTATTTTGACAGTGGCAGTTCCAGACATGGGTGAGTAGCGGAATTCACGTGACACAGCCCAACTTTGCAATCTAGAATTTGTAACCTTTGGAAATAGAGGTAAAGGCTCAGTTTTGGGAAGCGGCTCTCTGAAGGTCCCAGGTATGCCTGGAATTTCTTGTTGATGGATTAAAGGTAAACCTTATCAGCATCATCTAACTATGTGATGATAACTTGTTTGTTCAGTTTACAAAAGGAAGACGCCTAATCACTAACAACTCAAACTTATGTGTCATGAAAGGCAAAAGGTCACCAGACAACTGTTATCTATTGATGAGTGTCTAAAACACTCATGTCATACCCATGTCCTTACTACGTTTTAGTTCTATTTTATATATTAATAAGTGCATTATTGCCCGATATCTGATTTTTGGATCTTGTGTACATTGCAGGTGAATATGGTGGTTTTCATAAGCTTTTTGGAAATGCGAAGAAGAAGAAGAAGTAAAGACCCAACAGCAACGTCGTGACGTTGCAACGTTGCGACATTTGGTCAGCAGAAGTTAAAGTCAAAGAGCGGCCCAACGTCGCGACGTTGCGAGGTTTCCGCAATTCCTGCATCAGAATTATAAAAAGCACGAGAGACCTAATTTTTGAGGTATCAAGTGACATATGGACGAGGAGCGGAATACGAAGCAGGAGCGACCTGAGAGATCGTAAAAACTCGTGTTTTTGTATTTATCTTCTCAATACCATCAATGATTTATAGAACTATGCTTGTAATAATTTCCATTATGTTCTAGATTTATTTCTAGGGGTTTATTGAACCCTGCTACAGTTGTATGGATTAGAGATTAATTATATTTTGTTTAGTTTATTCATGAGTTATATTGAATTGCTTTGCATATGTGGTTTATTTTTATGGTAATGTTTGGCCAACATTGACATGATCTTGCTGGGTATCCGAGATCGAGAGATAAGGTGTAACACCCTAAATTATACCCTGACGGTTTTATAACATGTTTTTGGTATAATAAAAGTAAATGCATATTTTTCCGGAATAAAATAATGCTAAAAATAAAATAAGCAAAAAACCGGAATTAATACAAAAGTCAAGGGTAAATTGCTAATTAAGGACCCGAATGACATAAGAATAAAAGATTGTATGCCAAAGTAGGAAATTATAATGTTTTCAAAGAATTGTGGCACTTTTGCAATTAAGAAAAGTGGAAGGGTGAAAGTACAAATCATGAAAACTTTAATTAGTTAAAGGATAATAATAATAAATTGCCATAATGGTTCAGGAAAGCTTAGAAAATTCTCTAGATATCGGATGATGAAACGGACTCTTATTTGTTAAATTCGTCTGGTAATCTAGTGGCCAGAGCGAGTTTCGTCGAGATACGAGGCAGGTCGGAATATTCTACGATTTTCCACTACGGGTGATAAGTCGCGGGTGACTTCGAGGATGAGATTTTCTGAAATACCGGAAGTCGAAATGACTTAGGCTAAGTTCATTTTAAAATAAATGATAAAGTAAAATTTTAGAGGAAGAAAAGAACTAGAGATGATTGTGTATATATATGGGCATCATGCAAATAATAATAATAATAAAATAAGAATAAAAATCAAGTTGGTATGAGAAGGAGACATGAGAAAGAGAGCGTGAGGAGAGAGAGATTTTAGAGAGAGAAACTTATTTCTAAGATCTGAGAAATCAGATGATAGATTTTGTTAGATGAAGGCAAAGTTGGTCTGCGAGAAATTTAGACTTGCGGCGTGGACACCAAAATCTTAGCGTTTCGTCAAACTTCAAGAGGTATGAAATTTTCCTACTTGGGTTATTTCTATCATAAAGGTCATTTAATGGCTTGAGATTTGCTTAGAGGTCGTGAAAGGCCGTAAAATTCAGTCCCAAAATTTTTGGACTGAGTTTAGGAATTTTTAAGAATTTTCGGGACTATTTTCAGACAATCCGGGCTGAATTTTAAGACTGTTTTCGGACAGTTCGGGTTGAAATTTTGGGATTATTTTCTAATAGTCCGGACAAGATTTTCAGAACTATTTTCGGGTGTTCTTGATTCTATAAAAAGCCCTTTGAGTATAGAATCCATCCATATATATAGCTTGATGAAATTGGAATGATAGTAAATAGTTCATAAGCATGCATGAATATAGTTATTAAATGCATATAATGAGATATGAAAAAAAATGTAAAGATACAAATAAATTATTGTAAATATCGCATATGATTATCGAATGACAATAATTATTCGGGAATATGAGATATGTACTGAACATAAAATACACATGGATTGTCTACTTGGAACCCGGTAGAGGGATAGATGGGCATGCCTATTAGGGAAAAACAAGCTTGCAGCATACTGATCAATTGGCCCCGTTTGGGTCATTACAGTGCCTTCGGACCCTTATAGATAGTCATTGTGTTTTGTATAGATGGATCGTCCTCCATCCTGGAGATCAGGGATTATCCGCTTCAGATCCTTCTAAATATTTCAGAAGTGAGACCCAAGTTCCGGCTAAGCCAAATGAAGCGTTATTGAGGATATCTCTAGATATGACTCAGGTATTAGAAAGATTAACAACTTTAAAAGCCCCGATAGACATGGTAAGAAGACATGGGGCTGAGGAATTCCATGGGACAAACATGGAAGAATCCGATAAAGCTGAATTATGGTTAGAAAGATTACAAAGAATATTGGAGGAAGTTAGATGCCCTCCGGATCAGAGAGTATCATGTGCGGTCTCACTATTGTAGAGTGAGGCATATGATTAATGAAGCCTAGCATTAAGAAGTCAAGTTCCAAATCCCGACTTGGAAGTTCTTTGTCAAAGTTAGGGTAAAGTATGTGCTTGAGATGTATAAGGATTTCAAGTGGAATCAATTCCTAAATTTGAAGCAAAGGAACTTATCGGTGTTTGAATATGAAAGAATTCGGTCATCTCGACAAGTATGCAAAATTGGTCTCAAGGGCATTTCGGTGTAGGCAGATGAGGATGGTACATGATTCCATCAAGAGATATTTGGCACCTATGACTTCTCTCCAACAAGTAGATTTCTATCAATTGGTCCAAACTGCAATGAAAGTAGAGAGACTAAAACGAGCAACAAAGAAAGATCTCAAAATAAGAAGTAATCTAGAGGAGCTTTGTCCTCCTTGGGGAAAAGAGCTAGAGAGTCTCCAGCTCAATCAGAATATAGTTCCGCTACAAGAGGTAGAAGGCAAGGGTCCAATGTAGCACCTAGTACAGGTAGAGGTTCAATTGGACAGGGAGAAATCCCAGGATGCCCTCATTGCCATAGAAAGCATTTGGGAGTTTGTAGATTGTTGACAAGAGGGTACTTCAGATGTGGAAGCACTAAACATTTTATGGAAAATTGTTCCAAAGAGTCAAGAGACAATAGGAATCCTCAGAGTAATAGTAGAGGGAGGTCCGCGGCACCACCTTCGACTCGAGATAGAGGTAGAGGTCGAGGGGGCCAGAGCCAGCATAGAGGACGAGGAGGCACAGTGTCAGAGACAATAGATCGCCTTATACCTACAACACCAGCACAAGTATATGCTATGAAGGCTCATAAGGATTAGAATGCTCCTGAGGTTCTAGCTGGTATATTTTCTCTTTTTGATATTGAAATGCATGCATTGATTGATCCTGGATCCACTCATTCATATGTATGCATTGAGCATGTGTTTGATAAGATACCAGCAGTGGAATAGTTAGCATATGACATGCATGTGACCAGTCCATTAGGGCACAGTATTAGCGTGAATAGTGTATACAAAAATTGCCCCATTGTTATACAAGCAAGAGAGTTTCTCTGATTTGATACCCTTACCATTGAAATTTGACTTTATTATGGGAATGGATTGGTTGTCTAAGCAACGGTACATCATTGATTGTGGTCAAAGAGCAGATGAGTGTTGAGATCTGCGACCCGGATTGAGGTGATAGTATAAGGCATTGGATCAAGTGCAATGTCCAATGTGATCTCCGCTATGCAAGTTAGGAGATTTATGAGGAAAGGATGTGAGACATTCTTGGCCATGATACTTAACTCCTAGTGGATGTAGAAAAGATTCCAGTAGTAAGGGAATTTCGGATGTATTCCACACAAGAGTTACCGTATTCCACTTGAGAGGAGATGGACATCCATAGAAATTGTGCCAGGAACAGTCCTTATGTCTAAGGCATCGTACGGGATGGCTCAGCGGGCGAAAGAGTTAAGAGTTAATTGCAGAACTTTTAGATAAGGATTTGTCAACCTAGTGTGTCCCCTTGAGTGCACATTTTATTCGTGAAGAAAGAAAAATGGCACTCTGAATGTGTGCATTGATTATCGAAACAAATCAATAAGGTGACGAGTGAAAACAAGTACCGTTCTTAGGAATCGAAGATCTTTTGATCAATTAAAGGGAAGCGGGTGTCTTTTGAAGATAAACTTCACGATCGAGGATATTATTAGTTGAGGAGTAAAAGGAAGTAGATGTCATAGAAGGCAGCATTTAGAACTCGATATGGCCATTATGAGTTTTTGGTAATGTCATTGGGGTTGACTAATGCACCGGTAGCATTCATAGATTTAATAGATAAGATATTTGAATAATGTGGATAGAGTTGTAAGTCGTCTTTATTGATGACATCCTGGTGTAAGAGGAACATGAACAACATTTGAAAATAGTCCTGCAGACGCTAAGAGAAAAGAAGTTATATTCTAAGCTCAACAAATGTGATTTTTGGCTAAAGGAAGTTTTCTTCTTAGGCCATATTGTGTCATCGGAGGGTATAAGAGTTGACCTTACAAGATTGAAATTTGTTGTGAGTGGAAATCTGCACCGAAATATGCTTAGAGGTGAGAAGTTTCTTGAGCCTAGCAGGTTATTATAGAAGATTTGTGAAAGAATTTCTATCATAGCTTCTCCACTCACCAAATTACTCAGGAAAGGAGTAAAGTTTGAGTAGTCAGATAAATATCATAATAGTTTTGAACAGTTGAAAGAAATGCTAGTTGAAGCGCCAATATTAACGCAGCCTACCTCGGGTAAAGAGTATACTCTGTATAGTGATGCTTCCAGAATTGGTCTGGGTTGTGTGTTAATGTAAGATGGGAAAGTAGTGGCTTATGCATCCAAGTAGTTGAAGACATATGAACAAAATTATCCCACTCATGACTTAGAGTTGGCTGCAGTAGTGTTTGCTTTGAAAATATGGCTACACTACTTATATGGAGAAAAGTGTAGAATTTACACAGATCACAAGAGTCTCAAATGTTGTTAGCATTATAAAGCTTAATTTGAGACAACGGAGGTGGTTGAAGTTGTTCAAAGATTATGACTACATAATAGATTACTACCTGGAAAAGCTAATGTGGTAGTAGATACTTGCCTTAAGTGATAGAAGGCAATGGCGACTTTGTTAATACAACACGTGTGAATGGCGAGTAGTATGCGATGGAGCTATATTAGCTCAATTAAAAGCTATTTAATTTTTAAAACATAAATGATTATAGTCTTTCAGGAGAATGATGAAGAGCTAAAAAAGTTATAGATGGTGACGGCGAGTTTTTCGAGTGAAAGAAGCGAAGTATGTATTTCTGACGGACTATGTGTGCAAGATGACAAAGAGCTAAAAGAAAAAGTTACTATTTAAAGCTCATATCTTTTGTATATACCATAAATCACGGAGGTAATAAAATGTATCAGGATTTAAAACAACATTATTGGTGAAAAGGAATGAAAAGAGATGTGATGAAGTATGTCTAAATGTTTGACATGTCGGCAAGTTAAGGCTGAGCATGATTCAAGCAGTGCAATTTGAATGCCCTTCCAATTCCTCAATGGAAGTGGGATAACATTTCCATGGATTTTGTGTCGGGTTTTCCCTTCATGTAATAAAAACATGACTCTATCTGGGTGATTGTTGATAGGCTCACAAAGTCGGCCCATTTTATACCAGTCAGGATTGACTATTCTATGGATCGACTAGTTGAGTTATGTGGATGAGATTGTACGGTTGTATGATGTGTTCCATGTGTCTATACTTCGGAAATACCGTTTTGATGAGTCGCACATACTACAGTGCAGAGATACAAGTGCGAGAGATGATTTGTCATATCTTGAGGGCAAGGCAATTTTGGCTCGAGAGGTGAACGATTGCGAGAACAAACAAGTACCATTAGTGAGATGCTCACGGCAGCACCATGGCGGAGAAGAAGCTACTTAGGAGGCAGAAGCAACTATGAGGCACAATATCATGACTCTTTGAATCAGTGAATTTAGAGGGTGAAATTCTTTTAAGAGGAGAGTTGTAACACCTCAAATTATACCCCTAACGGTTTTATAACATGTTTTGGGTATAATAAAGTAAATGTATATTTTAGGAATAAAATAATCATAAAAACCAAATAAGCGCGGAATTAATACAAGTCAAGGGGCAAATTGGTAAATTGCCCGATCAAGGACTCAAATGACATAAGAATAAGATTGTATGCCCAAAGTAGGAAATTGTAAAGTTTTCAAAAGAATGGTGACACTTTTGCGATTAAGGAAAGTGAAGGGGTATTGATTTACAAATCATGGAAACTTTAATTAGTTAAAGGATAATTATAATAAATTGCATGGAATGATTGGAAGCCTGAAGATTCTCTGATCTTGGATGTGGCTTGATTTGCGCATTCTAAATTGTCTCACTAAATCTAGTGACCTAGAAAAGTTTTGTCAAATTACGAGACAATCGAATATTTGCGATTTTACGGGTGATAAGTCGCCAACGCGACTTCGGGGCCGGGTCTGTAATCGGCGAGATCAGAATAGAACTTTGAGATATTCTGGCAGTGGTGACTAATATCCCAAAAGTTCAGCAGCTGGTTGAAATGTATAGTATATATCTAATAACAATAACAATAATAAAAATAAAGATAAAAATCAAGTTGGTATGAGAAGGAGACGAGAAATAGGCGTGAGGAGAGATTTTAGAGGAGAAACTTATCTCTCTAAGATTTGCGGAAATCGGATCGTTGATTTTTGTCTCAGTAGAAGGCAAAGTTGGTCTACGCAGCGAGAGCTACGCGTGGGCACCAAAATCTTAGCGTTTCGTCAAACTTCAAGAGGTATGAAATTTTCCTACTTGGGTTATTTCTATCCTAAAAGTCATTCAAGGGCTTGAGATTTGCTTAGAGGCCGTGAAAGGCTGTAAAATCCAGTCCCAAAATTTTTGGACTGAGTTTAGGAGTTTTTAGGAATTTTCGGAACTATTTTCGGATAATCCGGGCTATATTTCAAGACCATTTTTAGACTGTTCGGGTTGAAATTTCAGGATTGTTTTCAGAACTATTTTCGGGTGTTCTTGGACTCTATGAAAAGCCCTTTGAGTCTAAAATCCATCCATATATATAGCTTAATGAAATTGGAATGATAGTAAATAGCTCATAAGCATACATGGTAACCATCATTATTCATGCATATAATGAGATATGAAAAAAAATGTAAAGATACAAATAAATGATTGTAAATATTGCATATGATTATCGAATAACAATAATTATTCGGGAATATAAAATATGTACTGAACATAAAATACACATGGATTGTGTGCTTGACACAGTGAGGGATAGATGGGCATGCCTATTAGGGAAAAACAAGTCTACGGCTATCTTGATCGAGTTAGTGTTGGGTCATTCTCAGCGCCTTCGGGCCCTTATAGATAGTCGTTGTCGTACAATGATAATGGCGCAACGGACCGCTATAGATGGTCGTTATGCCATATGATGATAACTTGACTTGGGCCCTTATAGACCTTGTTTGTACGGTGAGTCACAGCAACCCGGGCCCTTATAGTTTCTTTTATCCACTTCTAAGGTTTATGCAGGCATGAAACATAAAACAAATGACTTGAATATGACATATGAAATGACATGACATGATATGAGAAACATAACATCGCTATGTGATCATATGTAAATAGTGACAAGTATATGTTGACAAGAATAAGAAGAAAAGTGTAAATGACATAAAATGAAATAAGATATGATAAGAAAGTATAAGATTGCATAAGCATGTGTAAATTATATGTATGTAACATATATAAGCATGTGTATATGACAAGTATGGAATATGAGATAAGTATTTGATATGTTATAAGTATATGTATATGTGTAAAGTGTGATGACTTTTATTAGGGGTCGTCCAGGAGTATTATTCCCACTAAGCTATAAACTTAGCACGGGTGTTTCATTCGTGTAGGTACAAGAAGGAAACAGGATACGGAGACGATCATGTCGTGACGAGGCCGACACACTACTAGGTGCCCAGCTAGAAGACCTTTTAGTCACATTTTTGTATATGTTTTGTTTTTGTAAACAATGTGAATGTGTAAATGTTGAGCAGGCTTGATATATGAAGCTTGTATATATTTTATGTCCATTTTGCTACAAATATAGTACAAGTTAAATGTTTAACATTATATGAATGAACAAGCTTAAAAGTTATAAGTTTATTAAAAAAAAAAAAAATGACACCCTCGCTTGACACCGTGTGCCGAGTTAGGGGTGTCACATAAGGACTCTCAAGGATCTGAGTAGAGCGACGCGTTGATCGGAAGCAATATCTCGGTTCGAGTGTAGCGGTCGGGTTTGAGCATTTAAGCATTTGAGTACATGGTGGGCGGAGATGCATGACCACTAACGCGAAATAGGCGGATATACCTAGAGGATATCTAGTGAGGCACGATCACCCCATCAATGAAATTCATTATGGGGCGGAATAATAATTCATCTAGAAATAATCCATCAATTGTGGCGAGGGGAAGTAAAACCTAGTTTTTCACAAAAGTAATTTCACAAGTTATTTAGATTTAGTTTTAATTCTACACATTAATTATAAATTCATTAAGAGTTTAAGTCCAGATAATATCGTAGGGCCAATTCCAGTAGTCAACGAACTTTTCCCTGTGGATCGATATCTGTACTTAGGTACACTATATTACTTAATGAGACGTGTGCACTTCTTTTTATAGGCGTTTTACCAGTTTATCTGAGTCTTACGTCGTTCCGACACATCAGAGTTTTTGGTGCCGTTGTTGGGGGAGAAGTTTACGTTGATATTGTGATAGTGCAATTAGATATTACTCTAGAATTTTATTTTATTTTGTCTATATAAGTGCTTGTAATTTAGTCTTTGCGTTTGTGCGTGTGATTACAATGAAGGTTATTATGAATGTATGCGAAGACGAGGTCAAGTTGAACTACTTTCGTTTGATCCTGAACCAAAAAGAACCTTACACCGATTATGTAAAGAACAAAGAGAAGCACATCAAAGAAATCTAGCAACCATGCATAACAATGAATGGCAAGATCGGAGCAGAACAAAAGCGAGCATGAGAAATTCACAATGGGAATAATGGTAGGAATTATCGTGGAGCGTTTATATAGCCAAATGATCCGTTTATGTTGCTGAAAGAGTTTTCCTTACCACCTACGATTGTTCGATGCGCTATCCGAAGAACACCCGTTCAAGCGAGCAATTTTGTGAAGGCGGTAACCTTCGCGGTCTTGAACATTACATTCCATGGATTGCCAAGTGAGAATTTGAATATGCACCTAAACAACTTCCTTCGAGTATGTGACACGTCGAAGTCTGATAGGTGTCCGGCGCTCGGCAGAGATTGTTTATGCTCTTGCTAGGTGATAGAGCTAAACATTGGCTTATGATTCGACCCGCCGGTTCCATTACTTCATGCCGACGACTTGGTGCAAAAGTTCACGACAAAGTTCTTCCGCTCGCGAAGATTACAGTGGTCTGAGAGATGATACTTTTAGACAACTGGAGGGAGAGAACTTGGTTGAAGCATGGGAGAGATTTCATAAACTGTTAAGGAGGTGTCCACACCATAGGCTGACCAAATGGATGCAAGTCCACGCTTTTTAAAACAGTATGAGGGATGTGACCAAAACAGTTATAGATGCCTCAGCAGGGGGTGTACTAATGAAGAAAACTACGGACCAAACATATGAAATCTTAGAGGATACAATTACTAACAACAATCGTGGCTGGGATGAGATTACACTACACCAGAAAGGCTATGGGAGACGATAACGAGGTCCTCAAGAATTGTTACTCGTCGCATATAGCCTACTAAACGCCAGGTATTGTAAACGTCGCTCGCACTGCAAATTTATGGAGTTATGTGAATTCTGTGGAGGACAACATAGTAGTACAGAATGTCATTCGGGACAACAAACAGTAGAGCATGCCTAGTATGTGTCGAGGTTTAATTAGCCACAACAACAGGTCGGGTGATGGGAGCAACAATTATCGAACTTAATCAAAGCCAAGGGTTACGAATAAATCCGTATGCTTAGGAATTATGGATGGAGGAACAATTTGAACAACATGCCACCACCCCGAGTGAGCGAACCACCACCAGAGAAAAAAGTAGACTTTGAACAAGCCCTTGCTCAAATGCTTACTTCTCATACCACCTTTATGAATGAGACAAAGACGAATATGCAGAACCAGGCCACCCAGTTAAACAATCAGGCAGCACAGTTGAGAAACCTGGAGGTGAAAATGGGCCAAATGGCTAATATATTGACTGAGAGGTAGCAAGGTTCCTTGCCAAGCAATTTAGAGAAAAACCCTAGGGTGACGGTAAGGAACATGTTAAGGCTATCACGTTAAGAAGTGGTAGAAAGCTAGCTACATGGGGGCCACTACCAGTAGTAAGAGAAGAGGAAAACCGAGGTAATGCAATGGGGCCAATTTTGAAGATCGAGGTAAGGGAGCAAACCCAAGAGGAGAAGCCAAGAGAGATACAATTCGTACCGGAGGAAGAGAGATCGAGAAACAGCACTACAATCGAACCCTATGCACCAAGACATATCCTCAAGCCAGTGTAATAAACTGATAAGTATAGTTTACTAAATTCATGGAAGTGTTTAAGAAAACCGCATATCAACATTCCATTCGCATGGCATTAGAAATGCCCACCACGCTAAATTCATGAAAGATATACTATCCAGGAAAAGAAGGTTATCAAAATTTGAGATAGTGAATCTTACTGAGGAGTGCAGTGCTAGACTTCAAAGGAAATTTCCACAGAAGATGAAGGATCCAAGCAGCTTCACAATCCTATGTAAGATAGGGAACTCGATCTTTGAGAGAGCCCTATGTGACTTGGGAGCCAGTATTAACCTCATGCCTTTATCCATTTTCGCATTAACCAGGGTTGAGGTGAAGCTAGACCTACTACGGTCACCCCTTAAACAAGTGTGATAAATCATCAAAAACTTTCGGGAGTGATAGAAGATGTGCTAGTAAAGGTAGACAAGCTTATCTTCCGGGGTTTAATTTCATAAAGGTTCGCATACGGCGAAGATAAAGAGATACCCATCATAATCGGGCATCATTTCTAGTAACTGCGGTGGCTATGATTGATGTGCGTAAGGGAGAGCCGAAAACTAAGAGTGGTGATGATGAAGTCTTATTTAGTGTATTTAATGCGGTGGCATCCAGAGGAGAGCAATGCATGCTTTATGATAGAGGCACAGAGGCTATGCTGCCTACCTGAAGAGTGGCTCGACTAACCCTTTTCGAGGCCAGCCTGAGCGCACGCTACGAGGAACTAAGTGTAAAGGTCGAAGAGTATGAAGTGGATGGACTCCTTCCGTTTCACAGAGGAAGTATTATGAGTCATTTGAGAAAACACTGTACTTTAGTGCCCTGCTGAGTAATTCACCACACTGGAGCAAAAGCCACTCCCTAGTCACTTGAGGTATGCGTACCTAGGGGAATCCTCAACCCTACCAGTTATCATATTGACATCTCTAATAGCAGTGGAAGAAGAGAAGCTTTTAAGAGTGCTTCGAGATCACAAGAATGCTATCGGGTGGTCTCTAGCTGATTTAAAGGGGATCCGCCCTTCCATGTGTATGCACTGGATCTTATTAGAGGATGGGCACAAACCGTCAGTAGAACCTCAAAGGAGACTAAACCTGAAAATGAAGGAGGTGGTAAGAAAAGATGTATTGAAGTGGTTAGATGTAGGAGTGATCTACTCTATCTCGTATAGTTCGCCGCGGTGTTCTCGAAGCATGCGACGTCCCAAAAAACGGGCGGACCATGTTGGATACGGATTGAGAATAACGCACTGCTACCTTCTCGAATAGTTACAGGGTGGAGGATTTGCATAGACTATTGGAAATTAAATAAGGCAACCAGAAAAGATCATTTCCCACTTCCATTTCTAGATCGTGATGCTGTAATCGGCCGCGTGGCATGAGTATTATTGTTTCTTGGACGGGTATTCAGGTTATAATCAGATCACTATATCACCGAAGGACCAAGAGAAAACAACATTTATGTGCCCGTATGGCACGCTGGTTTTAGCAAATGCCCTCGGGGCTATGTAACGCGACCGGCACATTTCGCGATGATGGTCAGTATTCTCAAAATGGTCGAGAACAATTCGAAGTATTCATGGATGATTTCTCCGTGCTAAGGAAATCTTTGACACCGCCAGAGAACCCGAGATGCAATCGATAAGATATCAGGAAACCAAACTTGTGCTGAATTGGGAAAAGTGTCACTTCATTGTGAAGGAAGGCATTGTATTGGGGCACCGGATATCAAAAAGAGGAATCGAGGTATAAGAGCCAAGATTGAAACAATAGAGAAGCTACTGCCCCCATCTTTAGTGAAAGGAATAAGGATCTTTCTAGGTCACGTAGGATTCTACAAGAGATTCATAAAGGAATTCTCCAAAATAGCTAAGCCCTTTGAGTTTGATGATCGGCTCGAAAGCCGCTCTTTGTTTCTCAAACAAAAATCGAATCGCCATTACAAGACGGACCGAATCTTCCTTTCGGCTAATGTGTGACGCGAAATGAATACTAATGTGACGTTGTTATGACAAAAAGGACGTAACTTTTAGGTTATCTATTATGTGAGCAGGACGTTGAAGGATTCGCAACTCAACTATGAAACAACTGAAAAATAACTTCTGGCTATTGTGTTTGTGTTTGACAAGTTCTGACCGTACTTAATTGGTAACAGTGTAATAGTGCACATCGACCATTCAGCCATAAAGTACCTGATGACTTAATATGACGCGAAACCGAGACTGATAAGGTGGGTGTTACTATTCCAAGAGTTCGACCTAGAATTAAAGATAAGAAAGGGACTGAAAATCTAGTAGACTCAATTATCTTTCACGAATATAATGAGTAAAGAAATCTCGTATCAATGATGATTTCCTCGATGAATGTACTGCAATTGAACACAAAGAGCTATTACCATGGTCATGGATTTTTGCGGAACTACTGTAGCAAGAGTGCTCCCCCCATAATTTAGTTATTAGTAGAAGAAGAGATTTTTCGCATAAATTTAAGCACTACTACTGAGGAACCCACGTATAAGCATTGTGTCCTATAAGATAAATAGAGCATTCTAACTCATCATTACGCGCTAACATGTGGGGCACTTTCGGGGGAAATAGACGTACCGCAATGGTACCAATCGATTCTATTGGCCTACCTTATCAAGGATGCACACCACTTTGTGTCCACTTGTGACAAATGCCAAAGAATGGGAAGCATATCAAAACGAGATGAGCCGCCTTTGCAACCTATTTTAGAGGTAGAGCTGTTTGATATCCGGTGGATGGATTTTATGGGTCCTTTTCCTTCATCTTTCATCAACCTATACATTCTTTTCGCCGTAGATTACGTTTCTAAATGGGTGGAGACCATACTTACCCGAACAAATGATGCCAAAGTGGTAGCAAGCTTTCTCCTACCATATATTCACCCGCCTAACTCCAAGGGCATTGATCACGTATTTGGGAACACATTTCGTAAAATTCATTGACAACGTGTCGAGGAATATGGTGTCCGACATTGGGACCACTTGCATACCACCCACGCACTAATGGCCGCTGTATGTCGACGAGAAATCAAATCTATCTTAGACAAAACAGTCAATAGCTCGAAGAAAGGTTGGGCCAAAAAAATAGATGATGCGCTCTAGGCATATAGAACAACATTTAAGACACCATTGGGAATGTCACCATTCAAGCAGTGTCTCGAAAGGTGGTCACTCTGTCGTATGGAATCGGAGCATAGGTTATTACCAGGTAACTAGGCAGTTGAATATGAATAGTAAGATGGCCGGCGAGAAACGCATACGAGAATGCAAAGATATATATATATATATATAAAGAAAAGACGAAAGCCTGGCACGATAAGCATATTGCAAGGAAAGAGTTTGAGCCGGGTCAACGAGTCCTCTTATTTAACTCCCGACTCAAACTTTTATTAGAGAAATTAAAGTCAAGGTGGTCGAGACCATTTACTGTGACTCAGGTTTTTCCGTATGGAAGAGCGGAAATTATGCACCTAGAGAAAGGAAGTTAACACACAATGATTGAAGCCATTCTTTGGGGGCGAGTTTCATGCAAGTAAGCATGCCATACATCTGAGCACAAAAAAAAAATAGTGCCATAGGGAGTTGTGCAGTCCCGTAATCTCCGGAACATTGAGATTCAGGGAAATTGAGCCTAACGACATTAAACAAAGCGCTATGTTTTTATTTCCGTAGTGTAGTTTTTAGTGTTTTTGGTTTTTGGCATGTTTTTCTGTTTCTTTCCGTAATCAAAATTGTTTGTTTGTTTATTTTCAGGACCCGAGATAGCAGTGGCAGTTGAGAGCTAGTTTGAGAAACTCATTCCAGGAGTACAAAGGGGGTTGGAACTTCATTCAGGGAATTTTCTCAAACTTATAAAGTTTTGTAAAAAAATTGAATTTGGACCCTCTTTGTAACGTCACGACGTTGAAAGAAGTCGAAAACATAAGCCTCTGTCATGTCGCGACGTTGGCAAACCACAATTTGGAGCCCTTTCTGTAACGTCTCGACGTTGGCCTCAACGTCGCGACGTCGGATTTCAACATGCTTAGGAACGTCGCTACATTGGCTTAAGTGACTCTCGGGAACTCCACGACGTTGGATCCTAACGTCGCGACGTTGAAACTTCCACCTTTTGGAACGTCGCGACGTTGGATCTCAATGTCGTGACGTTGGCAATATAATTCTCGGGAACATCGCGACGTTGCCCTATTTTTATGAATAGAAACGTTCATTCTTCTCGTATCCTAAACCCTGAAGAACCCTAACAGAGCTCCAATTTTTGCAGATACCCAGAAAACACATCCAAGCTTGTCCTAACTGATCCTAGAAACCCCCAAAGCCCTAAGAACGTTCCTAGACCTAAGAGTCACTAGTGCTCACCTTAGTTTGGAGTTCCTACTTACGGGTTGGGTTTCGAGTAAGAGTAGGATCAAATTCAATTTGTATTGAGGTTTTTGGGGACGTTTGTGCTAGAGAAGGCACCTTAGGAGTGGTTAGTGATCATAGAAGCCATAGGATAGAGTCACAACCACCATCTCAAAAGTGCAAACTAGGTGTTCGACAGTTTGCCTAAGTGAGTTTTGGGAGGCCTCATTTGGGCACTTTGGTTGAGCTGCATCACACTGGTGTTAAGAGGCCTAGAGGCCAAGAAGAGGTGAGCAAAGTTTAGGCAAACCATCTCAACCCGACCCTATAAGTGCCCAATGTCGAGCAAGAAGCAAAAGATGAGATCAAAGAGAAGTTAGGCAAGTGAAGAGCCTGCGCATAGTTATGATCATGACAAATTTGTCAATGAGAGCGCGACCAAGAAATTCGGTCTCATCTCAGAGAATAAGTCCTTCTTCAAGGAGAAGGGGTTTCACCACCCCAATGCCTTCTTTCGTATAACAATTGTGAATAAGGGATGGCGGGCACTATGTTAACCTCCGAGCCCAGCTGCCATAAGTGTGGTATGAGAATTTTACGCCAATCTCGCCTCTCATGTATTGAAAAGGGTTCGGGTGCGCGAGGTGTTGGTAGACTTCAGTGCGAAGTTTATCAATCGGTATTATAACCTAGAACCGGTTAACCTTGAGGCTTATGATAGGCTCCATGAGCATCCCAACGCACCTGCAGGTCCCAGATGTCGACCAACCGGGCACGGTGAGTGGAAACTTAACAGTGAAGGGCACACTGTGTACTTCAAGGCCATACATTTGGCCTACATTCCTAAGGTATGGCATCACTTCATCACATCGCGTCTCATTCCGACGACTAATGTGTGTGAAGTGACGACCAAGGGAGCCCTACTCAACTATGCCTATAACACCCGAAATTATACCCTGACGGTTTTATAACATGTTTAGGGTATAATAAAAGTAAAAGTATATTTTTCCGGAATAAAATAAAGATAAAAGAAAATAAGCAAGAACTCTGGAATTAATACAAAAGTTAAGGGTAAATTAATTTACTAATTCAGACCCAAGGGTCATTATTTAATAAGTTCCTATGCCAAAGTAGGATTTGATAAATTGCATTGAGAATAAAATGAAATTGGAGGGACCAAAGAGTAATAAAAGAAAGATATTACAAAAATCAAATAAGGAAGAAAATTGGTGGAAGAGGCCAAGGGCCGGAAGGAAAGAGCGAGGAAGTTTCCTCCTTTGACTGGATGGTCAAGGATGCTTCAAAAAAGAGAAAAAGTGAAATAAAAAAGGGATAAGATCAAATAAGGATAAGACCAAAATAAATATCTCATTTTGGTCTTAGAGAGGAAAGGAAAAAAAACGGATAAGGGAGAAGAGAAGAAGAAGAAGAAGAAGGTACAAGAGAGAAGAAGGAAGAAAGAAAGAGACTCGCTAGTATGGAATTCGAAGATTATTGTATGGAACTATGAGCATTGTATGGAAACTATGGGTGCGGAATTTGAGTATGGTTTTTGTATGGAACTATGATTTTGTATAGAAAGTATGGAACTTGTTAAGTTCTCAGAGTGGGAAAAGTATCGATTGCACTAGTATGAAAACTATGTGTGTATGGTACCTAGTTTTGGTCTAAAAAGTTTAGATACATGGTTTTTTGAACCCTTTATTTTTGTGTATGAGTCGGGTTTGGAAACCCCAAACTCATTTCTGTTAGGGTTGAGTTGAGAAGAGCTCTACGCCCTATGACGCTAAGTATGGCTGCCTACTTTCAGTGAAGTTGAACCAAGAAAATTTCCTATTTTTTGATCATACGCATTATCCCGACCTTTAATCGGCTGGGTAATAAATAAAGGAATTCTCGCAAAGAGTCCCTCAGAATTGTAGCCACATCAATGAACTTGATGTTAGGAATTTGAATGTCTCAATTCGGACCTCTGTAGACCAAGTTATGGCCCTTTTACTGAGGTCAGTCAGCTCGCGCCTCAGCCGCCTGCCGGGTGTGATTACATGTGACCTCCAATCCGGGTCATAACTCCTTCGTCCGAACTCCGTTTCGGGTGTTCTTGGACTCTATGGAAAGCCCATTGAGTCAAGAATCCAGACATATATAGTATGATAAAGGTGGAACTCATATTAGGTCTAGAAATAAGGAAAAACAGTAAGCATATATGATAATCATAGTTATTCATGCATAATATAAGATGGATACAAGTATAAGATAGATAGAAGTACAAGTACGTGTATAAGTACCTCCGTATATATAGGTATAAGTTCTGTAACTTCTACGGGAGATCGGAACAAGTATAAGTTTGAAATGTCTAAGTACAAATATGTATATAAGTTGTTATATGTGATGATATGAACAAGAAGAAAAATGTAAATGACCTTAAATGAACCATGATATGATAAGAAAGTATAAGATCGTGATATGTTCACAGAATTATATGTATGGAACATATATAAAGCATGGGTATATGACAAGTATAGAATATGACATATGTATGATCTCGTTATATGTATATGTAAATGTGTAAAGTGAGATATGAAATATGAAAAAATGCAAAGATATTTAATAAATGATTTGTGATATATATATATATCACATAAGGATACCGAATGACAATAGTTATTCAGAATATGAGATACATATCGAATATAAAATACACATCGGGATCGGCTCGCTTTAGAACCCGTGTAGGATATCGGGCATGCCGCATAGTGGAAAAACAAGTCTCATAAGATATAAGTTCCGGAGCATCGAGGCTTCGCTCGTCGATGAGATAGATCCCGTTTGGGATCACGGCCCCGAAGGGTTACCACAACGCCTCGGGCCCTTATAGATGGTCATTATCTCGCACAATGATAACAAGTAAGTTTCTGCTCTTATAGACCACTGCTTCACGCGATTACAAGGCTCGCCCTTATAGTTTCATGTATCCACTTCTAAGGTTTATGCAGGCATTAAACATAAAAGAAAATGACAAGTATATGCAAATGCCATGCATTGAATATATGACATGATATTGAGAAGATAAAGATTACATGCGGGACGACAAGTATACAAGTACAAGAAGTAAAGTGTTAATAACACGAAATGTATATGATAGATAAAGTATATGAAAAGCATATAAAAGTACAATATATGAAAATCATAGGAAAGTATAATATATGAAAAATTACAAGATGAAAATATAGGGAAGTACAAGAATATAGATGAAAGTATATGACAAAATATGCAAGTAAATGTGAAATCACATTGCTACTGAATGACAAACAGGACGAGATTCCCTCTCGAATATATCGTGAATGTCAATTCTATAGTCAAAGTGAATCATACCGTTAAATGAAACTAACATTGCTACTGAATACAAATGACGAGGTTCCTTTTCGACCTGTCAGAATCCAATTTATAGTCAAAGTGAATCATATCGTTAAATGGAAAATTCATCAAGTATCAATAGACAACAGACGAGGCTCCCTTTTCGAACTGTCAGAATGTCAATTCTATAGTGATAGTGAAAATACAAATGCAAAGTATATGATAATACAAGATCGTATAAGAAAGGTATATAAAACTATAGTATATGAAAGCACATGAAAGTATATGTGAAAACCTACGACAGTATATGATATGATAGTAAAGTATAAGCTCCGCACTCCTAAGGGAGATATGAAAGATGTGATAGAAATTCACATAAACTGAAAAATAATGCTATGATATGAAAATCAATAAGTTATAGAATGAATATGGAATATGCAAAGTATAGAAACAGGAATACAGTAAAAGTATAGATAGAAGATATGCCAAAGACATAGAACATGTAACGGAAAATATTACATGCACAGAACGTAGAGAAGATAAGTAATAAAAGTTAAATGAATATGTATAGTTATGAAATAAGGCGTATAAGCTTCAGACGTCACCATTAGGGTTGTCCTATGCTTATGTTCTCACCGTTAAGCCGCGAAAGCTTAGCACCGGTGTTCAACTGCAGGCAATGTATGCAAGATACGATAGTATGATGACATCCCACATTAACAACAGCGCTCGTAGATAGGTGCTCACCGCATCGGGCTCGCAATCTCCGGGCTGTTTGTATTAGACATGTATACGTATAAGGATTTGTATAAGTAAATGGACCTATATATGTGTATAGATTTTGATGGACACCACCCGGTGGTAATTTTTTTGTATATGTAAATGATTTTTGTTATTACGTAAATTGTTTGTATACCCATTGTACAAGTTCACCGATAAAGAATCGCATCAATGAGTCCTAATATATAGTTTCATACTTAGACTCACATTCAATCCGCTTACCCGGTCGGATCAGAATCTGGGTGACAATGCCATTATCCAAGACATTCATTTGATGTCAAGGTGTTATAGGATGCAACTCTATAACAAGGATGCAAAGATGAATCTCGGGCACCCCTTCCTTATTTACGGGCTATGAAAGCAAATCGGGGTGCTCTTAGAGGATAATGAGGCTTGGATACACCCGATCAAGACGATCATGGTTAAGAAAGACAAACCGGGTGTACCAAGGCCAGAGGAGGTATACAATTTTGAAATGAGCCCTCCGATGAGGATGAGCTTAGAGCGTATCAGTCTAGGTTTGGGATCCTAGTAGGCACCCAAGGAGAAGTCGGGCAGTCCTCCACCCAACCCCCACCACTACAGCCATCTCCGGAGGAGGACCTGGTCAGCCCCTCCACTACCTTGGAGGACCAGGTGCAGGACCTCATTGCTCGATTTGATGTGTACTTAGATGAGACCCAGGAGCATCGGGTCCTCATCAGCCAGGATATGGATGCACTCCGAGCCGACATGCGCATAGTCATGCACAACCAGGCGACCATCCTCCACAACCAGCAATTATCTCAGGAGCAAATTTTGCCCACCGCTTTCATATGCAATCCACACCGCAGTTGATCCAAGCTTGGCCACTGTGGAGTCTACTCCACTCTCTCTTGCTAATATATGTATTATCAGGACACCAGCCCGCTCTTATTTGGGGTGGTGACTGGTTGCCTTTGTGTTTATTTTTGTGTTTTCTTCTTTAGTGTGTCTGTTTCTGTGTTAATTTATGTCTTTTTTGTTTAGGGTTTCTTAGTGTTTATGTTGATGTCTTCTGCCGTGTCTGTTTTTGTGTTTTTGTTTATCGGGGGTTCCTATTTTAGTTTGTCTCGTGGTTTTGTGGTCAGGTTAGGTAGTTCAGAGTGATGCCATGATTGCTAATCAAGGATCCCTTTTGACCTCTTCAAATCTTTTCGGGAAAACACAGTATAAATCAAGAAAGGACTCGGCTGTTAGATGCCCTAGTATTACATGTTGGATAGGTAGTAGGGACATAGTGAGTCACCCCTAGTGTTCAAGAAACCAATTCCCGACATAGGTCTACCACACCCCCAATATGTGATCTCCCAGCAGCCTAGGTCTCGAACCTGCACTCGACCAATCACCAATGAACCTTAGGGGGTTTCTAAACACCCAAGTGATGGGACACCTTAGAAAAGAGTGATCGCGCATCAAACCCGCTTAAAAAAAAAAAAAAAGAAAAAAAGAAAAAAAGAAAAAGAAAATAGAACAATAAAAAAGAAAGTATGATTAATAAGGGAGCTTAGTCGAACTCGAGCATAGTCCGAGGGCTGCCTAATGCCCTCGAAATAACTACCGAGCCATCGACTTCACTACCCGCTACACGTAGGGACAAGAGGATGAAAGTTTCCCATGCCTAGGCCCTTAGGGTTTGGTTGAGTGTTCATGGTGAAGTTCAAGGAACCGAATGCCCGGTGCCCTTAACCAACTAGTGGGGAGTCACCAATGAACCCGCTACGTAAACACTCAACATAAACTTACTCAGCACTAGTATTTCTTTCATGAGCAGAGGTTATTTGAATAAAAAGGGTGTGTTCTTATCCTTCCGTAGTTAGACTCTCCCAAATAGGCAAGTTGAATTCAAGTTTGGGGGTATCGGAATCGAGTTATATGCTAGAGATCATGTATCAAATGCACATAGACTCCTTTAGAAAGGCCATTGAAAACCTAGGAGGTTGAGTCACTTGTAAACCGAGCTGTGTTTAGCTGAATTCTTTTGAAAGTTGAACAACCTTATGGATCCTCTGAAATTTAAAACAAAGGGCAAGATTTGTGAGTTTGTTCATTTTGATCCTTCCTTTTGGCAATATGTGCATCACACCTCGTGGCCGTTGAGTTTCGTAGCATGCTATTTTCAGGTGTCCGGTTTAAACCGTTTGCTTCGGGACAAGCAAGAAGCTGTTTCGCGCTGCTGGATTTGTGTCTAAAACACTCATGTCATACTCGTCCTTACTTTACGTTTAGTTCTATTTTATATATTAATAAGTGCATTATTGTCTCGATATTTTATTTTTGGATCTTATGTGCAACTGCGGTGTGAATATGGTGGTTTTTGTGAAGCTGAAAAGAAGAAAATGTGAAGACTCAGTTAAAGACGTCACGATCGCTCCGTTGTCGCGGACGTGCTCCAAATGGTTGCGGACGCTGCAACGCTGCGACATTTGGTCAACAAAAGCTAAGCCAAAGAGCGCCCAAAGTCGCATACGGCCGTGACGCCACGATTCCCGCATCAAAAATTAGAAAAAATCACTGAGACCCATTTTGAGGTATCAAGCAACATATGGAAGAGGAGCAAAATACGAAGTAGGAGCAACCCAAGAGATTGTAAAAACTCGTGTTTTTGTATTTCTCTTCTCAAAACCATCAATGATTTATATAACTATGCTTGTAATAATTTCCCTTATGTTCTAGATTTATTTCTAAGGTTTTGTTGAACCCTGCTACAATTGTATGGATTAGAGATTAATTCTATTTTGTTCAATTTATTCATGTGTTATATCGAATTGCTTTGCGTATGTGGTTTATTTTCATGGTAATGTTGGCCAACATTGACATGATCTTGTTGGGTATCCGAGATCGAGAAATAAGGACTCTAGGATATGAGAGAGCACACTCCTACACCTACGAATGTAGATATCTCGCTTTCGAGTGTGGCGATTAGTGGCTCAGAGATTACATTTGAGGCCGTGTATCTGGGGCAGATGCACCTAACCCTACTGGCGAAATAGGCGGATATACCTTGGGAGAGGATATCTCGTAGACATGATCACCTTGTCAACGAGAATTCATTAATAGACTGAATAATAATTCATCTAGGAAATAATCCATCAATTGTGGCAAGGGGAGGCAAAACCCTAGTTTTCACAAAAAGTAATTTCACAAGTAATTTAGATTTAGTTTTAATTCTGCACATTAATTGGAAATTCATTAAGAGTTTAAGTCCAGATAATATCGTAAGGTCAATTCCAGTAGTCAACGCACTTCTCCCTATGGATCGATATTTGTACTTAGGTACACTATATTACTTGATGTAACGCGTGTACTTGCGCACATAGGCGCTTTACCCAGTTTATACAAGTCACACATCACGTTTCCGCTTTATCATCTATTGGCTCTTTCAGGGACTTGCAACATTACCATGATAAACAATTCAGACATTTGGCATCGAAGACTAGGCCACATAAATCCTATAAGCCTAAATGAAACCATAGCCGCAGATACTGTTATCGGAATTCCAAAAATGCGAGCTTACCCTGGAAAAATATGCGACTCATGTCAATTGGGAAAGCAGGTTCGGATGCCCCACAAAGTGATACACCACATGACCACCACAAGGATCCTCGAACCACTTCACATGGACCTCATGGGTCCTATGCAGATCGAAAGTCTCAGAGGAAAAAGGTATGCTTTGTGTGCGTCGATGAGTTTTCTAGATTTTCATGGATACACTTTCTTAAAGAAAAATCAGATACCTTTGATGCATTTGAAGCTTTACTTTTAAGACTAATGCTTGAAGCAAACATCCACCATAAGAATGTTGTGTGAATCAGAAGTGATCATGGGAAGGAATTTGAAAACTCCCACTTTGACAACTTCTACAATAAACATGGCATAAGACATGAGTACTCTGATTCCAAGACTCCTCAACAGAATGGAGTAGTGGAACGACAGAACAAAACCTTACAAGAAATGGCTTGTGTCATGCTCAAAGCTAAGAAGGTCCCAATACAATTTTGGGTTGAAGCACTAAATACAACATGCTACATTCAAAACTAAGTGTATCTTCGACCAGGAACTGCCATGACATTGTATGAAATATGGAGAGGTAAGAAGCCTAACCTGAAACATCTACATGAGTTTGGTAGCACCTATTTTGTGTTAAATGATAGGGAACACAGAAGGAAATTTGATCCAAAGAGGAGGAAGGTATACCTCGATTACCTCCTAACAAAGCAGATCCTACATGGTGTACAACAAGTGCTAAAAAACAATAATGGAATCAACAAATGTTATAATAGATGATTAGGGAACTATCTCTATGGTTCCCAGGTCAAATGAATGTGACACTAACCTGCTACTACTCCCTTGCCTAAGGGTCATAAGTTTTTGGTTGTTGTTGGTTCTCTTCTTCCTTATCCAACTCCATTTCGGCGTTTCATAGGACGCTTGCTGTATCTCAACTTCACCAAGCCAATATCACTTTTAGTGTTCAACAACTTAGTCAATTTGTAGTTGCTCCAAGACAACCTCATTGGGATGCTGCCTTTCATATTCTGCGCTATCTCAAAGCTTCTCCTTCCAAGGGCCTCTTCTTTCCCATTGCCAATTCCCTTCATCTCGAAGCCTTTTTTGATGTAGATTGAGCTTCTTGCTCAGATTCTCACCACTCAGTTATTGGTTATTGTATTTTTCTTGGTTCTGCCTTAGTCTCGTGGAAGATCAAGAAGCAGACCACAATTTCTAGGTCCTCTACCGAGGTTGAGTATCATAGTCTGGCTACAACCACTTGTGAACTCCAATGGTGTGCATCTCTTCTCTAGGAGTTCCATCTTCCTTTGCATCTCCCCGCTCCCTTCAGCTAGACAATAAACAATAAACAGATATTTGCTCATAACCCAATTTTTCACGAACGTACTAAACATTTGGAGATTGAATGGCATCTCGTTCATGACAAATTCGAGGCAGGTCTTTTGCTTCCTCAACATATTTCCTCAGTCAATCAACCAGCTGATATCTTTGCAAAGTCATTCTCTGGTCCCATGTTTTCTCGGTTTTTGTCCAAGTTGGGCATGACTGATTGTCATCACCCAACTCCAACTTGAAGGGGGCTAATGAATGTGTATTCCACGTGAGCCTGCTAGCTTGCATGTGACATTACTTGCTCCAGTGGGTTACATCAATTCCTGTAAGAAATTTATTTACACCCTGGGTTAATTCTCTATACACCCCATATCACACACAACTCCATTTACACCCCATCTCTAACTGGGGTGTATAGAGAAATTCCTTTACAGAAATAGAATTTCTCATTCTAGAAGCTTCCTAGCGCGTATTTTAGTCTTCATTTTGATGCGTATACAATGAGTAGTGTATTCTTTGTTTTGTAACAAGTTGACTATGGTATTGATACATCGTTTTCGTAGTGCCCTGTTCTGCTTTGTTTTGATCATGTGTATAAATATTCATCTTATTATTTATTTTGTATTTTGATTAAATACAAAATAAATATATTTTCGTAGATAAAATTAAAATTATAATTTTTTTTTTTTTAATTTTTTTCCTTGAATCGGAAGTTAAACGGTTTTATCGGTTTAAATTTGGTAATGATTTAATCTTGGATGTCGCGGCCCAATCCAGTTTCCATACTATCTAAGGTTTAAAATGGACTCGGACTGTGGGCATCTTTTCGCTGACACTGACATTTTTTTTCTTCTCACAGTCAGAGTCACAGAAACCACTGCTGCAGTGAGCGCCCGAGCGGGAGCCTTCAGCTTCAATGGAGGCGGCGCCGCCTCTCGCTTCCTCACAATCTGGCTTTTTCTCATCATCATACTACTCCTCTTCCTTCTCTCCCCGTTATTTCCACATAACCAGCCTCAAATTCAAATCTAGAACTCTTCCCATTCGCTGCTCCGCGGCCGGGGATAATGGTAGTCACTTTTTCTCCCTATGTATAATTGATTTTGCCTTATCTTTTTGTAATGCTGTTAATCCATTTTGGTTTCTCTATATAGAATTTATTATGCATTCCTTGTTTCATTTCTTTTTGCTTAGTCGTGACTCTTCTTGATTACGGTGCTGAATACCTGTAGCGTGAGAAACGCGATCTGGATTTCTCGTCTGATATCAAAGATGTGAGTTTGTTTTTGGTTTCTTTCTGGTCTTTTTATACTTCTTCTATTGAAACTGTCTGTAAAAAGCTCCTTATTTTTGTTCTTTATTTTATTTCTGGATTGATTTAGTCTTAGCAATGACTAGTCAGCTTGTTTATTGAATTTTTTATTTTGATAATTATAGGTTCAAACTCCAGAAGACATTTTAAATGCAAATCGCCTTATTTTTCCGGGCGTGGGGGCATTTGCTGCAGCCATGGATGTACTGAACAAGAAAGGGTTAGTATTGTTGCATATAATATTGTCTACCCATTAATAATTACAAAAAAACCTAAAAGTATCTATTCATGCTATAATCTTACTATTAAATCACATCTTTTAGTATAGAATTTCATTCATTTTTTTGTTAAAATTTTCAGGATGGCTGAAGCTCTATGTAGTTACATTAAAAATGATCGCCAATTTCTAGGCATTTGCCTTGGGCTACAGCTACTTTTCGAGTCCAGTGAGGAAAATGGACCAGGTCTTTTTTTTTGTCTATGTATATATTTTTTAAATTTAGTTCCTTACCAGTTGCTTTCTTTTATTGAACATATGTCTAGTCCATAAGGCAGGATGGCATGAATGCTGCTATTTTTATGAAGTGTTGAATGATAACGATGTTAGCAACTGGTAATATCTTGTCTTCTCTAGTGTGGATATCATCACACTAACTAGTTATGATGTTGGCAGTTTCTTGTTAGTGGAAAAAATATATCAACTTTTTTTTTTTACTTTTATTATCATAACCCTGTAACATTTATGAGTACTATTATTAGAAAACATTGTATAGGGAGAAGAGTAAACTAAGATTAAGGAAATAGAGGGAATTTTGGATTTTGGGATATAAATTTTTTTTCATATTGCTTTTGTTATGGGGACTATGGATTCATAAAAATTGAACTGTCTAGTTCCTATTTCATGATACTTTGAATGAGGTTAGATGAGTTATTATGTTTTGTAAGGCATAACCCTATTCCATTATTTAATGAAATTTGTCTGGTGATGCTGTCATGGCCAAATAATAGTCCATCTATTGACTTCTTTGGTCACATATGTTATCCGCTTCTTGCTTGCATAGTTTGACTTCTTTGACCTCCTAAAAGTACTACTCTATAAATTGAAAGATCTAAAGTTAACAAATGTATACTTAGAGCTTACATTTTCACATTTTTTTATGTACTTGAATTGGATATTGTACATGTTTCTCGTTGAGAGGTCTTGGTTTGATACCTGGTGTTGTTGGGCGTTTTGACTCATCTAATGGTTTAAGAGTACCTCATATTGGATGGAATGCTTTACACACTGTGAAAGACTCTGAAATTTTGGATGATATTGGAAATCGCCATGTCTATTTTGTTCATTCTTACCGTGCCATGCCGCAGATGCTGCCTCTTTTTGCTCTTCCATATTTCAATCCAATCAACTATTTCTCTGACTTGCATGTTGTTCCCTGATGTAATTTCCTCTATATCTTCCTCTAGTCAAATGATAACAAAGAGTGGGTTTCATCTACTTGCAATTATGGTGATAATTTCATAGCATCGGTCAGAAGGGGAAATGTGCATGCAGTTCAATTTCACCCAGAGAAGAGTGGAGGCAAGACATTATTTATTTCTTCTTCCTTTTCTTTATAGTTTTCATGTTGTTTTTAAAATACATGGTTGTTATGAACTCAGCCTCAGGAAAAACCATGTCATAATGCCAGCTTGTTTTATTTCACTTCCAACCAAACATTTTTATAAACTCTTAATATTAGGAAATTACATTTAGTAGAGCTCAAAAGGACGATACCGACTCGATTAGTATCTTCAAATAGGCCAGTGAAGCTTCTAGCGGTCCTTAAAGGCTTTCTTAGTTCATTGCAGGGATCTCTTGCTTTTTTATGTTTTTATTCTTTTTTTTACTGAGGATAAAAGATAACTGTTTCTTTGACTCACATGAGTGGCTACTTTCGAATGGCCAATTCCTAGCTTCCTAAGACCTAAGCTCATCTGAGGTTATGTTATCCACACAAAAACAGATAAATGGTTGAGTGTCTTCTGACATTTAGCTGTCATCTTACCAACAATTTCAATGTAAATCTGGATTGAAAATTATTATCCAGATCATTGAATTGCTTTAGAAATGAATTCTTTCACTTCTTACCTATTTATTTACATAATAGTATCAATAGTTGTGGTTCTTATCCTTCCCTTTTTCATTGGAATGAATGTTTCAGATGTTGGGCTGTCTGTATTGAGAAGGTTCTTGTATCCAAAATCTTCCACAACAAAGGTTGGTCTTGTACCTCTGACATGTATGCATTTTATATTTGCTTGACTTCTCTGTTAAACCATTAACAATATAACAACTTCAATCGAAGACAGAAACCAAAAGAAGGGAGGGCTTCAAAACTCGCAAAAAGGGTAATTATTTTATTTAATTTCTTTAATTGGTTAATTTTTATTTGTTTTTAATTTTCTGTCTGCAGCAGTGATAGCCTGTGTCAATTTAATGATTCATTTAATTCAATGTATTTATATTCTCTGTCTAGAGAAGGCATCATGCTTAACTGGTATTGTTTCTCAGGTAATTGCTTTGTCTTGGATGAGGACAAATGATAAAGGTGACCTTGTTGTAACCAAAGGTGACCAGTATGATGTAAGAGAAAATACAGGAGAGAATGAGGTATGGAAAAAACTATTTTTTAACCTAAGCATTACCAAATTTTTATGGTTTTAATCTATATGATTTCTGAGTAAGTTTTGCACTTATGTGAGATGGAAAAACACCAGAAAGAAAAAAAAAATGTTAGGGATCAATGCATCCTAAATTATTGGATATAAGAAAGTGTTTACTTGATTTTTTGGGACTTGCCTCCCCACATGATCTTCCGAATGAAAGAAACATTAACAGGAAGAGACCAATACACTCATAGCTACACATGCACAGTGAGAAAAAAGAAAGATTCATCTGCTTATAATCGTATCAGAGGCAACTAAAGATGATCTTGGGTGTTTGAATGCTAGCTTGAGAGTTCCCTGTATGTCATAAGATCCATACAGATGCTTGTACTTGAATATGCCAGATGTATTTTCTTTAATGATTTTATTATTGATCTTGAACTGTTGATGATTGCTTAGAATGTTTTTGTTTAACTAGTTTTCATTGCTATTAACTGGATACTTTAGAACCCTCTTGTTATTCACAGTTATCAGTTGGATCTCTTCTTCACACACGCCTCCCATCTCCTTTACTTCCTGTTTCTTGTTCATCAATCATCCTTGGTCTAAACTTATGATGTGCCCTCTCCCTGTGATATGCTCATTCCATTTTGGATTGTTGGTAGCTACCTTCTCTGGTCTTTTCTTTAGCAATGTTGAGTGAATCTGTTGTGTGGCTCTCGTTTTCTTCCTTAGCTACATCTGACTTCAATATAATTACTGATTTTATTTTTATTTTTTATTTTTTATTTTTTATTTTTTATGTAGCATGATTATTATGTCAAGTGTATTGTAATTAATGTTGGTCTTCTGATCAATCCCTATCCATTCTTAGTCCACTACTATTCTGTCAGATGAATAACATTTTTTATTTGTTGTTTATTTGCATTATCATAATTTGAAGGTAAGGAACCTTGGCAAGCCGGTGGAGCTTGCTGGACAGTATTACATAGATGGAGCTGATGAGGTTAGCCTCCCTAATTTTTCATGCTAACAAATCATGGAGCACTGCTATTCTACTTCAAACCTTATAATTTAATTGCAGGTCAGTTTTCTGAATATCACTGGTTTCCGAGACTTCCCTTTAGGTGATTTGCCTATGTTGGAGGTTTGTTATTAAGTACTTGCAACAGATTTTCGATGTCAATTTTTGTACAGAAAGCCATAGAAAGAATGTACTGTTAAGATCTGATTTTATGGCTTTAGGTACTGAGATACACTTCAGAAAATGTTTTTGTACCATTGACAGTTGGAGGTGGAATTAGAGATTTTACAGATGCAAATGGCAGGTACACACTTGGGTGTTGTTTTCTGGATGATTGTCCTTGTCTATTTATCATTATTTTATCTTTATTTTTTTTTTTATTATGGATATATTATATTTTAAACCAACTTTCCTCAGGTATTATTCTAGTTTGGAAGTTTTTTCAGAATATTTCAGGTCTGGGGCAGATAAAATTTCTATTGGAAGCTTATGCAGTTTATACTGGGTTGAAGAATATATAAGAACTGGAGTATGCAATACTTTCATTGCCTATATCTTCAGCCCATCTCATATTTTCCTTTTATAACATAAATTTGAACTGCCTTTTTCAGGTGAAGACTGAAGACCAGCCGAGAACAGGATTTTTAAGAGTTTATGGAAAACCAGGTACCCTGTATATTGCATATGTCTTCTCATGCCCATTGCTCTTCATTGTTTTTTATTTACAAAAAATTAATCTGTCAAACTATGACACAACTAGATTCTTTGCTCATGCATTTTTCTGGTTGGTCTAGGTTTTTTCTTTTAAAATATTTGATTTGTTGCCATTTAACTTCTACTAGAGGCTTTAATGGGAATGAAATGAAAATAAATTTCAAACATAGCAGATTCAGATGACCCCTAAACATTACTCTTAAGATACCAGATTCAGAGCCATGGAAGATGCTTTAGATTGGATTATAGCACAACAGGAGGAATATAGGAAGTATATTATACCTTTAAGGAATAGGGGCTGGGTACTTCTTGGGCTGTCTTGGGTGCTTTGTTCAATGGTTAGATATACAGGTTGACATGGTTCTCTGGTGGGAAAAAAAGTGCAAGAATATTTATAGTTGGCAAGCAAGCCCTTTATGCTTGTTTTGGAAAGCTAGGAACATCATTGTTTTCTAAAATGAGGTTTATTTTCTATCCAAAAGCTTAAAGGGGATTTTGTTTGCTTTGTGAGATTTGAGTCTAAAGAGGCGATTGTTTTTTCGCTAAATAGAAAAAGCCAAAATATGCGACTTTTTCGATTCAACTAAAAGTAACATGTATATATCAACCAACATAGTCAATATGAATCGGTTAATGACAAGTTCACTTAAGGTAAATTCATTGATATCAATAGGTTACTTTGGCTGAATAGAAAACAAACAAGTTCACCTTGGTTAAATAGAAAATGGCAAAATATTTGGTTTTTCCTATTTGGCCAAAAAACAAACAGAACCTAAGTTGTTTTTAGATGATTATCCACTTATGTTAGTTGGTTTTTTTGAATTGTTGGGTTCTTGTTCAGGTTCTTTTCCTGTATTCTTTTGTTTGAGCCTTGGTGGTGAAGGGAGGTTTGTTTTCTTGTCCACCTTGGGCTGCTCTTTTAGGTTCTTTTTATTTCATTTTAATTTAAGTCTTTATTATTAAAAAAAAATTCTACCTTTAAAGAAGCAGTCCTAAATGAATTTCACTTAAATTCTTAAAATTTTGATATACAGTAAGCAATAAAACAGTGTAGATTCTTTTCTTTGAGCTTTTCTCATAGTTATTCGCCTCCTGAATTTTTTAAAATCAGGATGATGCACTCCCCCCCCTCAAATGCTTAAGCTTTATAGCTTATTTGTTTTTGTCTTCAAGCTTGTCATGGTCTCTGTTTTGTTTCAATTAGTTCTTTTATGTTTTGGAAGGATTTCCTGCTTGTATTTGTGCTTTAATAGTTTAATCATTTCATCAAATTTTTTATTTCCGATCAAAGGAATATCATGCTTCTTCCTTGAACCTACAGAATGTTTTTAAGTTAACTTTTTCTATGTTGTCCTCAAGATCCTTATGATTCTTTGTTCAAATCTGGATATGGTAGTAAGTAGCTGATTGTGCTGTTTTTACTATTTGGGTTATATATATATATATATATATATATTGGTTGAAGTAGCTTTAGATTAAAAATCGAACTTTTTGCTTAAAGAGTAACCTTTATAGAAAAAAATTCAGTAAGTTGATTTAATACTTATTTGCAGGCAGTGGTTGTAAGCATTGATCCACGTAGAGTTTACATCAATGATCCTAATGATGTAGAGTTCAAGGCTGTTAGGGTGACAAACCCAGGTAAATAGACATGCTATGCTTGATTTTCTTTTTTGCTGGGACTTGTTTGTTTGCATTAATGTTTGTGCTCAGAAATTTCATGTGATTCTACTTCCTATGCATGTTTCAATCAGAATATTTTTCATTGTATTTCAAATATTGGTTTCAGGGCCAAATGGAGAGGAGTATGCCTGGTACCAGTGCACTGTAAGTTCTCTATGCTTTCTTTATTTGTGTATTATACACTGATAAAAGGATCCTGAAGTCTCAAACTTAGCTGCCTCCAATAAATTTTATTCATGCTGACCCAAACAAAATTACTTGATCCTTTTCAACTAGGATTAAAATAAAATAAAAAATAAAAAAGGAACGGTCAAGAGATTGTGATACAATGCTTTAAAAAAAGAAGAAAAAGAGAGAGAGAGGCACAATTAGTTCTCTATGTTAACTATTTAATTACAATGTGCTTGAAGCCTTAAATTGGCCATCTTTGATAACTATTCTTCATTTTGACCCAACTAACAATTGGTTGGTCCTTTTCAAATGGGTTTATAAAGTAAAAAGGAAAGTGGGAGAGGAATAGTTGGATACTTGAGCAGCAGGCAACGTGCACTTAAAAGTTTGATTTGACCCGTTTTTCTCAGTTTTGTTTACGGGTCCTACAGAATGGAAGATCACGACAAGTGCGCTCTCCAGAGCCGACAACGTGGAAATATTTGGGCAGATGATGATGCCTTTGTCTTTGTCAAAGGTTCCAGACGACGACAAGGAGGGGGAGAATCGGGAAGGGTGTCTGTGGAGGCAAAGGTCTTCATTGTTGTAGTCAAGCGACATAATGGGCTTTTGCGTGGGTTCATTGAGGAACGAAAAAGAAGTTTGTCACATTCCAGGGCTTTGGGTCTCGCAGTTCGTGTTTTCCCTAGAGGGATTGGAACCCACTTCCGAGCCATGGTTAAGAATAGGCATTGAACCGGAAGGAGGAAGGCAGGAAGTACTCTATGATTAAAGATGCCACCACACTGGGCCTTTTGCAAGGCTGGTAAAGTTATCGGGTCAGGAGAGAAGTTCGCCATATTCATACCAAGAGGTCGGTGCGATGGAGAGTCTGTGGATATGCTAAGAGAGTCACGAAGACGCAGGTCTAGTCTCTTTGAAAGTGGGGAGAAGGTTTTAGAAACAAGGGGGTTGCAGAGAAAAAGGGGAGAACCAGTCGAAAATAAGGCTTCAGTGGAGGGCACTTCATACGCATCAACTTTGTCTTCTCCAAAAAAAGATAAAGACGTGGTTAGCGGGTTTTGGAGGGGAGGGCTTGTGTTAAAAGGCTAAAACAGATGGCTCATTGTTTTGTGGTTGATTGCGCCTAATGCCCTCTTTAAAGATTTGATCTCATAAAGTGTATGAAATGAGCAAGAAATGGGGTTTAAAAAGGAAACCTAAAGGCTTTGCTAGCCCGGGAAAGAGAAGATCTTTGCTGGAGTTTGAGTTTCGAAGGTGAAACCCCAAAGGTTTCAGACGAGGATCAAAACTTTCTTGCTTTTGACATAGCGCTGTCACAAAGGGAATCCAAGAGAAGGTGCCTCATGAAGAGGGATTCGAGGGAGACACGGTGAGGATTGTCAGGCCTTCCATTCCACTGGGAGGTGGGGATTCTTGAGTTAAATCAAGTGATGCTCGTGGAGGCTTTGTGGATGCCTATTATTAAATACAAGAAACTGATCTTTAGTGGGCACGTATTTTAGCACAGATAATGGAAGGAAACTTCCACAAATGACTTGAGGTGTAAGCTTCTAAGATAAAAGGTGGAGTTTGATAAATGGTGGGAGGTCTTCCCGTCAAGTAAGGGTTTCTTCAAAGAAAATTTTATTGGTCTAACATAGAGTAGAGGGATAAGGGTTTTACAAGCGTTGGGGAATGTTAAATAACCAACTTTCCTAAAAGCTTAAGTTCTCAGAGGATTTCACTTGTAGGCATGAGGTCAAGGCCGAGGGAGGGTGTCGGGAGCGTGACGATAGCTCATATTAAACCCAAACTCTACAAGCTTGAGCTCTAAGAGAGCCGGTCACTACGAATATCATGCCTTTATCATAACGAGCCTGCAGGGTCAATGTGGCTCGCAACCAAGGCGTAGTCGATTATAGTGGAGTAGATGCAGGGTGTGGTAGTTAAGGCACCGCCACAAACGTTGCAAGGCAATAGGTCGAGGCTTGAGCCAGAATCTCTTAGCCATTCGGGGAAATGGCCGATGGCCTGCTGATCCACACAAATGGATGATGGGCCATGGGTCTTTAAGCCTAGAAAAGTTTTAAGCCCAAGGCGGTCAAGTATGGAGGAGGGGGCTTGTTCAAAAGAAGATGGGCTGGGTCAGGAGGATGCAAGGTCGGACCTCGAAGAGGCCATCCCAGCCTGGGAGGTAGAATCAAGCTCTGCAATTCCAAGGGCAAGGTCCAACCCTGGGTGGAGAGACAGAACTATGCAGAGAGGCTGATTCATGGTGAGTGTAACCTCACCAGTGTCCTGGGGCTTGAGGAGAATGAGGCTGCCAGTACAAAGTAAATACTTATCCCTCCCCAATCTCGCTTTTTTATGGTTAGCTTCTTCAGTGGAAGTCCGCTTGCCAAAGTGGGTTTGTTTACAGATGAGATCATGGTCCATCCAACCACTGGATATTATCCCTGTTGAGACGGGTGGGGTAAATTCCTCGCCCGTCTAGGATTCAATTTACGCATTTTGTAAGAGAAGAAAAACAACTTAGGACAAGGGGATTTAATAAACTGTGAACGCTGAAGGAGAAACGTCCTCAGTTCAGGTTCAGAGACCAATGGGATTGGGAGAAGTGCAAAGCCGGCGACTCAAAGTAGTGGTAAAGGAAAGAGTCGGGCAGGAACCCGTGACTATAGCTCAACTGATAGAAGCAAGTTTGAGGAGTTTAGCGTTGGGATTGCCGATCGGGCTTAGAAAAGACATTGTCAAGATGTTCTAAAAGTCAGGAGTAAGTAAGAAGGAAAAATTAATTGAAAGGTGTTCGAGAATTCTAGGTCCTAAAGAGAACTCTAAGAGGTTGGAATTCTCTCGTAACGCGAGGGGCAACACCATGGAAGATGTAGCATAAAGCTGAGGGGTGCAAAATCTAAGCTTCCCAATGAAGTTAAAACTGATCCATGGGAATGTAAGGGGAGTAAACGACAACGGCAAGAGAAAAATTATTAAGGCTTTTTTAAGGGTGCAAAAGTTGGATTTTCGTCTTCAAGATCAAGGTTTAGTGATGACAGATAATGGTGTAGAAGTCTAGGCTTTGGGAAGTTTCTCAGCGTGAAGAGATGCAAAGAAATGTTATAGGGTCAATAAGGTAAAGAAGTTGTCACGTTTTGAGGTTATAAGAAGTCGAAAAGGAAGTGAGCTGCCAACGCTTCGCCAAATTCAATCTCAAGAGGACGGTTCACTGGTCATGCGTATGGCCCGTTTTCAAGGTATGAAGAGCGTCTCTTGAAGTCAGCTACTAAAGGATTATGGAGGTATCCCTGTGTATTAGGTGGGGTGTGGAGCCACTCACATCCTGCTTCCTGCGTGAAAGGAGAAAGACAGGATGATTGAATAAAACTATGCGACATTTCTTTGAGGTAATTGATGAATTGGATTTAGTGGACTTGTCGTTACTGGGGGGTTCTTTCACTTGGAGTGGGGGTCTGCAAAACATGTCCATGGCTTGTTTGGATCGCTTCCTAGTTTCCCAAGATTGGGTAGATCACTTCGGTCTAGTGACCCATTCTAAACTCCCTAAACCCATTTCAGACCACTTCCCCCTACTGTTGGAGTGTGGGGGAATCAGAAGAAGCCGACACCTTAAGTTCACAATATGGCTAAAAACCCAGGATTTAAGGACCCTTTTGAGGGAATGACGGCAAGGTGAATGTCGAGGTATGGACTAGCTTTGTTCTGACTAAGAAACTCCGAGGGTTAAAGTCTAAGCTTAAACTGTGGAATAAGGAGTGCTTTGGCATGTTGGAGACAAATAAGAGAAAAGTCCTTGACTAGGTGAAGGAGTGGGACAGAATTGAGGAAGAAAGGGGCTTGTCGTTGGCAGAAGGGGACGCCATAAAAGAGGCCAAAGAAGATTTCAAAAGGTGGGTTCTCCTAGAAGAAAAATATTGGAGACAAAAGTATAAGGAGTTGTGGTTGAGGGAAGGAGACAAGAATATAGGTTTTTTCAATCTAATGGCTAACACTCATTTTAGCCATAACTCGTCGACTAGAATCAAAATCAATGGGCGATGGTTGATAAAAGATCAAGAGATTAGAGAAGGGGTGGTTAATGCTTTCATTTTTCGTCGATGAATCGAGTGGCGTAACAGATTGACTGGTTGCCTTTCTCAAGTCCTAAATCACGAGGAGGCTAATAGCCAGTCCTTTAGAGAGGAAGAAATCTGTGGGGCCTTGTTTGATATAAATGGAGATGTTGAAGTTGTTTAGTGAGTTCTTCGAGCTTGGGATTTTCACAAGGAGCCTTAATGCCACCTTCATGGTTTTGATTCCTGAAGGAGAGGTCGAGGAGTCGTACCAAAACCAATTAGTTTGGCTGGCAACCTTATAAATTATCAAGCAAAGTTTCGCTAACAGTCGAGGAAGGTGGTGGGGAGTTGTCTCAAAGGCGCTTAGTCTTTCAGGAGGTCGCCAACAATTGATGCCCCTATTATGAATGAGATTATTGATTATTGGCATAAAAGAGGAGTTAAGGGTGTAGTTTGTAAGATGGACATAGAAAAAGCCTACGACAGCCTAAACTGGAATTTTTTGATTAGGGTCCTACAATGTATGGGGTTTGGCACTAAGTGGGTGGGCTAGATTCGCAGCATTTCTGCCAACCTCGCTGCTCTAGTGCTAATGGGTTTCCAATGGGCTTTTTCCCAAGCTCCAAAGGTTTGAGGTAGGGGGACCCTCTCTCCCCTTACCTCTTTGTTATGGGGATGGAAGTTTTGAGTATCCTTCTAAGGAGGGTGATGGATGGAGGTTTATCTCAGGTTGTGTTTTTGAAGGGAGAAGGAGAGAAGACCTTAAAATTTCTCACCTCCTTTTTGCTGACGATACAATTGTCTTATGTGAGGCTTCTACATTGATAAGATGTTTTTAAGTTGGGTCTTTTTTTGGTTTAAAGCTGCGTTTGGCTTGAAGATACATTGGGATAAGAGTGAGCTGATTCCAAAGTGGGTAGGGTGGATAATGTGGTTGAGTTGGCGGCAGAGTTCGACTGTAGGGTGGGAAGTTTTCCTACCACCTAGGTCTTCCTTTGGGGCTAAGCATAAATCGGTGGTAGTGTGGGATGGCGTAGAGGAGAGATTGTGCAAAAGGCTTGCCCTTGAAAAGAGCTACTTCCAAGGTGGTAGGCTACTCATCAAGAGTACACTTCTAGCATGCCTATTTACTCCTATGTCCCCTGGTCAGATGCTAAAGGCACTGCCAATCGCTTTCTGGTGAAGATCTAAAGAGATTTTTTATGGTGGGGAGGGAGGCTCTAGGATAAAAGACCTCACTTGGTCAATTGGGTAGTGTGTCTGCATAAAGGGCAAGGTGGGATAGTAAAAACCTGACTCGCTAAATAGGGTTTTGCTTGAAAAATACAGACGCTTGCTTCGGGATAGACAGCATTTGGAAACAAGTAATTCGGTACTCAAGTTTTGGCTTGAGGTTCAGGTTGGAGGTCCAAAGAAGCCCAGGGGTCGTTTGGAGTGGGCTGGAAGACTATTTTGAAAGAAGCTGGTTGGGTTAGCAGGAACTGGAAGTTCAGAATTTGTAGAGGAAATAGAATCAGGTTCTGGTCTGGTCATTGGTGTGGTTCTTCTGCCCTAAGCCACTCTTTCCCTCTACTCTATGAGTTAGCAGTGAACAAAAATGTAACAGTAGCTGAGATGTGGGATCATACAAATGGGCAGGGGAGTTGGAATCTGAGGTTTGCTAGAGACTTCAATGATTGGGAGCTGGACATGGTGGGGATCTTCTTGACAGTGTTGGAGAGTGAGAAAGTCAGTTATGAAGTGGACAAAATTTGCTGGAAGGGGGGCTAAAGGCGATCGGTTTTCTGTCAGACATGTGTATAATGTACTCCAACCTTGCAATTCTTTGGATTTCCCAGCCAAGGGTATTTGGATTCCTAATGCTCTTACTAAGACATCTATCTTTGCTTGGGAGGCAACGTGGGGCAAGGTCCTCACTCTAGACAAATTACAAAGAAGGGGATGGTAGTTCCCTAACAAATGCTATTTGTGTGGTTGTGCTGAAGAAACAGTCCACCATGTCCTTTTGCACTGCATTGTCGTTCGGTCTTTGTGGGATATTTTCTTATCTTTAGTTGGCATCTATTGGGTTTTCCCTTTGATGGTTAAGGAGGCCCTCACCAGTTGGAGGGGCCCTTTCTCAAGCAAAGAAAAGAAGAAAATGTGGAAATTTGTCCCAGTTTGCATTTTCTGGGTTATTTGGAAGGAAATAAACTGTATAGTGTTCAGGGAAGGGAGGCTTAGAGTACAAAGATTGAAAAATTCTTTTGTGTATAATTTGTGGAGTTGTGTGTAGACTGTTAAGTTGTATGATTAAGGGAAGTAGGTCTGATCCCTAATGTTTAGGTATTGAGATTTTCAGTTCCCAAATCTCTGGGATACAAATCTGAATGGATTTATAGCTATATATCTACTTTCCTTAGATATTGTAAATTAGTTCCTATGATTAAGGACCTGATTTAGGATCCTCCTTGTATTTATATGTGCCTTTTACGCTATTCAAGATACACAGAAAAATATCTCTTTTACCATATTCTGCTTCATGGTATCAGAGTAGCCCCTCGACTCTATTCTTGCATGTACTAAAATAGAGAGGCTCTGCTCAAGACAATTCCTCACCATTTCCAACATTTTTCAGCTGGCCCCCGATTTTCATAGCTCTGGCCGATGTTGAGAACCATCCTGAACAGTGGCAGACTCTTCTTTAACCATTAATCCTCCAAATCAGTCAATTCCAAACACTCCCATTCTAGTGACCGCCATAAACTCAATGGCCACACCATTCCAAGTACAAAGATCCCGACCAAGCACCCTTCACTAAAGATCAACTCAATATGCTTCAACAACTGCTCACAAGTCACCCCAACCTACCTTTGTCTTAGGGGGAGTCACTCAACAAGGGGATGACAATCAAACCCTCATGTTGCAAAGTCCTCTTCTACCTCTTGGATTGTTGATTCCGTTGCATCTGATCATATGACAGGTGATAAGTCACTCTTTTCTCAATTTTATCCTAGTTGGAGCCATCATACCGTTTGCATAGCTAATGGTACTCATGCCAAAGTGGTTGGAAAAGGAACCATACAACTATAAAAAAACTCACTCTTTACTCGGTTTTATTTGTTCTTGATCTTGATTGTAATCTGCTCTCTGTTAGCAAGCTTAATAAAGACTTGAACTGTGAGACTAAATTCTCGACTCAATTTTCGACCACCTGTGGTGTTTCGTGGATTTGGAATCGGGCAGGATGATTGGTAAATGTTTGAACTTTATGCCAGTTTATATATCCTCAAAGTAGACCAATCTCCCATAGGTCATGATCTTAGAACTTGGTGTCAAATTGTCAGTTATGAGTCCAATAAGGATAGTGCTATTATGATGTGGCACTTTCGGTTAGATCATCCCAATTTTAGATATTTAAAGCACTTATTTCCTTCATTATTCACTAATAAAGATGCAAGATCTTTTTCATTGTGATATTTGTCAATTGTCGAAACATACCCGTAGTAACTATTCTCCTAGTCCTTATAAATCATCTCATCCTTTCTCTCTTATCCATGGTGATATCTAGGGACCTAAAAAAATTCCAAATGTTATAGTTGCTCGATGGTTCTTATTATTGGTAGATGATCACACGTCTAAGTGGGACATTTCTTCTGAAAGAAAAATCCGAAACTAGTCAAATTTTCAAAAACTTTCATGTCATGGTTAGAACCCAATTCCAAATGAGTATACAAGTACTCAAAACCAGTGTTTCCAAAGGAGTTAGTAAGGCACACCTCAAGGCGAGGCGTGCCAAAATCGCCTCAAGGCGTTGGAGAAATGGCTTAATACACAAAAAGGTTGCGCCTTCCTGACTAAAGCTTCTGAGACACGCGCCTATTTACTCTTTCGACACTTCAGACAATGAAGCATACGCCTTTTACATGGATTTCTCTTCCCCCTATCTTCCCCTCTCCGTCTCTGCTCTCTGTCGATATCTTCTCTTGCGATGTGGATTTCTCTTTCCCCTCTCTTCCGATTTCTCCTTTGGCAACGTGGATATTTCTCTTCCCCTCTTTTCCCATCTTTGGCATGAATTTCTATTCCCAGCGTGGATTTCTCTTCCCATCTCCGTCGCTGCCAATTTCTCCTTGCGGCGTGAGTTGCTCTTCCCTCATCCCATATTCGCTATTATACGGTAAATATTAAAAATTAATGTTTATTATGTGTTAATCATATTATAGTTTTTTTTTTAAATCTTAACAATTTTTAAAAAAGGCAGTTGTAAAAAAAAAATCTTAATAATATTATAGTTAATTACTTAATTTAAATAGTAATTCTTAACTATTATAGTTAGTTTATATTTTGAAAAACATCATAATACTTAAATGGTAATTCTAAATATTATAATTAGATTATCTTCCAATTCACCAATAAGTATAACTAAAATATTATAAGTTTATATCCTAATTTAAGATTATATCTCAAATTAAAATGGTACTATTAACATTACTTGATATCTTATATTTAAGATGGTAATTATTTAAGATAACATAATTTTAAATAGGTAATCACATTTCTAATTTTAAGTATATAATTATGCTATTAATTATGAATAAATATTATTTAATACTTTATAATATGATTTAAGGATAAATATTAATTTTAAATAGTTAATTATGTACTCAATTTTAAATAGATAATTACTTATTAAATTAGTATAGTGAAGAAAACAAAACCGAGCTGGAAATTTTATTAATTTTTGAATGAATTTGTACAACTTATATAACACAATATATATACACATATTTTGTACACTGAAAAGGAAGTTCCCATAACCAATTCCTTAAATTTTGGGATTTAATTATTCACTTCCCATAGCCGACATGAATCATTATCGACCTTGATTCTCTTCCTAAATATATTATTTACATACTCACATTCCTCAAGCCGGGTGAATATAGATCTTCCATTCAACAATTTCTAATAGTTTTATGAAACACATCGCACAACCCTTTGCTAAGACATTCGCACTGATGTCTTGTAGGAACATATGGAGTACAGCCAAATTAACCTAATTATCTAGCTTTTCTTTGATAAAGTGCCTGTTTATCTCTATGTGTTTTGTTCTAATATGCAGACCGATTATGAGCAATGCTGATTGGGTCGATTTATTATCACTATAGAGTTTCAGGCTTACTCCATTGAACCTTCAAATCTTCCGCACGATCTTCGACCACAACACCACATACCCCCGTCACATACCTAAACTTTGGCTCTCCACTTGACCGTGCTACCACATTTTTCTTCTTACTCCTCTAAGATACTAGATTTCCCCCAAGAAAGGTACAATATAGCTTGTAGTTGACCGCCTGTCCAATGGAGACCTTGCAAAATCTGCATCGATGTATATTGCCAAAGCAATATCTGATGTTTTCTTGAATAAAATTCCCTTTCCTGGAGCAAAGCTTTGGCACAGGACTAGGTAGGTCAAGCCAGCAGATGAATTTCTCGATCATGCATGAATCGACCGACACACTAATCGAATAGGCTATGTTTGGCCTAGTATGTGCAAGATAAATGAGTCTCTTAACAAGCCGTTGATACATTTTTCGGTCCACTTTCTTCTCTCCAAGTGCTTCACTCAATCTATGATTTTGTTCAATGGGAGTTGCAACCAATTTACTAGCCATCATACCTATTTCCTTGAGAAGATCAATAACATATTTATGTTGAGAAACAAAAATGCCTTGCTTGGATCGAGCCACCTCAATTCCAAGGAAATACTTCAATTTTCTTAAATCTTTTATTTCAAACTCACAGTAATCGCTTCAAGGTATTTTTCTTTCTCATCATTCGTCACAATAATGTCATCCATACACAATTAATGGTGACTTCGAAATTGAATGTTTTATGAAAAGTGTATGATCTCCCTGGTTTTGCTTGTAACCATTAGCTATCATAACCTTGGCAAACCTTCCAAACCAAACACGTGGGGACTGCTTTAACCCATACAGTGCCTTCTTTAACCGACAAACCTTGTTTCCATCACTCCCACTGAACCCTGGTGGAATACTTATGTGAATCTCTTCTTCTAACTCACAATGAAGGAAAACATTTTTTACATCATATTGTTGCAATTCTCAATCAAAATTAACAACCAAGGATAGTAAAATTCTTACTGTATTCATCTTTGCCACTGGAGCAAATGATTCTTAATAATCTATTCCATATGTCTGAATATACCCTTTTGCAACGAGCCTTGCCTTGTATCGTTCTAAGGAGCCATCACCTTTAAATTTTACTGCAAACACCCACTTGCAACCCACTAGTTTCTTACCACTAGGTAGATCAACCAATTCCCAAGTTTCATTATTTTGCAATGCATCCATTTCAGCCTCCATAGCAAGTCTCCATTCTCTCTTTGATAATGCTTCAGACAATGAGTTATGAATAGGAATAGTGCTGCAGTTGAAAGGAGCTTATGATTCGCTGAAAATCTCCTGAAAGACAAAGTGAGATAATGGATATAAGGGTTCTGGTTCAGGCATTCACTGGTTCCTTTTCTCAAAGCTATAGGTAGATCATTGTCAAGATTAGGAGTTGGGATTTGTTCAAGAATTGCTACCTCATTTCCGTGGACTTAGTTCAAGAGGACTAGTTTCGCTTCCTCAAGAAAGCTGCCATAGGGTCCCTTCTCTCAGATACACCGATCAAACCAAAACTGATCAAAGATTTGACTGTCTTCTTCCTTTTCCTCTACCGACTCTTCGGATCATGATATTGGAAATTGGTTCCAAAGAAATTGGTAACATTGAAGTGGTTTCTTTTGATTTGAATGACTCGGATGCGGGGATTATTTCTAGTGGTGGTATGGCTAACTCCTCATCTTCAAGTATAGATAACCCCCTCGAAGATAAGGAGGGAGAAGTAGACTTATTTTCAACAAAGGTAACATCGAAAATACAGTTTCCTAAGGTGGATGATAACATTTATATCCCTTGGAGCGCATGAGTACCCCATAAAATGCACTTAAGAGCTCCAGATATAATTTTCCCCGATTAAGGATTGGTGGAATATGGACAAAGGATGTGCACCCAAAAACTCGAGGGAGCAAGGTCAAGGAGGATTTGAATGTCTCGATAGAATTATTAAAGTTTCTAGTGGACTGCACTTAAAACTCTAGAAGGAATCTTGTTTAGACATGCTAATGTGAGTACATCCTTTCCCCTGGGGTGAGAGCTCTGTACATTTTGTTGAAACAATAAGGCTCGAGTACACTCAAGAAGATGGATCGTTTTTCTTCCGCCCCCCATGTTGTCGGGAGTGGTGATACAAGATAATTCATGTGATTCCCTTCCTTTGAAACCATTGAACAGTAATTTGATTGAAATAATCACGAGCATTGTCTGAGCAGATTTTCTTGATTTTTGTACCAAATTGATTTTGAACCATTGTACAAAAAATAGGGAAAATATGACTCACATTAGATTTATTTTTGAGCAAATAGATCCAAGAAACTCTTGTACAATCATCAATAAATGTTACAAACCACCTGGATCCTGAGATATTTGGAATGGTGGATGGTCCCCAAATGTCACTGTGAATTAGAAAGAAAGGAGAAGATCTTTTATTACTAATAGGGAAGGATACATGACTATGTTTTGCATACTTACAAATGTCACAACGAAAAGGTTGAATATCTTGTCCCTTGAACAAGGTAGGAAACATTAATTTTAATGTGGAAAAAGGCATGTGACCTAGACGCCTATGATGTAACCAAATGACATCTTTATTTGATGAAGAGAAAAAGGAAGTAGACAAAGTAGACTTCACCAATTTTGGTTGACTAGATGTACTCAAGAAGTAGAGTCCATTGTGCTCCTTGGCAAGTCCAATCTTCCTCCCCGAACCCTGGTCCTAAAATTCACAAAAGGAGGCATTGAATGTAACACAACAACTTAGATCTTGGGTAAGTTTTTGTTTTGAAACAAGATTAGTGGATAGTTGAAGGACATGAAGAACATTTTTAAGAATTAGAGTTGAGGTAACCTAGACATCTCCTATACTAGCCACTGTGGTGGTAGTTCCATCAGCAACAACAATTTTCCTATTGATTGGACAAAGTAAATAGGTTTTAAATTGATTTGGATTATGGGTCATATGGTCAGTAGCACCATAACCAAGGATCCAAGCATTCCTAAACTCATTACTTGAAACATTTAATCCAAGAGAAATTAGAGTCTCACCTGAAAGGGTCATTGAACACATACCAAGAGTTGATAAGCCGAAAGCATGGATGGGTCACTTGGCAATGCACCCGTTGAGGCGCGTAATAAAACAGCATCACACGCGCCGCACGCGCCGCGCGTGAATTTCAGCCAGACCGGATCTGGAGTCAGAGGCACATAGTTGTATTTTCCAGCGAGGCTTTCATCGGAAGGTAGATTGGAGGGAGGTGTTCCTGTTGGTGTGCTCTTCGGCCGGAATGGAGGTCATTGGAAAGTCTTAAAGTTGCCGGGCTGGGCGTGGTGTTTCGAGATGGTTCTGCTTCGTGAGTTTCTGAAGATTGTAACGAATCACATAATTGGGATTGGTCATCCCTTATTGAGTCTAATTAGCCTATTACTCGGTCTAATTAGAATTGAAATCAGCCTATTTCTCTTCCTCCTCCTCACCATGGTGTCTCCCCTCAAATGCTTCTAGAACAATCATCCACTCCGGTCCTAAATCTACATAGCCCAAACCTCCGTTTCAGCCTAAGTTTACACATTTGAACCTCCATTCCAGCCTAAGTCTACAAAGCCTGAACCTCCATTCCAGCCTAAGTCTACACAGCCTGAACCTCCATTCCAGTCTATTCCTCTTCTCACTCCAAACAGTAATATTAAGTTGTACACAAGGAGGCAAAAGTGTGAATAGCCTGTGCCAATTCAGCAAAGTCATGAGTCCAATCCGAGCCTAATCAACCCTGAAATTTCTCAAGAAGAAGCTAAACTTGACCTTGACACTGGTGCTGAGTTTTATTCAGACTTAGACAAGCCAATTGCTTAGAGAAAAGGAGTTCGAGCCCCAACATCCACTTAGAAGCTATTTATCATATTCAAGTTTATCACAACTTTAGAGCTTTCATCTCAGCCCTAGATCAAATTCAGACTCCCAAGAACATTCATGAATCTACTGATTCTTGAGTGGGAGGCTGCTGCACTGGAAGATATTTGAGAAGACAGTGGAATGTAAATGGATTTTTCAGTAAAACAAAAGATAGATGGGAGCATAGAAAGGTTCAAGGCCCGCTTGGTGGCTAGAGGTTTCACCCAATCTTATGGAATTGACTATCAAGAAACTTTTGCTCCTGTAGCCAAGTTAAACACAGTTCGGATTATTTAATCCGTTGTAGTAAATCAAGATTTGCCATTGTATCAACTAGATGTGAAAAATGCATTTTTAAAACAGAGACCTTATGGAGGAAGTATATATGGATGTCTCACCAGGTTTTGAAAGTAACCATCTCCCGCACAAGGTATGTAAGCTTCAGAATCTCTTTTAGTGCCAAACAATCACCCCGAGCTTGGTTTGAAAGGTTTACCAAAGTACTAAACTAGATGGTTGCCTACAAATGTCAAGCAGATCACACTTCTCATTTGTTAAACACCAGCCAATGGAAGACTTGCTATACTGATAGCATATACAGGAAATAGTAGCTACTGGAAATCATGAGGAGCAAAAAGTCATCTAAAGCACTTACTATCTAAGGAATTTGAGATCAAGGATCTTAAGTACTTGTGGTACTTGGGAAATGAGTTGCACGTTCCAGCCATGGTATCTCTGTCTCCAACTTAAATAAGTGCTGCACCTCTTATGAGAGACTGGAATGAGTGGGTGCAAACCAGTAGAAACACCCATGGACCCTAACATTAAATTGGAGGCTTGTGGTGAAGGAATACCTGTGGATAGAGGGAAGTTCCAGCGACTTGTGGGGAAATTGATTTATCTAACTGATACTCGCCCGGATATAAGCTTTGCTGTCAGCAAGGTAAGCCAATTCCTAAGCAATCCTTCGGAAGGACACATGGAAGCCATGTATCGGATCCCATGTATCTCAAAAGGATCCCGAAGGGGACTTATGTTCAAGAAAACACTCAATCGCTCACTTGAAATCTGCACTGATGTGGATTGGGCATGGTCCACTATTGATTGGAAATCAACTTCAGGCTATTGTTCTTATGTATGGGGGTAACTTAGTTGTTACGGCTGAGTAAAAAGTAACAAGTTGTTGCTCGTAGTAGTGCAGAGGCTGAATTCCGCGCCTTAGCTCATGGAATATGTGAGGGGATTTGGATAAAAAGGGTGCTGGATGAACTCAAAATAAAGGTTGAAGGCTCCATAGAGATGGTGTGATAATCAAGTTGCTATTGCCATAGCCATTATTCCTGTCCATCGTGATAGAATGAAACATGTGGAAATCAATAGACATTTTATAAGTGAGAAGATAGAAGGAAAGATAATCTCATTGAAGCATGTTCCATCTCAGTTTCAGGCAGCAAATATTCTTACTAAGGCTCTACATCGTCTTAATTTTCAAGAACTAAGGTCTAAGCTTGGTTTAAAAAGTATATATCATCCAACTTGAGGGGGAGTGTAGAATGTCAAGTTGTCTGATTACGGGAAGTAGGTCTGATCCCTAATGTTTAGGGATTGGAATTTTCAGTTCCCAAATCTCAAGGATACAAATCTGAACGGATTTACAGAGCTGTATATCTAATTTCTTTTGATATTGTATTAGTCTCATGATTAAGGGCCTGATTTAGATCCTCCTTGTATTTATATGTGCCTTGTACGCTATTCAAGATACACAGAAAGATATATCTTTACCATATTCTGCTTCAAGTTGGAATAAGTTATTTCAGAGAGGACGCTTTATTCCTCTCTTAGCATTTTTTTTTTTTTTGAGTGGATGGCATCCAAATGAGGGCTGGTGAGGTTTTTGTGTTTCCTAGCTTTTTGTTGGCGGTGCCTGGTATATTTCCTGTATACCTTTCTCTTTTTGGTAATATATGCATTCTTGTTTATCAAAAAAAAAAAGTTTGATTTGATCCATTACATTAATCTGGGGTCTATTGGGGTGCTTAGATTTGTTGACGTGAATCTTTAATTTAAGCACTACTGCAATTTTGGCCTGCAAAGCATTTTGACTACTCACATAAACCATGCCTTTGAAACCCATTTTCTAGTTTCATGTTTGGATACTATAAAGTTAAACATTTTCTACTAGATGAAAATAGGACAATGATCTTTACTTGGTGAATTGTTAACTTCTTCTTTGCATTTGAAATGACATTCTTCCAACTATTCCTACAATGGTGACGAGAAGGTAGACCAATTGAGCTAGAGCTTGCAAAAGCCGTTGAAGAGCTGGGAGCTGGAGAAATACTACTCAACTGCATTGATTGTGATGGTGAAAATGACTCCTTGATCTTTGAAATATCTGTTTGTTGTTATTATTGAATGTAAATTCTTATCTGAAACATTCTCTAGGAAATGTAACAAAACCTTTTTCATTCATACTGACAACGAATGCTTTGGCATTTGAGAGCCTGTACAAATTGTGGTAGAATGATCAGAATGACAGATGAACTACTAATTAGCTGCAACCATAAGCAAAAAATGGAATAAAATTTTATTTCATCATCTTTGAAAATTTTCCTCAAAAAGTCATATGATGGGGGTTATTAGTCTAAAGTAACAGGGACTATCATTTTAGGATGCTTCAAGTTGAACTAAATTAATTCAAGATTTTAATTTCTAGCCTATATTTTGAAAATGATTCAATTGCTTTCTTTGTTTTCTAAATGCACAGCTGCTCTTTTCATGTCCATTTCACTTTATGTAAAGATTTAGGGGTGACTTATCACCATCGTTGGACTCACTTGATTACATCTTGAGCAGAATGGCCGATAGTTTGATATGCATCAATAGATTGTCTTCTTAATTTTAAAGGTAGTGTGGTGTTTACTTTCTCTCTTGTTGCCTCAGGTCAAGGGAAAGGATCTGATATAGATTTAATAGTTGATCTCAGATGCTGTGAGCATTCCTGTGATTGCAAGTAGTGGTGCAGGTGCAGTTGAGCATTTCTCAGAGGTTTTCAAGAAAACAAATGCATCTGCTGCTCTTGCAGCTGGCATGTTCCACCGGAAGGAGGTACATTTCTGAGGTCCCTTGGGAAATTGTTAATGTATATATACACACATACACACACATTTTCGGCAAAAAAACAGTATTCAAATGCTGATGAAGACTATCATCAATTAGAATCTGCCATTTCTTTCCATGTAGTTGCAATATTTTAACTGAATAACACCTCCTAAACTCAATCTGCCATTTTCTGTACAAACGATATTGTTGTTGTCCGATCCTTGGCTAATACAACATAAATAAATGGGTTCCTGGAGCCTTTAGGATCTCATGTGATGTTAGAGGATGAGGAACCAGTAGAGTTGAGTCATCAGTTTTATAGCTTTATAACTGGTAGAAGAAATAAGATATTCAATTGAAGGAGAAGAATGTTGGGTCTTGTTGCATTCATATGCAAAAGAAACAATTGGATTGGTTGGTGGTGAATAATTCGATCCAACCCTGTTATCTTAATCGTCTACATGATAGGTCAAAATAGAAACATCCCAAATTCTATACTGTACAACTAAGACTTCAAAAACACCTCAATTTCTTGATGGTATAGCATCATCTATTACTGGCTGTACTTTATGTGATCCTGCCTCAAATTCTTACTTGACAATTAAGGCCTCAAAACACCTTAAATTCTTAATGGTATAGATTTTTCACTGGCGATATCATGTGATTCTCTCTCTCTCTCTCTCTCTCTCTCTCTCTCTCTCTCTCTCTCTCTCTCTCTCTCATGTTGCACACATTATGTTGTCTGTGTCTTGTAGGTAATTCATTCAATCTGTGAAGGAGTACTTATTAGAGACAGGCATAGAAGTCAGAATGTAACATGATCATCGTTGATAAATCTTCAGTATTTTCAGCCAAAAAAAATAAAGGTGAGGAAAAAAAAGTGTCTGAATGATAATGATTTTGACGAGTATCTGTGAGTTCTAAGTTATTTTCCGGCTCTGTAGTGCTTATAAAATGCTTTCTTAGTTAGTTTAAACTCTTGTAAGAGTGATAGTTCTTGGAGCTTTGTAGTTAAATTCTTATAACCTACAATGCCGAAGATCATATTTGATTGTTTGGATAGATTCTATATATCTTGGTTATTTGCTTTACCATTGAAGCATGTTCATCTTCATCATTCATGCCCAGCGACTTAAAAAGCCCTAATTGCTTTTTTCTTTCTTTCTTTTTTTTTTTTTTAAATTTTAAACTAGACATATTTTTTTCATGCCTTGAAGCTTCAGTAGGCTTTTTGAACATCGAAAGGAAGAATCCTTGGAATTCCAGAGTCCCTCTTTTATCTTAGATCTTGCTTGGCTGGAATGGCAGTCTGGTCTAGATTAAGGGTGTAATTGAATTGAGTCAATGGAGAGCCAAACTTGAGTTCGACTCGATTAAAAAACACGAAGCTCAAACTCGACTCGAACTTGATCAAACATTTTTTTTTATATTTGAAAATCGACTTGAAAAAACTTGAGCTACTTGAACTCGAACTTGACTCAATTAATTCTTAGTTGAATTAGAGTATTATACAAGTCAAAGCTCGAGTAGCTTGACTCGTTTTGACTCATAATCTAGATTTTCGACTTGTTTCGAAAGAGTGGAGATATCAAAAGCTTACGTGAAACTCCTAACCGCTAATAATCAACATCTAAATAAATCATCACGTCCATCGCAGCATGCCTGTGTGTTAAATGTTAGTGTTAGAATTCCCTTCAATCCGCCCCTTTGACCAAGTTGGGCGGAAATGTATATTGAGAAACCATCAAATCAAGTTATAACTTGGTAGATTCACTCATGCCATGTCCAATTATTATCAAGTACTGAAACCTCTGCATTTTTGATTATGAAGCACGTTGTTCACATCGTCGTGTTTTTGGTTACAGAGAATGCCTGTCAAGGATGTTGATATTTTAACATCCAAAATGTTTTCTCTTGTTTTTAGGAAAAACACATTCTCAGTCCCATGCACTTTTTTCATTTAACATTTACCCCCTACACGCCCCTTGCATTATCCAATACATAAAAAGTAAATCCTTTTTTAATGGAGGTGATAACGATGGTTATCTACTCCTCTAACTCCATTACCTACCAGGCTACCCTTCCAATTAATGGAGGTGATAGCGATGGTTATCTACCCCTCTAACTCCATTACCTACCCTTTCAATTTTGTCCCTGCATTTTCACTTTTATTAATATTTATCTCTTGTACTTTGAAATGATAAAATTAACTTTTTATACTATTGAAAACATGAGAGCAGACCTTGCACGTTAAGTGGCCTCCAAAGCTCGGCGCCTCGGCACCGCTTTTTGAGCCCAACCTTGCTCGACAAGAATCACCCGTGCCTCATTAGCCTTTATTTTATACCGACCTAAATTGGCGTGGGAATGGTCTGACTCAGAGTTTGGCCCCATTCGCAACAGTCCATAAATCCAGTCCCCAGTCCGCCCATAAGCCCACCCTTTAAATTCCCCACCCCCTTATTCATACGTTATTCTTTTAAATACATTATATAACTCTCTTTATAATATATTTTGTTAAAAGCTATTATATAAGCCAAATATATATAATTTAGTTAGTGCATTAAATTCTTAAGCAAGAGGAAGGGGTTAAAATAAAAATTATTTAATTATGTCATGCTCCCGCCTCGCCTTGCTCCATTAGGTCCACCTGCCTTTGTACCTCGCCAAGCCCTCCTTCTCAGCTGCTTAGCCCACCCGCCAATACAGTCACAAAAAATTTTAAAAAAAATACAAAGCTCAAATTTCGACTTAACTCAAGTTGACCAATAACGCTTCCATAGCACGACTCCAAATCAGCCACAAGCCTCATTTTGGACTCACAGACTTAATGAGAATTTCTACTTGTATGTGTATTTTTAAATTTTTATTTCAATTCTTAGATAAAGAGTTAAAAATATTATTATTTTTGGTTAGATAGGATAATTATTTTTATTTAAAAATTAATTTTCTTAAAATTTAGATAAAATTTAATTTTTATAATTAATATATAAATTTAATATTTATAATGAGGATTATTTTTTCTCATGGTATTTTATTTTAAAAATAACTTAATAAAAAAATTATTTTACCAATTTTATTTTTATAAGTTAATTAAAATGTTATACAAATACTATATGATAAATTAAAAAGATTGATTAAAAAATTCATAGATATAGATATGTGTGTTTATTTAAAAATTAATTTTATTTATTAAAAAAATAATTTTGTCAAAATTTACTATTTTTTTTTATAGATAGATGATTTTTTTTTTTGAAGCTATATTTTAAAATAAAATAAGATGAGAAAAGATCATCGCCTTCACTATAAAGGTTAAATATATACAATTCATAAATGTGAAAATAATTTATACATTTGAAATTCATATATTTTCTATAAAAAAATAATTTTGAGAAAATTAATTTTTAAATAAACATAAATTATTTATCCACCCAAAAAATTTTTAAATCAATCTTTAATTTAATAACATTTATATAATATTTGTATAACATTCTAAAAAATTTATAAAAATAAAATAATTTTTATTGGTTATTTAAAAAAAATATCACGAAAAATCATCCTCTTTATAAATGTTAAATTTATATATTATACATAAAATTAAATTTTTATCTACAATTTGACAAAATTAAATTTTAAGTCAAAATAATTATCTTATCTAGCCATAGGGGTTCCTTAAAAAAAAAAAGTATAAGGGGTTAATTTTATCATTTCAAAGTGTAGGCTGCAGATCTTCAAACAAATGAAAGAAAACAAAAAATGGGACGCCAAACAAAACTCGTCTCAAAGAAGCTTGAAAGAATCCTTCAAGCAAAACGATCATGAATAACGCTGCCATCAATATTTGGGCAAATATCATGAATCCATTCACAAAGAATATCGATAATAATGAAATTTCCATTTTTATTTAAGCGACATACGAACGGCGATAATGATGAATTATTAACAAGAAATAAAAATTGAAACGAATTTGTGATAACTAAAGTTTTGGGGATGCCATCAATGAAACCACACCTTTTAAATAAGCCTAAATCTCAAAAAATTGCTTTTTGGAGCAAAATAGCTTTAGATGCTGATCTTTTTTGCTAACTGTTGGAGATGCTAATGTCAAAAACGTGAAAGTGTAGGGATAGTCAATAAAAGTAAAAGTGCAAGGAAGGGTTGTTTGTTTTTTTGACTTATTTATGAATGCAATTTAGTTTTAGAAATTAGTCCGTTTTTGTTTGTTCGACATGATCACTTATTTGTTATTATTCAAAAAACTAAAATATTTATTTTTTCTATTTAGAAAAAGCATATTCCAAAGCTGGAAACGCAGCAAGTGCCGCCCATCACTAGTCCCCAAACAACATTTTATTTTTTGAATTTAGGTTATTTAATTTTGGATCAATATCTTTTTTGAATTTACACTTATTTGAATTGCGTTCAGGATTCTCTTTTGTTTTATGTTATTTAATTAATTGAATTTAAAATGATAGAAAAACATCAAATATCCTATTTTTTTAAAATAATATCTAAATTAATGTAAAGTATTTTTTTTAATATCAAATGATAAAATAATTTATACATTTACAAATATTATATTGATAAATAATTTATTTGAACAATTATATATATTGAATTTATTACATAAACTGATTATTTTTATATTACATATATTTATAATAATTATATTATAAAATTTTTTAATTCATTCATATAACTATTTAAATAACAAAGTATAAGACAATTTGTTTTATTAATTTTTTGAACGCATCTAGTAGAACCTATTATTCAAGCAGAAATTGTAAGGAAAAAAATATGGAGAAAAAATAAAAGAAAATAAAAACATAGCTTTTTGAGTCAAAAAATAAAAAAAGAGTTACACCCAATATATATTCTTATTTGTTATTTGAAACTGACTTTTATTTTATTTTAATTCATTAATATAAAATTAAATAATAGCAATTTTTAAATGTATTAAGATGTTAAGACGTTGATTTTTAGTATATAAAACAAATAACTTAATACTTAATATATAAATAAATTTTAAAATAGATAACTTAAGACTTAACACTATTATACTATTTAGTATTAAACTAAAAACAAGTTTTATTCAATATTAAGTAAAAAAACAAACGCCAAGTTGAAAGGATAGGAAAAGAAGTTGGCTATAGATAAATAATCGTTACTACCTCCGTAAAAAGGACTTGTGTTAGTGAGAAGAATTTGGAGCATTTTCGCGCATTAGGTAAATGTAAAATATATGAACGTGTAGAGGTTGGGAATGTGTTTTCCTTGTATTTATGACCTTACATCTTAAGTTTTTTCAATATATATATATATATATATATATATATATAGGTATATATATATATATATATATATATATATATATATATAGAGTGTTGGGAATGTGTTTTTCCTCTTGTATTTATGACCTTACATCTTAAATTTTTTCAAATATATATATATATATATATAAATGATATTTATTGGATAAGATTTAGAGCGTTGAAGAGGAGTATAAAAAATTTGATGGAGCAAGGTATATACTAGCATATTTAAATAAAGGGCCATCACCCTACTGAGAGCTCATTTGATTTTATTTTAAATTCCATATTTTTTAGGAGTAGAAAAAGTCAAGACATACAATATATGATTATCCCTCAAGCGTGTCGACCTGGAAATTATGAAAAATTAAGGTCAGCCATCACGATTCTGTAATTAAAATAATATATGTATATTATAATTATTATGGCACGTGCTTGTCTGGGAAATCATATCATCTACAAAAAAATTAGAATAATATTACTAATTATTGGGTTTTTAGCTTCAATGCATCTTTGTTATAAGTTGGATACAAACTGATCTACAGAGAACCCATTTATGAATTGTGATCAGTATTTTTTGTTAACAAATATACTGACAGTGCACAAATATTAATAAGGCTATAATCTGGGTAGAGAACAATTGATCAAAATCAGAAGATCTTGATTGGCAAATTCAGTGGCGAATGACTGGTGGCCAGGTTTTGAAGCCCAGCAAGACCTTACCCTTCCAAGTTGAACGGAGGTAATAGTCACCCAAACCATTAAATACTAATGGCTGGGGTCATTGGATGGTCTGAGCAGAAAAATCGTTTCACATGAGAACGAGTTTTTGGCACCGTTAGATTTAATGATTTTATTTCAAGATATGTGTAGATTAAAATTTTATTTAGTTAAAACACAAGATCTTAAAGTTAAATAAATCACTATATAATCCACAGTAAAACTCGTTTTCATATAAGAACGAACTTTTTATACTAAATCCTATTGGATGACTTGGATGGTCGTCCGGATAAAGGGACTTTCTAGCATTTTTGGTGCTCAAGACCTTGTACTAATAAATTGAGCTTTTACCTCATTTATGATTATGGGATCAATTGCATTTAAGCCTTCAATTATCATATCTCTATTTCATTAGAGCAACTCCAATAGAAGTTGTCAAAAATGGGGTGTTAAATGCTATTTTGTAACTCTGAACAGTGTTTTACCACTTATGAACAGTATTTTTACTATAATGGTAGATGCCAAAATGGGATACTATTTTAATAATTTAATGTTTTTTTATTAAAAAATATAATTAAACTCACAAATAGACAATATAACTCGCTGAGAGGTGTCATTTTACTTCGTTCATGACACACTCGATACAAGAACTCCCATCAAGCCGATCTTAAATTTCTTGGTGCATTGACTTCGCTTCCCGACCTAGTAGTGCACCTTTGTCTTTCATCCTACCTTCCTTTTATATTAAGCCTTATAAAGTGAGCCAGTGAGAATGATGTTCATTGTATCCAAGGAGAGAAACCTTAGTAGTAGAAGTTTTAAATGGAGGGTTTCTTGAAGGAAAACTATAAGAAGCCAATTGAAACCAAAATCCAAATATAAAAAGAAAGAAGTTTGTTTGGAGTTTGAAAATGAGTGGAAACTTCATTGGATAAGAGATAAAGGAGACATGGACATGAAAAGGTGAGCCAAACCACAATAAAAGAGTTTATAATTTTCTACTCTTTATAAGGAAACTCGTGTTCGATCAATTGATTTCAGAATAATTATAAAAAAGACATAAAACATATAAATTTATTAATGATTCAATATTGTTTCATAAAAAATAATTATATTTAAGATATGATAATACTTAATATTACCTTAATGAATCTTACTTCTATAATACTGTACTTCTATAATACTGTTTATTATGATAGTAACTGAAGCATTAAGATAGTCTTCATCACTGGCTATGTAGGTAATTTAGTCTTGATGTAACTGATGATGGTGCTGTGAGTACATATAGGATTCTCCTTGAGGTTTTCAAGGCTGATAAATAATAGTGATTAGGGAGACGGGTGATGAAGATATATATATATATATAAATGAAAATTCAAGTATGAATTAAAAGGAAATTAAGAGCGTGTAACACTTTCATACTCTTTGAATGAACTTCCATGGCTTTGAGCCTTTGACTGAAGTTTGTTCTTTATTTAATTTCCATGATTATGTTTTTGCTCTGATGCCATGATTTTGACTTAGAATCAGAAAACCACCAAAAAGGAAGATGAACAGGATTGGTGTTGGGACGTCCTTTCTCAACGAGAGTGAGCTTTTCAAAGGGAAACAGATACCTAAAGGATTAGGGAATAGGTAGGGATTGACGTAACGGATGACCAACTGCTGTTTAATGTAAACAAAACACCATGTAAATATTTTTCTAAACGTGAATAGGGGTGTAATTTGACTGGGGTTGGAAACTTGAACCAGGGCGATAAAAATAAATTGCAAATGAATATGATAGATTTTTATACTAAGAGGTTGCCTCGTTGAAGTAAAATCTTGGCTCTGCCACTACTGAACGAACACAACCCAACGGGTTTTAACTTGTGGAGACAATATTACTTATTTCACTTTATTTCTTTATCGTTATTGCGTTGTTATTTAAAATGTATGGTTACCATGGAATCATCCTCCCAAAACTAATGTCACAGACTCACAATGCCTGGTTGTTTTATTTCGTTTACCATTGAACTTCTAAAAATATATTTTTCTAACTCTTTGTTAGGGAGTTGGTTGAAATGGTTTCACAAACGATTGCCTAGGGTATGCCGGCTTTCCTTTTATAGATCTTGTAAGTGCAGGTGTACTCTCTTATTAGTTCTCTGTCTCAGAGTTAGTGAGCTAGTGGAGCAATTATCCTTTTTATCTTAGACGTGTGTCAGAATAAGCTTGGTTGTGGAGGTGCATGTTCCTATTTAGCTCATTTACAAGGCTCAAGAATACATGTTTCGACTATGGCATGATAAAGACCTAGGAAAATGTTACGCCTGGTATGTGTCTAAATGGAGCGAACTTCATTTTGAAAGAGCTGAGCATGTAATGCTCGACTTTTTCATAGTGAACTCAGCTGGTATGATCCAACGCACTAACTCTGAAGTCTCATTCCATTGAATCCGGGATTTGAGACTTTGCCCTTTATTATGGGACGTGAATTCCGTCTTGTCTGGCTAACTATACTTGTAATAAATGCTAGTCCTTTCGGATGTCTCATCGAGTGATGTGCACCCTTAGTACGTAGTGGGACTGCTTGGGATACTCGAGCTCTGGCGGTGCAATGATGATTGTAGGGTTCAGTCTTTAAATAGGGTCCTTTATGCTTCATTTTCTCTTTGAACCTTCGGAAGTTGCACATTTTCTTTAGTGTCTTCTGTGTTCGACACTGAGGTTTTACCAACTTACGACTATTCTTCGTTTGGATCCTTTGCTACGCCTTTCTGGAGGTCGTTCTTCTTGATCAAAGGTGAAAGCTTCTTCCTTTCCTCAAGTTTTTTGTTTGTTTTTTATGCTACTTTTTCTTAGAGCTTCATTCGACCGAGTTCTTGTTTTTCTTCGCTCCTCCTCCTTCTGGTTCATTTCTTGTTGTTTGCTTGTTTTGTTCTTTTTTTTTGAGATTTTGCTGAGGGATGCTAAGTTATTCCTCAAGAGGGAGTAAAGTTTTGGGGTCCTTGGTTGAGTTTGTCTCTTGAGGACGTGTTCTAGGTTTAGGTTTTTTATTTTTTAAATTTTTTATTTTCTGTTATGGTTCTTTATGTTAGCCTTGTTTGGATGATGGACGGAGAAGTTGATGTAACTAGTTTTCACTCTCATGTCCTTAGATGACAGATGATGACTCGTTGCGTCCGAGGTCTATAGGGAGCGAAGACATAGGGGCATTAGGCAGCCGTGACGTAGTCTATGCGCCCGAGACTGAATTGGGATCCGATGAGACGGAATCTTTGTCTAGGGAGGTGGGAACGGATCCTGAACTCATTGTTAGTGCCTCGGTTTCTCAAGCTTCTTGATCTGAAGAGGGAGCTGATTCTCATATGTTGGGGGAATCTCATGAGGCTTCGCCTGGTCGAGATGTTAGGGTTGTAGAGTTTGAAAAAAAATACCGATTCCCCCAGGTTGGGGTTCGATTCCCGTCCACTCTTACGATGTGAAGATACTTCTTGCTAGCACTGGGGAAGGGAACGTGAAGAGTCTATTGGCCAAAGATTCATAAGCTGGAGGGGTTAAGGCTTCCCCTTCCAACGTTGTTACATCAGTTCCTCCATTATACCTGGATTAACCCTAAGATTTATGTCCGTGAATGTAATCTGAGTCTTTTTGGGGGTATCGATATTGAATATTCGCCATAAGCTGGACTTTGCGGCCAATGATAAGCCTATCCAATTATTGTTGTTGTGGAGTAAGGATTGGTGATTGACCCTGCATCTTAGAGTTATAAGTATGTTTTTAGCCTAAAGTGTTCGGTACAGGGTCTGAGTTCGTTTGTCCTTGCCTTCTTCTTTCTCGTATTTTTAAACATTATCATTATATATATATATATATATATATATATATATATATATGGTTACATATATATTTGTTTTGTTTTTAGATCATGCAGGTTAGCGGCGTTGGGGTAAGCCTGTGGATTGGTTGACCTCGGGCCACTTCAATCAACCTCTTTTTGTATTGGGATTACATGAAGACACAAGGTCGAGTGCCAAGTTGCTGATGAAACGAAATTTGGATTTTTTGTATAGAAATCCAGTGCCATTCACCCGTCAAGTTATTATGAAACTAAGAGTGTTGAGATGAAAAATATTGAGATGGAAAGGATAAACTGATCGGTGATTTACTTGACTATGAGGAGATAAAAACTCAGGCTGTGGTAACCCAGAGGAAACAAAAGCTTGATCGAGAGAGGAAACGGGCTGAAGGGACTCTTCTTCAAGCCTGCTGATCTTAGAAAGCCAGTAGTCGAGGGAAACGAAGCGATGGCTTTTCAAGGGAAGTTTTCTGCTGGTAAGGGGAGATTTAAGCTCCCTGATAAGACAACCAACCTGCAAAGGCCGAAGCCCAAGTTAGGACAGGAAGATACCTCCTGCGCGGAAAAGAGGGGAGAAGTGGTGATGAACATCTATGGGGGCGAGGGTCCCGCTACGAATGAGCTTGGGAGCCAATGTGATAAGTTTGCTACGCCCTTCGGTGCCACACGACGGAAGGTTCTTGGGAAGAGCTGACCTTGATTTAAGAAGATGCCTTGATACAAACGAAAAAGGGTTGTGGAGGAGAAGGCATAACCACCGGTCGACTGAGTAGGAAAAAGTTGTTGGGTCTCCACGCTCATTGGAGGCTATGTTATCTAATTTGAAGTTATTCAGTTAGGAAGGCATGCCAAAGTTTAAGAAGGATGAACTCGAGCACGTTCGAGAGGGCCTACATGTGACCGACATGACTAAAGCTATTCCAGCCTTATCAAATTCACCCGACGATAGATCTTATTTCAACGATAGGTACAGCCGCGGTTGCTCGTGTTATGAGCCACTGTTTTTTTTTTTTACATTGTGATATCGTGAGCAGGGGGTATAATATTTGCCAAGTTAAGCCGCCTTTTTGGGTGTATGGAGTCGAAATTTAAGAAACACGTTGCCATTTGGGATTTATCTAGATCCATGTATGCCTAGTTTAAAGAAAGTTTCACTCAGGTTCCTGAACTAGAACGAAAACTTAGTGAGGCTGAGATTAACTTGGCGAACACAATCCCCGAGGCAGAGATTTCCAAGGCTAAGCTTATTGCCGAAATGGAAAAGATGCTTTAAGAAAAGTTTTCTCGGGACTGAGGAGAGAGGTCGGCTGATAACCCATCTATAGAAGGGCAGGCATATACGGCAAGTTCGCGGCACTCCTAGGTTCTACGAGTATTCTACGCACCATATGGCTTCTGATCTCAAGAGTTAGGACTAAGGCATCTTCATGGGGCTTGGCAACCTACTTGAGGGCGACTTCGGAGAAGGTGTGAGGCCAACAATATATAAGATGCTGCTAGCGGTAAAAATGTATTGGATTCCAATGACTACCGTTTTGGGCATGGGCTACTGCTTTCCTAGGGTCAATAATGACTAAGAGGAAGTGGCCAAAATTGTTGCGATAATCGACTTTGTGTCTACTGGTGCCACATCCAACTCCGTTTCCTTACTACAGTTACTGGACTTGGGCTTGAGCATATACTGCTTGAGACAGTTCCTTTTGGCCAGTGTTTCAAGCAGATAGGCAAGGTGTTGGCAATGGTTAGTTACATGCCCGTGCTCATGATGATAGTCACAAAACTTCATCCGGTCTTTACTATCCGCTTTGGTTCGCATCGGTCTTGGCCAAACGAAGCCCTTTATTGTTTGAATCAAAGGTAGGAGTTGTGATGGGGGCAACGAAAATTGGGTACGGGCCTCTCTCTCTTGCTATGGTTTGCAATTATCGTCCATTTGAGATCGTCGTTCGTAATGGCCCTGATCGTCTCGTCTCCTATTGTAATCATTCCGAGATTGCGTCCGATGCTCAGCTCTACAGTTACGGGCTGTCGCCTTCCCAACGGGACAAGGGTCAGACCGACGAGCATCGGGTGGTCTATTCTCGGCCACTGTTAGAGATTGTTTAGAGGTGATGACCACTTCATCTTCCAACATGGCGTATTGGTTGGCACATTGAAAAAGGTCATCGATCGAATTGGGTGGCTCCAAAAATAGCGAAGTGAAAAATTGTGTATTTGGTTGGATTGCTTCTTTCATGGCCTACATGATCAATTCGATGTTGACCGACTGCAATTTAAGGGTGACCGCGCTGAAGCGCTTCATAAACTCCAAACCCGACTCCCCACTTTTCATTTTTACATGAAACAAGCTAGCAACACTGAGCTTTCTCCTTACTAAACACATGTACCATGTCACGAACCTTTCCGATAGCTCTCTAAATGATACGACGGAAGAGGATGGTATGCAATGGAATTATGATAGAGCTACCCTCCAAATGCTGGAGGGGACCTACTGGTAGTGCATTAAATGATCAAAGGGGTCAGAGGTACTGTCGTATCTTTCGAACTTTGGCATGACGAAGTACGGTAAAGCCTCAACCCGAGATATGGCTGGTACAAAGGGGGTGGCGGCCAAGTCGTCCAATATTTTGAGGGTTGGGTTTTTGGCCCTATGGGAGAACCATGACGGTGGGTCTCCTCTCTCTCCATTGTGTAGGATACGATTCTATCAATCTAGATAACCATGTTAGAATATAAAGCATAACATTAATGGAGAAAACTCGAAAATTACATACCCGTATCTTCGTCGAATCCATTCAATATCTTCACAATTTAATAAGAACCTACAAAGAACGAGACGCCGCATCTCAAGATCTCTCCCGAATGACCCGCTTAATGAGAATGCCTCCTTGCTGCATCTCGTAAAAAATCATTTCGTAAACTCGTATGTGAGAAACTTGTAATGATCCTGTGGCTCGGGAGGACTGAGCCTTTATACATTGAGTTCCCACCACTGCCCTCTCATTACTGGCCGGCCATACTCACCCCACACACTTCAAGCCAAATTTCATACGAATTATTAAGAAGCTTCCACATCTCACTTAATTAGACCGAATAAATCCAAGACAAATCCAATTAATAAAGCCCACTTTATGAAAATCTAACATTCTCCCAATTTCGGGGCGACACCAGAAACAAACCGTGCGCACCCTTTATATCGGGCTCCAGAGACATTCTTAATACTCAATCCGATCCATAAAGTCAACACCGAATCATGGCGTAATTGCATGTACCACGCAGTTTACTTCCCATGGTCACGAAAAGCCAACTTTACTGAAGGGATTCAATATGGTAGTGTGTTTAAAATGGACAATACCTCATAATGAGTGATACTTCATGTGTTATCCATTTTATTAGTCCAAATTCTTCTCTCCTTATGTCACAAAACCCAGCCAAGGCCACCGTAGATTATCCACCGCTGCCTAATGAACTCAGAGGCGCAAAAAAAAAAAAATTTTGATTAAAAGAATCCTTACTCTTATGTGTAACAAAACATGTCGTTAAGGCTAATGCCAAGAATGCCCTATAGCCTCGTATTCAAGGTTTACACAATGCCTCGAGATTAATGAATTATACGTATCAACTCGATAAACCTACATTCACAAATACCTTATCAATGTAAAAGAGTTGATACAAATTCAATTATTACCAAAATGTAATGAAATCGATTCATTCTTCATAAGAGCAACATAAACTTTAATAGCTCCCACTAATTCATGATCCCATGATACCCTAAGCCCATGTTAATGACATGTCGATCAAATACACAAGGGCTGGTTACCTTTAGTTAGCTGATCCAATCCTATCATCCGCCGATATGTGCTCCACTTCAACGTCACCTACTAACTTTTTCCTTTATGGTCGTATTCACCTCCATGTGCTAGACTCTCAGACCTCCGTTGCCTCCTCCCTCCTCCTTCATGTTAATAAACAACACCGCAGAGTTATCAAGCCACAATACAATTGTACGGGCCTCATCCACAAATCAAACACTGCTAACTCCTTAACGAGGTTTCTGAGCCAAATCGCTCGAGAAGTCACAAAGTATGCTACAAACTCCGGCCAGATAGTGAGGATGCAATTGATTGCCACTTTTCCATGACAACAGAGACCTCCCGCTATAACTTAAAGATATAACCGCTTGTTGACTTCTTTTTCATCCCGACTAAAACAAGAAAGTCCGAACTGAATACCCAACTAGCTCAGTCCCGAAATATTCAGAAATCAAGGCAGGCCCGCCCTCTTTAAGTACCTCATAATCCTTTCGGCAAGAACCCAATGATCATGATTCCCGGCTTGACCGACATCTCGCCTAGAAGTCTTGGCTGCAAAGGCAATATCGCCTGGGCTGGCATACTGAGCATACATAATACTCCCAAGCACTAGCAAGATAAGGTACATTCTTCATTCGGGGCTTTCTCTATATCCTGAATGGAGGACATCAGATAGACCTAACTTATCACCTTTGGCATGTGAGCAATTCCCTTTGCATATCAAGGTATGCTGGAATCTTTTCTAAAATTCGATCAACATATGCCCTCCGAGATAAACCCAATAGTCCGTGAAGAATCATTCCTATAATCTCAATGCCTGTGACAAAGACGCCACTCAAAGGTCCTTCATATCAGTTCTCGGAGCAACATCCTTTGCCTCATGCAAGAAACCAAGGTCATCAAGCCGCAGCGTGATATCATCCACATAGAGTATTAGGAAAATGAATTTCCTCCCATCACCTCTATGAGGCACATTGATCTACTTTGTTCTCAACAAAACCATATGAAGCAACAACACTATGAAACTTAAGTACCATTGTCTAAGCTTGCTGAGACCATAAATAGATTCTTCACAAGGTCTCCATCGAAAGCTGCGCTTTAACATCCATCCGTAACTCCATATCAAATGAAAGCAACTAATGCCATGATCACCTGGGAAGAATCTTTGTATGAGACTGGAGAAAAAGTTGTTTCCATAGTCTACTCCTTCTCTCCGAGTAAAACCTTGGCTACCACCGCTTTAAACTTTTCAACCTTTCCTTTGTGAGTCCTTTAGTCTTATACACGCATTTCATGAGCCCAATGGGTCTATGACCATCGTAATTCAATAAGTTCCCAAACTCCTATGCCTCATAGATTGAATTTCATCTCTCATCAGATCCAACTACGCTCGATTGGAGGACAAGAAACAGCTCATAGTTATCGGGTCGTCACGTAACCAATATCGTAGTCTGCTCTCCTATATAGACTGGGCCAGTCCTGGGTATTGCTGATCGCCTCCCTAAAGTGGGATCTCCTTACCTGATAGCACAACCACATTCCGGCACCCGGGTAGTCCCTCGATGGACATCAGCTAGGGACGCCCCCAACAACAGATCCCTAGTCTCAAACAGTTCACATAAGGTGGGAGTTTCGCCAATTATTCAGAAGGGAGGAGATACGACAGCTCAATTTTAACAATCGTACTATCATCCTCAATAGTCTCAGAGCAAATACTCTCTTCTACCACATCAAACCCAAAACCTACTGCCCGTGATTCCACAATCTCAGGCTCCACGGGATTATAGAACCGATATCCCTCGAATGTTCGTAAGATGTTGTAGCAATGAAAGTGGTTCCGGAGTCCAACTTACTTAATGTCGCAAAGATTATATAACTTTACTTCGCAGACATCCCCAAACCTTAAGATGGTTTAAGCTGTGCCACGCCACCCATAATTCAAAGCCGAGTCAATGGAAATGTATCTTCGTAGTACACGACCAAAAATGTACAAAGTCAAGTTTTTAAAGCTTCACCCCATAGAAAACCTAAAATTGTCCTACTTATCATACTCTTACCATTTCCATAAGAGTACGATTGCTACTTTCTGGCCATACTCATTTTTGCTCAGACTCCTGTGCATAGTAAACTGTGCCACTATCCCAGAGTCCTCTAAGTATTTGGCGACGGCCCTTGTCATTCAAAGATCGCCATGTTTTTTGCCATAATACTCTCCACCTCTGCCGATCTAGACAACCTTATGACTTTTCCCAATTGTTTCTCGACTTCATCCGAAAAATCTTGAATTCTTCAAGAGACTCTACTTTTCTTTAATCAAGACAAATAACCATATCGAGAATAGTCATCAATAAATGTGATGAAATAAAAATTTCGCACAAGGTTGTCACATAAGGTCCACTTATACTCCAGGTGAATGACTTCCAACAAGTCGAACTACTGACCTAAGCTTTCTTTCTTATCTTGGTCATTTTACCCTCACAACAGCTTCACGCATATCTCTAAGTCATTTTTGGTATGTGCAGGATATTAGTCTTTTATCACCCTTTCTACTCTATCCTTAGAGATATGGCCAAGTCGCTTTTGCGCCATAATGCATAAGACTCTTCCTTAGGTAGTGGTTCTGAAACAAATTTTCAACAGAGGTTACGTATATGTCATCTGGGAGATAAACTTAACTAGATAACTGCTGGACATATGACAAGATTTTCAACCTTATTCAATTAAGAAATATTGAAATAATATTGCTTCAATTTCAAAAGAATAATCATATGAATCCAAACATGATATCGAAAACTAAATTCTTCTGAAGCAGTACATAAAATGTCTTCAACATCAATTTAAACTTAATCTAAAACTAAGATTACATCTCCCACGAACATGACTTCACTCTCTTCATATTTCCCACAAAGGAGCTTTGATTCATCCTTGTTTGGCTTCCCTCCGCTTATGAATCAGAAATGCAACATGATTAGCTGCTCCACCATCGTTTACTAAGAACTGATGGTGTTTCCGTGATAAAGCTGGATTCACAAACAAGTATTAAAAAGAATCATTACTGAAGTCACGCCGACATCCAAGTTTTTAAATTTTGCATTACCCTTCATGTGACCTTTCTTCTTGCAAACGAAGCAAATGGGACACCATCCTTTCAAGAATGTCTTCGACCTATTGTCGATTGACCTTAGTTTCATGAGCACCTTTATGAGTTCGACTTTTGAACATCTTATTCTTCCTCTTATGGGACTTATTATAAGGCCATATGCTCTTTCTCCTTCTTAAGCTTTCTCTTCCTCTGCCACCACCCTTTGCTAATAAGTCATTCATCGACCAAGTCTCATCTTGGAATTGTAGTTTGTCTTATAATCCCTAAAATCGTGGAAGGGTGTCATTGATGCACACTGCAAGCATCGTGAATGGTAACATTAAGAGCTGAGTTTCGCTTTGTACCATCCTCAGTACATACCCTAACCCCAGCCGTACCATCATACTCATGTTGAAGAGCTTTTGAAGAAGTGTTCCAATTCAGCATTGGATGAAACTCTAATTTCTAGCCTCTATGGCTGCCATCATTTCCTTAGCAAGACAAATAACTGCAAAACCACTTTTCAAGTGTTCTCAGATGGATTTCTTCATTGTCAAAAGCAACCATTACTCCTCTCCCAGGCAAAGATAAATCGTTTCTCAAATTCGCACTGTAGGTTGTGAGATTCGCCATATCCATTGTAAGCGCTATGTGAACATCCGCACCCATTCCAAATTGAAATCCTCTTCCATTTCTGAAATTCAATCCAAGAAGGATCTCAATTGAAATGCAATTACCGCCACGTAAAAATTGACTGAAAAATAAAAACAAAACAATACAATCAGCATCATGAATACTCATAGAGAATTACATACATCATCACATAATCACCTTGGGCAGAAAATATGACATGCGCTGTACACTCTCCACATGACAAATAGCCATGAGAGATAACGATATTCTAATCCTTCGTGAAATCAACACCTCAAGTGTATGAACCACTAAGATCAGTCATTTCTCAAGCACATGCCATACATGTATCCTCTCCATGAACTAACACAGATCACCTCCTCGGGAGTATGATCACGTAATAAAACAGAGACATCCCACCACAATATGAGACCGGAGAGCCAAACCCAATCAAGTGTGCCACTTTCGGGTCACAGTCCCATCAATCCTTGAAAATCACCATACCAGTGGGATATAAACTTTATGTATCACATTATATATATATGTAATGCCAATTATACTGTTCAATTCATTCATAGACAATGAATTTAGACTCTACATTACTTTTGGCGCAAAGGATATACATGTTACCATCACATGTATCTAAACTGATAGAGAACATAAAAACACGATAGAATAACCCACTCTAGGCTGAGACATGTGGTTCTACACGCGATTTTCACATTCATAAAGCTCAAACATGCAAAGTCTGATACGTAATCAGCACAGAGAATTTCACGAAGCTCAGATACCAAATTTTCCCCAGAATATTCACGATCGCACCACGCTACCACCGGCTGTTCGGGCCGCGGTGGAGCGCGCGGCGCCGCGTCACAGTCACTCACGACCGCCCGCGCCGACCGGGCGTCACTGACCGCCCGTCAAACATCCGGGCGCGCGATCGGGTCGTCATACCGCCGACCGTCGGTCTCACCGCAGACAGGTCGGGTCTTGACCGCTGATCGCAGTCGGTTCGATCTTTGACCGTCGGTGGTTATCCGCCGGTCAAAGATCGCTATGACGCCATCACGCCACGCCACGCCACAGACACGCCGCACACGCCGCTGTCCAGCTGGCCAGACACGCAGCATCCACTTATCAACGGGTCAAAACGGTCGGTAGATCCGCGGACCGGCCCGATACCGACTGGTTTCGCGATGACGTCATCATGACGCTGCCAGACCATTGATCGAGTCTGGCGCTGCGCTGCACGCACCGCCGCCTTCAACGCCAGCGTGGTGGGCGTGCGGCGCGCTGCGGAGGGCGCATCCGCCATCTCCGCGACGTACACCACCACGGGATTCGCTCGCCGCAGATTCCAAATATGCAAAATATTTAATTTTGATTTGATCGAAAACTCAAATCGACGCACGTCTATTTCATAAAACCCAAAAAATTTTTCCGATTCATATGCTTTGAATTCTAATCATGGTCACTGATACTAACCGATACGACTTATCAATCTAGATAACCATGTTAGAATATAAAGTATACACACGGAGAAAACTGAAAAAATTACATACCTGTACCTGATTTGGAATCCATTCAATATCTTCTTGATGCGGTATTGATGAAGAACCCGCAAGAAGAAAATCGAAGATCAAGATCTCAAGATCTTCTCCCGAACTAATTCTTGATGAAACCGGCTTAATGAGAATGCCTCTACGTATCTCAGAAAACATTTAAACTCAGATGAGAATTGTAATGTATCCCAGTATTCGGAGGACTCGAGCCTTCTTATATATTATTCTGACCACGCCCTCCCATTACTTCGCCGGGTCAGACTCAGCCCACACACACTCACAAATGATATGAATTATTAAGAAGCCTAATAATCTCACTTAATTAGACCTAATAAACTGGAACTTAATAAATCCACCAATAAAGCCCATCATGGCGAGGACTCAAAGACATTGTTCGTGGAGCTCTCCTGATGGAACGGAAGTGTCAGTGTGTTGTCCGAGATGATTGACGCTCAACATTACGTACCGACGAAGCTCAACCAAGCATCTTTTCAAGTGAACTCCTAGGAGGCAGTGGTATCCGCGCAGAGTTTCTCGCCGGGACGCAACGCATGACTAGAGGATGGTTGCCTACAACCGGTCGTTTTCACAAGAGAGGCTTAGCCCATACTACTTCAAGGTGATGCTAGTGCTTTTATTGTTTCAAGGCATTGCTTTTTCATATGCGTAAGACGCTTCTAGCAATCGTAGGTTACAAGAGAGGGAACCTCAGCCCATCTTTCGACACAGGAGATTATCGCGATGCAGGCGCCTCAACTTAGTTTTCAATATGAAAACTACGATGATGCCAGTGTTTCAAAATTGACGCTTTCCCAAATAGCTCGCCTAATTTTCCTTTCTTTTATGTACTTTGTAAGTGCAGTCACTTCCAAATTGGTTCTTTTGCCTCGCTAGTATGACTAATGCTGTTAGACAAGCTCGTTGAGGGATGATTCATTTAATATCACGTATCCAGATGCCGTTTATAAGGCCCATGCTTCGTTTAGCCTATCATACTCAACGATACCCATTTCGACTATGTATGATGAAGGCCTAGGAAATGCATACGCCAAGATGTGTCTAAATGGGAGGACTTCATTTTTGAAGGAGCCGACATGTCATGTTGCTTTTCTTAGCTTAACTCGGTTTTGAAATGGCCCTGTCCATCTATCAGGCTCCTTAGATTTCTAACTGATCCCACTACCATATTGCTCAATCGACGCTTCCTTAGGCTCAGTTTGGGCAGACTTTCCTTTATAGACCTTGCAAGTTAACGTGTCACTCTCCACCGTTTCTTTGCCTCGTGAGTTAGTAGGACCATGGAGCGATTATCCATTGATGCATGTCAAGACAGTTTAGTCAGGGATTACCTTATTTCACAGTCCGTGTGTCTGATGCCGTGTGGAGGTGCATGTTCTAATTTGGCTCATTTACAAGGCTTAACATTTCGACTATGGCGTGACGGCGCCCAGGAAATGCATAATCTCTATATGTCTAAACGGAGCGACTTCATTTCATGAGTCGGCATGTAATGTTCGGGGCCTTTTGTATGAACTCGAAAGCGGAGGTGGTCTTAGCCAATTGTCATGTTCCTAGATTTCTAACTGATCCCTACACGATATCGCTTCCATCAAGCTTCCTAGGCTTCAAGCTTATTCGATAAGTTTATAAGATTCTAATATTTCCACTTGGAAGTTTGAGTAAATCAAGATTACGCTTGTACTGCATCGAGAAAAGGTAGTTCACTCACTATGACAAATCGATTCAATTTTAAGTTTAAAGGCTATGTTCCAAGCTAATGTGATATCAATCCAATCTCGCATAAAAGGCTATGTTCCAAACTAATGTGATTAATTCATAGATAGACCTAATTACTAGAGAATACTTATATATTAGGGTATTGTTTTTGTCCTTTTGTTCATTACATTAATCTCATTTGTCTATATTCTTAGAGCAACTCCAATGCAAGTTGCTAAAAATGGGGTGCCAAATGCCATTTTGCAACCCCTCGACAGCTAGTTTTCTGGGCAACCCTCAACATTTTTTTAGTCTAATGGTAGGTGCCAAAATGGGTGCCATTTTAATAATTAAATGTTTTTTTATTAAAAAATATAATTAAACTTAACGGTTATATTTTAACGGTATATTTTTCATAACGATCGTAATTTAACCCGATATATTTATAGTGGGTCACTCAAATTTCAATTTCGTCTCACAAATTTGCTCAATTTCAACTGAAATTCAAATTTGAAATTTTAATCGCTTAAATAAAAATTTAAAAAACAAAATTGCCTATAAAGGAGGTTTTTCATGTTTTTCATCCAACTATCTTTACATTCTCTTTCGGGCTTCAATACTTTCTTCTGCCGTTTATCCTTTCATATTTTCTACCATCAAGTGATATGAATCGCTTTCTCCTAATATTTTAGAGATCCTCAATATTGAAGAAGAAGATAATGATGACGGATGTGTTGCATGCCGCAAACTAGCTGAACCAAGGGTTTGTGTGAGACGTAACAGAAGGTATCAGGTCCCTGCTCCAAAGCCACGTAACGGTTAATCGGTAGCTGGAAGGTCAAAGATCAGAACAGATCTACTTTGCTACCCCCTTGTGTATATGAAAGTTTTTTTCGAAGGAGGTCTCCAATGAGTCGCCCTCTTTTCTTCGAATAGTAAACGAGGTCAACATGATCCATACTTCATTCAAAGAACGTATGCCGCTGAGTTCCCTGCTTGTCATCCCTTTCAAAGATAAGATCGCTTATAGAATTCTTGCCTACGGAACACCGGCAGATTCTGTGGATGAATACATCAGAATTGGAGAAAGCACGGCCATGTGAGTCCGAGAGTTGCTCAGGAAAGTCGTTATTGCAAATGCTCACACCATTGACCAGGTCACTCAAACAGTCATTGATATTGCTCGATTGCTACAAACGGGGAACAACGTGGTTTTCCTGGCATGTTAGAGCACATTGTACGACAGTTCTTAAAAATTGTCCTACCACGCTAGTGATGGCACGTCATCATTACGAACCAACAATCATTTTGTAAGCTCGCATCTCAAGATCTTTGATACATGACATGCATTCTTTGGTTTACCAGTTCATTGAATGACATAAAATGTTCTAGATAGTCCTCGTTTCTACATTATTAGCAAGCCATTATGCTCCTCCCAGCAAGAATCAGAATTTAATGCATGAGAGTATAGATCGTGGATATTATCTAGCTGGAGCAGTATTTATCCAAACCGGTCAACATTTATAAAAACAATTTCGCCCACAAGGTTTGAAGAATATTTTGGCTAAAGCACAAGAGTCGGCAAGAAAGACGTAGAGCGCATTTCGGGCACGGTCATGGTAATCGCTATAATCAAAGACGTTGACAATAAAACACTATGAGTTATTACGAAATAAGGCATAATAATGCATAATATGGTCATTGATATGACGAAAGAGATGCGGCAATAATGACTGATAGCGATGCAAATCCTCCGTAGGCGTTCACGCCAGAGTACACCGAATTGAAGACTTCATGCAAACCCATTATCGCATCGTGACGTGCTGTTACCATTCTTGTAATCCTCACGATTCATCGAATATCGGTGGAACTATTACGGCAACTAACAGCCTCATCAATTCCAAGTTGAAGCTGTTTTCCACCTACCAATTTCACGTCAGCCAATTCCAAATTTCAACATCATGTCGGATTTAAACAGCACTCAAATTATGTTGCATCTAACTCAATTCCACTCAAATATTTTCAATCCCACTCAACTTCTGCCATTCTTCTGACCCAACTCGCAAACATAATAAATAAAGGACTACACTCCTGAAAACATAATAATGATAATAAATAACAAACTGAAAATTAAAACCTCGTTTTTCAGCAACCCCATCTTCAGTGTTATTCCAAATAAGGTTGCAAAAGAGGGTCCATGGCAAAGAGTACTGCCTCCATGATTTCATCCACTTAGTACTGAACTCCTCTGTCAGCTGTCTTTCTTCACTTAATCGAGCCACTACAGTCACTCCAATGCCATCTCGCCGAAAGTTATAAATTTCGGTTCCTGTCACCAACTTTAAATGCTCCACTTCCATTCTTCATTCCGGTGATGATCTAGTGACTTCCTACACGGTTTAAGTTTCTCTTGTTTTGCTTTGTTTCTTCAGTTCTTCGCCAACGGCCTATCGAGGTTTGAGACTTTGAGCCGCTGAAATAATATCCCCTAAATATGGAGTCGAATAGCAAAGATTCAACATGAGCCATCCAACAGACTACCAAATTTGAATGAGTTTTGCTCTCTTATTGCCGGTCAGATTTGCAGTCCATTCGCCCATTTTCAAGATATTCCAACAATGCTCAGATGAATAGAGTCAGCTATCTAGCAACATTTTCAAGCTATCGCAACCCAAAACACATATGAAATTATTCGCTATATTGGCCTTAATATCAACCATACTTCAGTGCCTAAAATAAAGCTTTATATCTTAAAATTATTGTTTCCAAAAATCCAGCTCTTGCTCCGAGGCTTTCAATTTGACTATGAAACCCACATCTTAATGATTTTGGTACTTATATAATTCAACTATTTCTAATAGAAGATCGAGAACGCTCCATGACTGCCTCCATGGAGTTCGAAGTATTATAATATTCATTGCACGCACCATCTTGTTGAATGATCTTTAAGACTTATATCTTGCTTGTATTAATACGTACGCAATTAATTTATCTTTCTTCTACGCAGGTTTTGTTCATGATTTTTTCAATTGAACGACTTCATTTGGCAATCATGCCAATACACTGGTGGGATTGCTTTGGATAGTATCATCAAATCGCGTCGCTTCATAAGAAACCGCCATGTGAACCGCTACATCAGAAGTAAGTCCATCTAAAAAAATATATAATCAATTAATAGAAGCTTTCACTTATAAAGTATACAAATAAATCTTACAAATATATAATTAATTTGACTAATTAGCAATTTATCAATTAAAAATATCAATTCATCAATTTAAATTTAAAAAATCAATTTGTCAATTTAAAAGAATGAGCAATTTTAATTCAAAATTATAATTAATTTAAATAATGAGCAATTTATAAAGTTGCCAAATTATTTATACATCGGATATAAAATTTATAATTAATGTAAAATATTTGCAATTAATATAACCCATTTAAAATCAAAATTGAAATTAAAAAGGAAAATTGCAATTTATCACAACGACCATAAAAATCATTTGGACTGAGATGGCAATAACTTTTCATACCCTCTTCCTTCCTCCTTCGTTTTCTCATTTCCTCAAACGACTGACTTTTCGCTTTTTCCTCTTCTTCCTTCTTTCTTCTTCCTTCCTCCCTTTCACGACCCCGGCACTCCAAGATTTATAGTGGCTAGGTTCGAGCTAGGCTCGTGGAGAAGACGTCAAAAGAGCTATGGTTACAGGTTTCGTTTACAGTCCGCAAGGGTGAGTTCCTTTTCCCTTGAATTTTTTGGTTTATTTATAATTTCAGCGAAATATACCGCTGAGAGATCCGTCAGCCGCACAAAGATCCATCAACTATTTTGCATCCTCTCTCTCCCCATTGCTGCCAACATGGCACCCTAACATCACGGATGGAATTTTTGCCACTCGATGTCATTCTGGAGGTTATTTCTTTGCTTTGGGTGCCATTTTGGCATGCTGTATGGCACTTTCGATAGCAACTCTGCTGAGTCGCTTTTATAATCTTTATCCATCTATTTAGCTTTTTAATGATTCAAATACCATACATTTTTAATTAGTTTTATGGATATTACTTATTACCTTATACTTTACTTGATTATCTATTTGGAATGTTCTGAAATGTATTAATTCATGCATAAAGACTTTTCATAATAGATTAAGGAAATCAGACTATGCCATAATATCTATAATCTCACATCCAATTCATTTGAAGTTTTTTAATATTCCAATTTCACCATATACATTTTTAATTAGTTTATGATATTACTTTGATACCTAGCATTTTACTTATTATCTATTATAATGCCTTGAATGTATTAATTCATGCATAAAGACTTTTCATAATAGATTAAGGAAATCAGACTTATACATAATATATATATATATATGCACACATGTATGCGCACACACGTATGCATGTGTGATGTTTAAGGACTCACTAGGCCAACCATCTAACCCTGCACCCCAAAACACAAGGACGAGACATACGAAGCCCTCCACAACTCGTATTTTACTAAGAACTAATCAAAATACAAGACATTCGCTTAAGGGCTCCCACATATCTTGGGATGCCTCACTGCCCCCTCAAAGGATAAATGAATTGAAGGGAGGGTGCTCACTTGCCTCAAAAGAAAGATATATAATGCTTAATAATTGTAAAAGTAAGAATCATTTTAAAGATAATCAAAATTAGAAAACTATTCAAAAAATTTCTTGATTAAAGAAATCATTTACTTTTTTACGCAACACAATGATAAACGGATTAATTACAAAATATAATAGTTTGAGTCCATAATATCATTCAATCCACACATGACAGAAACACCATCATTTTGATATTAGAACGAGGCATTTGAAGATTCTTAAACACATTAATATTGTGGTTTTTGACATCATCTTGAATTTTCACTACATTCTCAATAAAATGAAAGTATTTAGACAATTTTTATTATTTTTAATTGTATTTATGTTGTCTAAGACATCAAGAATCTTATAGCATTCTAAGAACAACTCCAATGGGAGTTACCAAAATTGGGATACCAAATGTCATTTTGTAACCTCGAATTACAGAGCTGGCATCTATAAACAAATAAGCATTGTAAATCTACAGGCTGGCTAAATGGGTAGTTATTTAATAATTCAGAATCTTTTTTATTAAAAAATATAATTAAACTTCGCTTAAATATGTGATAAAAATATAATCGCTGAAATAACAATAAACACCTCAACCGGCTATTCGTATCCCTCCATTCTCTCAAAACCGCAAATATACCACCTAAAAACCTCGATAAGATTTATCATTTTCTAACGCCACCCTTATTAGAACTAATTTTTATCATCGAGCGTGTCATTTAATCGATCATGATGACATTCTCTTATAACAACTCCCATCGAGTTGTTCTAATGAATACAAAAAGGGTATTTATGGCACGTTTCCAGACTTAAGAATATGTTTTGTAATAAGCGAAAAGGAAGGATCCTTGAAATTCCATAATCTCTCTTTTATCTAAAAGTAGATTGTTCGGTGAGAATAGAGATGGCAGTCAGATTTTACCAAACCAAATGTTTGGTCTACGTTTTTAGCTTTTTTGTTCGATTAGAGTTCGGATTATCCCTCTGTCCACAATATCAGCTTCGTGAAATTTAAAATAAAAATATCTCAATCATCACATAGCGATCATAAATTGTTAGTGTTTTAATATGTGAGTCTGTGTTGAAACATGCCCGCGTACGTACCAACCTCTTTTGACCAACTTATATTATATATATATATATATATATATATATATATATATATATATATTAATTAGACGTGATTTACAAATTTACAAATTTGTTTCTAATGACCTATGGAATTTTAGATAAAATCTTCATTCTTTTTTTCAGAATTGCATACTGGACCCCATTAGTGTTGAGCATGATTTTTCTGACTATTATTCTTTTCATTTTGCACCTCAAATAATTGTGGTCTGTGATGTGATGCACTACTCTCTCTTAACCTTAGTAAGATATGAAATTCCAAAATATTTCCACCAGAAATCCACAAATTAAAGAATAAAGTTAATAACTGCAGACATTATTGTTATCTTATAATATTTATAACGAGAATGTCAGTTACTACACTTTATCCCAATTGAAATTTATAAATACTAAATCATTGAAACAAAGTCTCTTATATTACTTAAATTTACTTTATTAATATTGAATCCTGTTACGCGCATATATATATATATATATATATATATATATAGTAAAGATATATATATATAGGAGAGGGTATATATATATATAACTAATTAAAATGATTTTATAATTAAGAAACTACTTAAAAGTAATCAATTACATAAATTACTAAAAGTCATTTGGGTAATTGCTAAAAGTCAAGTAATTATAAAAAGTAATAATTTGAGTCACTAATGTCATTTAATTGACATAATTCAGAAATTAGAACTAGACATTGAAAACTCTTAAATACATCAACACAAAAGTTGTCGATTTCATCTAAAGTTTTTAATTACGTCGTTAACGGTTGAAGGTATTTAAATCATGAGCCTTATTAATTGTGTGTATATTATTTAACACGTCAAGAAGATTTAATTGCTAGAACAAAAGAAATAATTTCAAGAGGCTGTTCCTTGGAAAATAAAGGGAAAATGAAGGGTGAAGGAATGATTCTGTATGAAAGCAAAAAGAAAAAGAATTGAATTGTGCTTCAGGATATCAATGAAATTATAATGATAATTTGATATATACCCGCCATTAAATAATAATAATGTAAACAAGGAATTAGTGGACTTCAAGGAGAGTCGTCAAGTCAACCGTACAGCATAATCTGTATATTCATTCCTCTGAGGCGTGTGGACCCCTACACAATCTTGCTCATCCTTTACAAATTAAGTTCAGCCACAATTTGATTGTACGTAGTCAAAATATGAATGATCTTGCCACTCTTGCTTCAATGGGAGAGATTATATATCACATGCATAGAGAAATTGACGTCTAAGTTGTCACAATTCTAGACATGGTAACTAGCATAAATTATCAGGTATTTTTTGTTGTAGTAGCTCTAAATTGAAAGTTTCGAACACACGAAGTGATCTGCAGATAATTACTCCAGAATTTTGATCGTAAAATTTTTATATTAACTAATAAACTGTCAGTATGTTAAAAAGTATAACCTAGGACTCCTGCTATATAATATGTGGCTCATATTTACTGAAGAAAAAGGAGCAAATGCTAAAGCATTTGCGGGAGCTATAATGAGCAAATAACCTAGGACTACGAAATAATAGATTATGGATACTAGTATTACTCCCATTTAGCAGGGTACATAGTATAAATGTATTTTTATAAATTGATTATATCTATTATTATTATAAATATCTTAGTATGTAACACTAATTCAACATAGTGAAAATTTCAACCATCGCCATGGATGTAAGTATACATAAATCTGTGTGTACTTCTCATTTTTCTTTCTCTGATTTATCAATATTTTGTTGCTAGAATCACAGCAACTACAATTAATCAAAATCAGAAGAGAATCACAACAACTACAATTAATCAATCAAAATCAGAAGAGCTTGCTTGCAAATTCTCTAGGTGAGGAAGGAGAATGAGTGGCGGCTAGGTTTTGAAGCCCAGGGAGGCTCCTGGGCTGAAGAGCCACTTTCATTTCAAACACCACCATTTTCCTCTCCTCCACATCTTTCTCTCCTCCAAAGTTGATTCTATGGTTCTCTTCCATGAGCTGAAACAATCCAGCAGTGCTTCATACATCTCAAACACCATACCCAATTTGTCACCCGGCGCCCACCAGGTTTCCGTCATCGTGGCCAGAGCTCCGCCCAACTTCACACCCACCGCCACCGCCCAAGATCCGCCTGACCCCGACGGCGGCAACACCAGTCAAAAAAGGTCCACATATGGCTAGAATTATCACTTTCAATACTAGTTTGCTCAGTCTCACATACTCTGCTGCATCCTTCCTCTTCAGCACTCCAACGACCTCCCTCATCTCCTCCTCAAGCTTCTCGCTCCACCCATTATTTATCTCCATCCCCCCACCTACTGTTTCTTCTTGTTGAGACCTCTGTTGTTCTCTGGGCCACCACACTGCAGGCTCCACAGTTTCTGGAAACTTCTCGAGCATAGTCCCCAGCAGGGGAAGGGGATAGGCCTTGTCCAGCGCCGATCTTCTCCATTTGTAGCCTAAGACTCATTCCTAAACTCGGTTCTCCAACTTTAATAACAGTCTTGAGCTGTTGGTGAAGGTTCTGAACAATCTTGCTGCATTCCTTTGTTCTTCTGCCAGTTGAGATGGCTGAATCTATTCATCACCATTAAAATCCCGGTAGCTGCCGTATAGAGTAGGGTGGAAGAAAGCTTCAGGGCCAAAGTGTGCGTCTCTCCGGTCAGAGATGCAAGTCCGGTCACACATAGTATGCGGGCAGATCATCCCGGTTTACAGAGCGAGAAGACGGTTCCAATTGTCGCGCTGGACACCAATGTTTTTGTGCATTTCTGATCTGTCCGCAACAGCTTCCATTATAGCGTAAAGCTCCTCAACCGCCTTCCAGTTACCGTTTGCTTCCTCATTTTTCATATTAGTGCTTATAAGAGGCTTCATTTCTGCAGAATTTATGGTTTGTAATCTATTTCTTCTGTTCAGTTCATGAATCAAGTTTCCTGCACAAGGAAGCTTCGGAACTGAAATATGGCTTTCCCGGGTTTTTGAGGCAGCTGATGTTCTGTCTCTAGGAAAAGATGAAGCAGAAACTTGAATGGTTGCCATGATCACTTGTGATGCTTCTGTGAGATAGATTTTGAGGTTTTGATTGATACAATGGGGGTTGAAGAGTAGGGAGACTTAGTGATGGATATATATATATATATATATATATATATATGAAAATTCAAGTATGAAAATGAAAGAGCGTGTTACCATTTTCCTACGTTTTGAATGAAATGAACTCTCATGGCTTTGACTGAAGTTTTTTCTTTATTTAATTCCCATGATTATGTTTTTTGCTCTGATTCCTTGATTTTGGCTTGGAATAAAAAAACCACCAAAAGGTGGGTGAACAGGATTAGTAAATCGGGACGTTCTTCGAAACGAGAGGAGCTTTTCATTTTTCAGAGAGAACAAGGATTAGAGAGTAGGTAGGGACTGACGTAACGGATGACCAAAGAATATATAACAGTACAGGACCTGCTGTTTAATGTAAACACCATGTAAATCTTTTTCTATACGTGAATTGGGATGTAATTTGACTGGGTTCGAACCAACCTCCCAACCGGGTTTTAACTTGTGGAGACTGGAGACATTATTTATTTCCATTAATTATGTCTTAATGTTTATTTCCAAAGAGTAGATCAAGATTATAAAGTTCACTTGCACCCCTACTGAGAAGAGGTAGTTTGCTCACTACGCCCAATCGATCCAATCTTGCCTAAAAAGCTATGTTACAAGCTAATACAATAACATTCATTTTGAGGTTTGAATTACATTCGTGTTAAGGAATGAATGACATTCATTCTGGTGCAGAGAAAATGAACGGTCTTCTCCTATTCAATAAATTGAATCATATTATGTGTGAAAAGTGGTGTGCTAAGCAGGGTCGGCCCTTATTTTATAGGGGCCCTAGGCTATTTTTTTTTTTTTTGGGTTCTATTATATATATATATATATATATATATAAGTTAAAATAAAATTATTGAACAAATATACTCAACATTATATAAAAATTATTCAAGTTTATTCTACAAGCATTTTTGTGATAAAAATCAATACTGCAGTCCATTAAAATCACTATCATATGTTTTTCAATAGACAATCAGAATCGTAATCGGTATTATTTTAAAATCAACTATTAAAATAGCCAATCCATTCAATCTTTCTTGTGACATTGTTGATCGAAGGTATGATTTGATTAACTTCAACTTTGAGAAACTTCTTTGGCGCAGAGGCAACCGAATCGCTATACACAAGATTCGTAGAAGAATCCATACACAAAACAAGTGAATCCATCATTTTCAAATAAGCCTAACACTTCAATTGCTCTTTTCGTCTCCTTATAAAGACTTTCTCACAATCTTTAGCTCGAAATAACTCATCCTCTATCAATGTCGTATGTCCATGTTATGTCTCAAAATTTTTTGAGCTTATCATAACAAGCACTTCAAACTATCATCATCCGCATGAACTTGTGTAAATCAAATAAAAATCCAAAATATCTTCATACTTTTGAAATTGTTCAAATTCCACATTGGAGCGAAGAAATAGCTTGATCTAACTATATATGTTAAATAATCAACTCTATAAGATTCTTCGCCTGAATGTAATCTCTTCACTAAAGATTTGTCAACCGCTTCTTTCCGTAAATACACGCTTTCACAAAACGAGGCTCCATTTTCATCTCGGTTGTTAATTTCTAGGCAATAATCTTATCGATTCAAATCCAGTTTATATGTCACGCCCATTCCGTCCCCATCCGGATAAGCGATCCGAGCGCTTCGGGGTGCGAAACCATATACTGCGACTCTTTACTTTTTTTTTCTTTTTTTTCTCAGAGCTTAACTTGTATCTGTGGGTATACAACAATTTCGTAATAACCAAAAGTCATCTCACATATACAAAGGAACTACCACCTTCTAGTGGTATCCATTAAAATCTCTACACATATGCTAAGTCCCACTACTTATACAATTGGCTTATACCCGTACATATCTAATAAAGAACATCAGAGATTAAACAAGAGCCGGTGAGCACCTATCTCCTCGAGATGCCCGATCGCCGCGTGGATTGTCCCGTCTTCTTTATCTCCTCTCAAAGATCGATGAGCTTAAAAGTCATCTATTTTTAGTCCATTTTTCCGTTTGATTTTCATCTAGAAATGAATAATTAATATACGTAACATGAAGAAACTCACCAAATTGTTATTAGTGTGAAGAAAGAAAGAAAGTAGAAAAATACAAAGAATAAGCGGGAAGAAAAGTGCGCTAATGGCGTAGCGTAAATGAAAGAACCGGGCCAAATGCGCCGTTTACACAAATTCAACATGAGGTCGCACATCAGGAAATTGAAGGAAATCATCCAGGTCGCAACATGGATAACAAGATACTGGTGTCAATGATCGAGGATCGCTTCTGAGAAAGCCGCAAGGAATGAGCCGACGTCGCGACGTGGGAGAGTGAAGTCGCGACATCAAGAGCCACAGCTCAAAAACTACGAGTCATAAATCAAGTCGCGATAACAGGCAGTGATGTCGCGACATCCAAGACAAGTTAAAGATCGCAAAGACGGCCGATGTCGCGACGTGGGATCGAGGCTTTTCCGACATCGAGCAACCGCTGGAGTTCCGTGAGAACTAAGTTGATGTCGTTAATGGAGATTGATGTCGACATCGATGATGTCGACAGCAGGCCTAAGTCAATGGCATCAAGAACCATCAAGAGAAGACTGCAAGCCACAAGCTGATGTCGCGACATGATCGGTCATGGTTCGACCCGCCGCCGGCCGCGTGCGAAGCTTCATGAAGGAGTCGCGATGCGATCGGCGTCGGGAGGTCGTGGTTTATCAATTGAAGATCGCGATGAAATGGTTTAGGTCGCGACAACATGAGTAGCAAAGTGGGTTCACGGTTCTTTAAGATGATGTCGCTGAATAAGAGATTGATGTCATACATCCTCGCGACATCGTCAAGATCGCAAAGACTAGAATGGATGTCGCGATAAGGCCATGATGTCGCGACATCACAAGCGATCAATCAAAACCTCGCAAGGGCATAAGATTGGTGTCGTGACAACCCGAACGACCAATAGTTCATAGGAAATGAACTTCAGTCGATGCGTCGCGACATGAGTTCAATGTCTAACAAAAGTAACCGAGGTCACAACCTAAGCAAAAAGAATCCTGGGCCTGGCTACTCAAACTACGCAGGTGATATCGGGATTTGGGTCCAACTGAAACCCCTATAATACGCAGCTATCCAACCCATTAGCGTAGCTACGTCACGCACGAGGTCCGATAGCCGAAAGCCTATTTTCTTTATTCTTTCTTTCTCTTTTTCTTATTTTTTATTTCCGTCATGAGCAGATTATGCCCTCGTATTTTTATTTCTTGTATTTTCTGAATATGGATGTTATCGCTGACGTTTAATGCAGACCAATTTATTTTCAAATTACCACCGAAATGTTCAAGTTCGTGACAAATTTATGGAATTCGACGTTTCGGGCCAAATTGCGCTTATTCTTATGATCGTAGGAATGGTCGTATCGTAATTCAGTAATTGAGGAATCCAGCTTCCATTAAGTGAACGTTATAGTCGACTTATCTTTCCCGTAGTCGCTTTCCAAGAGCTTGTTAATTTCGCTTAATAAATTTACTGGGTTTTCGGGGTTTATCTGCCTGATCCGAATATCAGTTTCTTATACCCGTTAAGATTTGGCGCTGTTCTCGATTTCAAGGAGGTCCTCCGAGGACACAGGAAGACATTCCCGAGAGTAATGTACATTAAGGTATACTAACTCTATTAGACTCAGCTTTGTAAGTTCACTTAGATAAATCCTCTTCACTGAAATCAAGAACGAGTCGAATGAGTTATCCATTTAAACAAGCAAAAGAGTTCACCTCAATTCGATAGTGAGGCCAATCCCGTTAGCTGTGATCTAATCAAGGAAAGGTTGACTAGTCTAATTTCTCGAGGAGGAAAATTGAAGTCAGGAGACCTCGTCAATCTGAGATAACTTGGGAGCTAAGGTTTACGCCATAAACGGGTATGAAGTATCGCAAAGAAAAAAATACCCAGACATGAAGTCCTTTAAAAGTAGTTATCTAATTCTGCATTCGAGAGAATCATGTCATAAATTAGATAATGAATGTGGAGTGTGGAGAGATCCGCCGGCACTACAACGCCGACGTATTTTGAAACTTGAGATAATCAAGAAATTTTATCGAATTAACTATAGGAATCGATAGTTCACTATAACTGTTTATTAATGTGTCTTCTCGAGATAAACTATTCAGATCGCCTTTATTAGAAATTCATTATTCTTTATTCTATTTCTTCCGCCAAGGCTTAGTTCGCTTATTTTCCTTTGTTTATGCACTTTCCAAAGACCTTAATGTCGGATCCTACTATCGCTTTTGTGGTCCAAATAGTATGTGGAAATTGGAGTAGTCGTAGTTGATTTAAAAATTCTGAGATCTCTGTGGGATCGATATCCGACTTAAATCCATTTTATTACTGTCGACCGTGCACTTGCGTAATATCGCATCAAACCAAACTTTGAAAATATTTACTCTAAGAGATTGGTGGTTTATACAGTATAAGGATAACAAGTTCTGGCGCAATTGCTGGGGATTAGACAATAGTCCTTTGGTAATAGTGTCATAAATTTGTACGTGTGTTTTTGGTCTTACCAACAAATATACTGCTGGTTGATCGTAGTTAATTTAAATAAATCAATATTCAGAATAAAGAAAGAAATAATAATTGACATTTAAAAGAAAAGAACAAAATAGCAAGTTTCAAGCAAAGGACTGTGAGCTACCCATCTTTAACAACCCATATTGAATATATTTTATGATTTACTAATCCTATTAATGGGAGTGTGTTTTGCTTTCAGAAAAACTCGATGCATGTGAGCTCAGAAGACTGATCCTGATATTCCAATTTGACACATTGAAATAGAAAGGACGCGTAAGCTTGAGAAAGACCAAGAAGGCGTAAAACTCAACCATGGCGTATGAGTGCGAATCAAAGTTGAAATACATATATAGTTAGGAAGGCCTCCATCAATGGGGATACAATGCAGGATTGAGACCACTATACAGAAGAGTACACCATTAGACACCGCAGCCGATAATAATTTTGAATTAAAGCCAAGATCGATTACAATGGTCCAAAGAAAGATCGGGCTTAATCGGTCATCCTAACGAAGATCCAAACTGAGCTGAAGATTCCTCAGATGGCCAATACTGTGTTAATGTGTGAAATCTCAAGTCATAAATCGCACCTATTCCCATTCTTCTAAGAGATACGCAGCCTACATGGTATAATTCCACTATATGGTCTGCTGATACTTTGGGAGGAGTTAGCTAGCTCACTAGGTAGATTCTTTCCCGCCCTAACCCGTAAAGAAGAGGGAGATTATGGTGTTCCAAAGCAGGGGAAGATGAAAGTTTGTATGTAGCTTGGGAAAGATTCAAACGTTTGCCGTAGCTAATGTCCAATGTATGATATCCAAAACTCGATGGACATTGTATATCACTGGCGAATGATATATCAAAAGGGATCATTGATGCTTCATGTCGTGGAGCATTCAAACTAAAAGTGCCGGCGAGTAAAAGAGCCGGACAAGATCCGGGTTAGATGTAACATGAAAACTCCTTCCGAAGCCAAGAGGAAACAACAGGAAAGGATCAAGTGGAGCTTCAGCAAGATGACAGCCATGGGAGGCCGTTAGATGCCATTATGCAATGTGTTAGACAAGCAAGAAAGAAAGACACACACCACTCATGAATAGGAGCAATTGAGGAGAGTTAATGAAGTGAGTGTCAAAGAGGAATCGAAGGACTTATCGATGCTAAAGAGGTTACCATTTGGTGAGTCAAGAGCTTATCATTTCAAACCCAACTTCTAACCTTCCAGCATTATCACCCAAGATCAGAAACCATGAGAACTTCGCATAGCGAGGGGCTTCCTCAAGGCCCGCGCAGGACGTAACCCTCATCAAGGGTATCAACAGCCACTCAAGGTTCCAAAGCAGCTACAGTATAGGAAATAGAGCACGTAAACGAATATCGTGGTCGAGGAGGGTCCCATCTTTCGTGAGGAAACGATGTCGCAGCTTTACTGGGGATAATAAAAAGCCATTGAACCTCCAACTAACAAAAGCCTGGAGAATTGAAGCAACATACCAATTTTCAAATTCGAACACTACCAATGCATCCTCGAAGAACCCCGAGACAATAAGTAGGACAATTTAGCCTTTTAACCCCGCAAGGTCGTAGAGAGATACCTTCCCAAGTGACACAAGGAAAGAACCCAAAGATCGCATGGGTCGTAAGTACCGAGGAGTCGGGAAGGAGTTAGAAGAGAGGAAAGAAAAGGTGACAAAGAACAAAGAAGTAGCAAGACCGTAAAGGAAGAGACATCGGAGAATGATAAAGAAGGAGTAGAAAAGAAGAAAATCCAAGAACAAAGCTCCAAATCCCATTTCCACAAAGACCGCAGAAATCGAAGATGGAAAGAGCGCTTGCGTTCTGAAAACTTTCCGTAAGCTTTAGGATCTAAGATGCCTTTTACCGAAGTGGTGACCTTCGATGCCACTTATGCAAAATTTCAAGGATATACCAGCAAGAAAAACAAAATAGGAAGAAGGAATATGAATCTCACCGCTACTCAGCAAGAATCGTAAAGGAACTACCAAGAAGACGGCGACCCGTAGTTTCACACCCCTGTATTGTTGAGGAATGGACTCCATGAAGCTCTCGCAGACTCAGAGCTAGCATCAATCGATGCCTCTTCGTCGCTAAGAAATTAAGTTCGGGGAGCTTATTCCACAACCGTTACTCTTCAAATGGCGTATATCGATGGTGAAACCCGGTGGTCATTGAAGATGTTGGTCACCGTTGGGAAGTTTGTATTCCTGTAGATCACTATTCTGACATGGAAGAAGATTCAAGGCAATTCCCCGCTATTAGAAGACCATTCCTACACCGGAGCAAATTTTGATTGGACATGCAAAAAGGAGTTTCTCATCTTAAGGGTCGAGAAGAAGTCGCGCTTAACTTGATTAAAAGTATGCAAATATAGACGGTGGATAAGGAAGGCTACAATGTAGCCGATTTTGTCTCTATTTCCAACCCCGATGTTAACAATGATCGTAACACCTGCCATCAATGAAAAGAGATGAATTCCCAAGATACTCGAAGATGTTCATTCGACTTCAGAAAGGGGCCATGCTATAGAAACCGGTTTGAGTTTGAAGAAACAACAAAGATGAATGGGGAAGAAAAAGTGAAAAGAGGAAATTCATCGTAAGAGACTCAGCATGGTCTAGCTTTGAAAGATACATTTCATTTAAAGTATGCCTACTTAGAATTACCAAAGAAAACCGTTGATCATTTCACATTAAGTGAGAACAGGAATAAAGATTGTCGAAATATTAAGGAAGCATAAGGAATCGTTAGCTTGGTCCATCAAGAGTCGAAGGGTATCGCTCCATCAATTTTGCATGCATAAGACTTCTGCTAGAAGAGACTTCAAGACCATCTCAGAGAACACTGCAGGAGGCCGAATCCAGACAAGTTAAGGGAGGCTGTGAAGGAGTGTGCTCAAGTTGTTAAATGCCGGTTTTATCTATGTTATCTCGCATGCCTCTCGTGAGCCTGGGCCATGTGGTTCAAACAGTGGGGCTTACCGTGATCTGTAAAATGAAAATGAATTGATTCCAACAAGAACAAAGGATGATGGAGGGTATGTATTAAGATTGTGAAATTGAATACAAGAAACTTAAAAGATCATTTTCCTTGCCTTCATCATCGATGTTGGATAGGTTAGTGATTGACCCTCACTTTTGTTTTCCCCGATGGGTACTCAGATATAATCGATATTATTGCAACTGTGAGGATCAAGAGAAGACCACGCTCACATGCCCTTATGTGGTACCTTTGCCTTCGTATGATGCCGCTTGGGTTATGGACGCTCCAGCCTACATTCCGTGTAGGTGCATGATGTCTATATTCTCGATTCGTCAAGAAGCATGGAAATTTTCATGATGATTTTACTCGTACGGATCCAGCCTTTGATCAATGTTTAAACAATTCAAACAAGAAGTCAAAGATGTCAAGATAAACAATAGCACCAATTGGGAAAATGCCATTTTATGGTACGTAAGGTATTGTTCTCGGGCATAAAATTTCACCGACTAGAAGTTGATCGTCCAGTATTCATTATTATCAAAACTTCGCACCACCTACTACTAGTTAATATAAGAAGCTTCGGGGCATGCCGGGTTTTACAGAGATTTATCAAAGATTTTTCAAAATAGCCGCACTCACTATGCAGACATCGAAAGATACAAGGTTCAACTTCGATGACTCTCGTAAGGGATGCTTTCACGAAATCAAGATCATATTGCACATGCACCTATAATGGTTTCACCAATGGAATCGTAGATTTGAAATAATGTGTGATGCCGTTGATTTTGCTTGAGCCGTGGTTAGCAAAAGAAAAGAGAAAGTATTCAGGCCATATACTATGCTAGTAAGAAACTTCAATTTACACAAGAGAATCCACTAACAATCAAAAAGGAGATGTCAGCTTTACAGTATTTGCTTTGTGTGAAACAGACAATACATTTTAGGATCCCATGTGGTAATCCACACTGATCATGCAGCACCGGAGCACTGATGTCAAAAGGAAGCTAAGCCAAGATTGATAAGGCGTGGTGTCAAGTAAAGAGTTTGATTCTAGAAACAAAGGACAAAAAGTGATGTGACAGCAGATAGCCGACCACCTGTCGCAGAGAAAGAAGCAATGATGAAGAAGAAAATGTGCAAGCACGAGAACTTCCCAGATGAGCAATTATTCGCTGCTCTTCCAACTTCCATGGTGATATCGATATTGTGAATTATCTGCTTGCGAGTACGCTTAACCCACAACGTAAGAGGAAATCAGAACCTGCCAGCCAGATATTATATTTGGGATGACCCACTATTCAAGAGAGGTGTGCTGACATGATAATAAGAAGATGTGCGCCGGCAGGTGAACAAGCAATATTTTTAAATGAACGCCATGCATCACCATATAGACATTTTTCTCGAGAAAGAACACCATGATACTCCACTGTGGTTTTATCGTCTACTCATTCCTTCGCAGATCATGAGGCGAAAGTTCAGCGATCGACGACAAAGGATTGGAAATATCACAATAGAATGAAATGCCCCTTAAAAGGTATTATGCAGGATACAAATTTCGATGTTCGGGGAATGATTTATGGGACCTTTCTCACCATCATTTGAAACTTATACATACCACTAGCGTGATTACGCCTCCAAATGGGTGGAAGCAAAGATCTTGGTCCGTTGAATAATGCTAATATTGGGCCAGAGCTTTCAAAAGAATATTGAAGCGTGCTCAGAACCCTGTAACCATAATTAGTGATTGGGGAACCACTGGAAACAAGATATTTGCAAAACCTTTCAAGAGTGTATGGGATCAAGCATGTAATGAGTTGAATACACCCCGCAATTAATGCACAAGCGTAAATTTCCAACAGAGATCAAAAGAATACTTGAAAAGATCGTGGAGCCTGCCAGAAGGATTGGTCTTCCAAACTTGATGATGCACTTTGGCGCATAGGATCGCATACAAGACCCTATCGAATGTCCCCATGCAGTTGTTTTTGCAACCATGTCATCTACCTCAATTAGAACATACAAGGCAATGGGCTATTAAAGTTAAACTTCGATTCAAAATGCAAGGAAGAAGATTGCTCCAACTGCTCGAATCGAAGAACTGAAATGAAGTTTATGATAATGTTAGAAGAGAAGCAAAGAATAAAGACAAAGAAATGGCATGATCGTAAAATCTCGAGGAAAGTTATTCAGAATCAGGGAATAGGCCGTTTAATTCTTGGTGACTGCTTGCTTTTGAGGGTAATGAATCCCACTGGAGTGGGCCATACACAAGGGTATCAAGTACTACATTTTGGAGCAGGAACGCTCAAGACTGAGCAATGGGGAAGAATTCAAGGTCAATGGACAAAGATTAAAGCATTATCTTAATGTGTGGAAGAGGAAAGTGAAGAACTCCAACTCGGTTCTCGAGGAAAAAGAAGAAGAACCACAACAAAGAAGTCCACTAAGGACTCAAACTGAAAGAAATAATGGGAGGCAACCCATGAGGATTTAATTCAATTTAAATTTTGAAATATTTCTTTTCTTTTAGTTGTCGATAAATTAGGTCGATTTGTTTTCTAGAAGGATGTATTTAATTTCGTGAACAGATTGTAGTTTAATTAGAATTTTCTCAATATTGCAAAGATCTCTCCGAATCCAAGTTAAAGACATGGATAGCAGAATCACATGGTTTAACTGCGTGAGAGCCACATGAGAAAGGAGAATTTTCTCCCCAATCACTCCTGTAGATATATTTGAATTAATTGTTAAATCTTTGCTTAAAATACGCTCTCAAGAGATGTCTAAACTAAGTTGTGAACACAATAGAATTCAAAGTTTTAGAAATCATTGAATAAAGGGCTTGGTCAATGACAAAGAAGGTTATGTCGCGACAAATATGTTGTCCAAACATTGATGTCGTACCACTTGAAAGAACAAGGAGTATGGAAGAAGGGAGATACATGTCACACAAAGGAATTTAAGTTTCAAAATAGAGAAGGATTGTCGCCACATCAAACAAATTCGAGAACCCGCTGTCGCGATATTGTGTGCAGGTCGCGCATATGTGCGCGACATAAAGCCAACCACTACTTCAAAAAGCCCTAAATTTAATGACTGAATAAAAAGAGGCGGAATTGAAGTCGCGACAATTCTTAATTGAAGCATTAATCAGCCCACGAACATTGATTGAATTGCAACTGTTGGAAACTATCTCATTCACTCCAACCCACATAACCATTCGCCTTCGTCTTCCCTCTGAATCTCAACCTCCGAAAACCCTAGCATTCCAAACCTTCGGAAAAGCTTTTCTCTTGCTTCCAATGGCTGAAATTCCCACCCTGGTTCCTAACCACCAGACGATAACGAGGAATTGACGACAATCGTAAGAAGAAACTCATTGCAGAACGCTTAGGATTCGTCTAGCAATGCTGCAGAGAGATGCCAGGCTAACCAAGCTCCGGGGACTTCAAGAAAGGGGCGTAAAGGGAAAGCGGGAAAGAGGAGAGAAGAAGAAGTAGAAGTCTCTGCCTCAGATGTGCTTATACATTTAACCATTCTATCTCCACCAGCATGGATTTGTCATATCCCTGACACGTGGTATCACTTATTCGTTCTTCCCATCATTTATCGATGTCAGTTATATCCCACACGTGGTATCATTTATTCCCAATCTCCCATCATGACGGATGCTGTTTGGTCATCCCGACACGTGGTATCACTTATTCGGTCATGACGGATGCCGCTTGCATCCCGAATGCGGTCACTATTCCGCTCTCCCATCATGACGTGATGCCGTTGCGCATCCCGACACGTGGTATCACTTTCTATTTGGTTCTCCCATCATGACGGATGCCAGCGATAACTGACACGGTGGTATCAATTATCTCGAATTTCCATCACACTGATGCCGCCGCATCTCCCCGGAAATGTCACTTATTCTGGGTTTCTCCCATCATGACGGATGCCGCTTATGCATCCCATATCGCGGTATCAATTATTCGTTCTCCCATCATGACGGACGCTTTTGGTGCATCCCGACACGTGGTATCACTCATTCCGCTCTCCCATCATGACGGATTCCGCTTGGTGCATCCCACACGCGGTATCAATTAAAATGCCACGCCATCACGACGGATCGATAGCGATCCAGTGACATTTTTCACGCCATACGCCATCATGACGGATACATACGAGTGCATCCCGCCAAGTGGGACATTGATACCTCGGGTGCCTTAGTGACGCACGCCGCTTGCGCATCCCGTCAGCTTCATTCTGATATCATTCGCTTACAATTCGACTTTATTCCGCTTGATGGATCCCGCCCTTATCATTCATTTTCATTCTGCCAAATATCACATTTCAATTCCATATTCACTTTCGTATTCATATTTATGATGATTCCGCTTGATGAATCCCGCTCCCATATCATTCACCTTCATCTCGGCTTTTAAATATCACATTTCAATTCCACAATCATTTTCAGACATTCTTTCAAAGATATACTCAATCTATGTATTTATTTCATAAACTCATTCACGTACTCATTAGCCTCATATGCTCATTCATATATTCATTCACATACTCATTCATGTGCTCATTTCATATGTTTCTATTCACATATTCATTCACGTATACTCATTCATGTATACTCATTAATAAATACTCATTCACATATTCATTCACGTATACTCATTCATGTATACTCATTCATAAATATTCATTCACATATTCATTAATGTGCTCATTTCATATACTTATTCACATATTCTTGTCCCTCAATGAATCTATTTTACTTAGAAATTGGAATTATTCCAATTGGATCATCCAAAATAAAGTTATGGCATTTTAATGCCAACCAGTCAATTTACCGATTATGATAGGGACAGTTTGTATTACTCATTTTTCTGGGGGATAACTTCATTTTTGACACTAGCCCTGTACTATTTAAATCTAAGGTGCTAAGGGCTCATTCCAACTGGAATCACCCACCTGGAGCAACTGAGACTCGCTACGTCCGAAACAACCCGACTACTTTTATGATCAAAACTGAAACCATAATTGCTTACACATATCTCACTTTGAGTGAATTTTTAAATACTTAGAGTCAGAATTTGACGATGTATATTCATTATATTTGATTCTCCTTGAAGTCTATTTTAATTCGCTACTTGAATCACTTAAACTCCAGATAAGAAATGAGAAGATAGCCAAAATACGCCTAAAATCGTTGAAATTTGGAGTGCACAGGGTACTTCTGGGTATAACCCCTAACGTGTACCTAAGACACATCAAGCCTTCGATAAGTGCACGCAGACATTCAAGGTGTACCGGTACACATGACCCAAATGTCCACGTATTTTCTCCCTTTTTCCATATTTTGATACCATCTAACTCTATACTTCTCTACACTTCAAGACCACTCCAAAGTCATCTTTGAAATTTATTTTTACTCGATCTGTCTTCCAATACTACTTCCTACGCACTCTATCAACTCAAACATGCTTTTCTATTCATCTCTATATAAGGTTCAGGGTTTTACTCAACCTAACTTCAAGAAATCTAGATCCTATCAAAAACCTAGAACAAGAACAATCATATTAATACTTTACATAACCCTTAGAACCCAAAAATACATGTAATGGAATTCTAGGTCATCTCATAGCAAAACCTCTAGAGAAACAAAGGGACGGCATGATTTATAATCATTCTTGTGGTTAGGCCCCTACAACCCACAACCCACAACACATATCTAAAACAAGAAATCCATACAAAACCATATAGTTCCATAATTCTTTTTGCTTCGATTCGCTTCTCCTCTTCTTCTTCTTCTCTTCTTCCCTCTTCCTTCTTTCTTCCTCTCCCTCTCTCTCTCTATTTTGCTTTTGGTCTCTCAAAAATGAGAGACCAATAATTTGCCTTAAATCCCATGTTTTGCAAGCCATGTTTGGCCAAGTAAAAATCCATTTCTTTTGCTTTAAGTTTTCTAATTACCAGGTCCTGACTTCTTTCTTTTTGCAAGGCAACCTCAAGACATATTCAAAATTTTCCCCCATCTTTTCTCAAATCCCTATAATAGATATAACTTATTGATTTATGCTTCATATCCTCAAGTGGTAAATTACATATTTACCTCGCTCTATTATTAATCTCCGGTCTCTCGCTTTATTTCCTAAATTTCCTATTTAGTTTTAATGTGTACCCTAAATAAAGTCCAAAACTGCTGTGGTATATTTCTGGTGTTACACTACAGTCTCAAAGAAAGAAATAAGTGCTTTAAATGACCATCAAGATCAATAACATGTCTTATTTAAAACATTTTCACACTCTATTAACGATGATAAAATATCAGACTAAATAACCACAAATAAGAATTCAAAATCCATGATATCCGATATTAAACTTTTAGTGAATCTCGAATGTCTTAGGATCATCACTGTTTCCACCAAGTGAGTTGTGTACAAATTTTAGACTTCATGATTAAATCTATCACTTAACACATTCAACTCACTTTCTCCTAATATCTGATAACTACTTTGTATGGTCAAACCTTTATTATCTCAAAATTTTCCATCGCTTGTAAGAATGAAACAATATATATATATATGCATCAGACAATTCCAAAAAATATTTAGCCTTTAGATGCACTTTCCATATCACAAAGTGTAAGATTAAGACTATGACAACCACATACTAGAAATTTCTTTAGATTTGCATTTAATACTTTTCAGACACCTTTATTTTTCATATCTAACTGAGACAGTGCAATCCTCACTTTAAATCACAAGATCAAGCTTCATGTTCTTAAAGCATTTATTAATTCATCAAATAATCCTGTTCCTATGGTAGACCTCACTTTAAATCCTAAAAGAACTCTTCTACCTTAATCGATTCTCTCAGACATCTTCACACATCGATTGTGAGAGACATTTGTTCTTCATGACTTATATCCGTGTACAATCAAGTATAACCGAAAATATTTTGCTTCTCTAACTTTTAATACACCTCAATATCACTTACTGTGATAAGAGAAATTACTTGAATTTTCGTGATTCAAGATAACATAATGAATTTTTTTAACTACGGAGTTTTTCATTATTCGATCAAACTAGCAATCATTCTTCAATTATGCACCAAGAAATGCATTATTTTCTTTCATAAATTTTCTCAAGATTCGCGAAATGCTAAATTATTCTTTGCAAAGAGCTTTACAACAAAACTATTCTCACAAAAATTGGCTTCCAATGTTTTCTTATCTTTTGTTATTTGATCTGTAAATGCTTTACCAATTGTCAAATTCTTTTGTAATCTCCTTCTAGTTCAATCCATCTTCGGCGTTCTCGTATGTGCTCATTACCAGTTTCATGACTTTTTAAGCCTATAACCGATATATTTTCCAATCATGTCTCCTTTCTGACACTGAAAGTATTTTCCTCTCGCTTAAATAATCCTCATAACAAAAGCAAAATACTTTATTCAACGAATCGAAGAAACTAACCATTTTCTGATAATTTTCTCACAATTTGATAAATAACGAGTGTAATGTGTAGAAGAGAAATGTCATTTTCCCGAGCCTCAGAAAATTATCCACTTTACTTTGTAAGGACCCTTTTCACCAACATCTCTATTTTCCGAAAAGATTTTCCCTGATTTGTAATGTCTAGAAGGCAGCCAGAATAAATATGACTTAAAATCATCTTATTGTCTTCATTCATATTTTCCTCTAAATTATCACAATACGCCGTCATTCTATTTTCCACATTCTTCAAAATTTCTTGCTATTTAATCATCCAAATCTTCTTTATTTACTAAATTCTCCTTCTATTAATATCTTTTTCATTCAACTCTTCATATATTTCCTCACAACATTACTTATATTACTAAGAATTTGTCCATAAATCCCACTAGATCGTAAAATCCCTCAATTTTTTCTTTCTTCTTCTTTTTCATATCCGTGATAAATACTTGGGGCAGACATAATAAATTCAATCCTCAATATCAATTCAAGATCAAACTTTAAATTGGGACAACGATGTAACTCATTTGGTAATCTTGAGCAAATTTGATCAAATGAACATGTCTTCTTTCTTCGATTGAACTCGCATACAAAATATAAACTAACAAACATTTTTTTGATAAAATATAAAATAATCAAATAAAAATATGCTTAAAAATAAATAATAAATTATTTCATACCTATGATCGACATCAATATTTTTGTCTCTGCTTGTTTTTTTATCAAAGAAAAAGTTATGAACTCTAATTTTTTCAAAAAAGAGAAACCCACATTAACCAGAAACTCATGCTGAAAGAGTTGCTTTTTAACTTTTTTAACAAAATAAAAAGGCTCATCGACAAAGCACCTGCAAGTAAGCAATTGGCCGAGAGCTTTGCAAAAAGACATATCATTTAATGGCGGGGGCCTGTTAGACTTCTTTATCAGATGAAGCTGGTAGTCTTTTTTGAGAAATTTTTATCAGATTAACGTAGCTTTTTTAGAAATATAACAACCAAATTTTATTATATTTAATTAATTATAAATTATAAATATATATATATATATATATATATATATATATATATATATAATATTTTATTATTTAAAAATAGTCACTTATAGTAGGCAAAATTTAGCAAATAGTTTCTACCCCGCCATGTGTAGGGTCGGCATTTCATGTTCGAAAGTATAAGATCATCCTACCTTTCATGCTTGTGGTTTTATCGTAGATTCTTCCAAACATCTTTTAGTTTGCCTGGGAGTGGCATTAAAGTGCTGTGTACATTTTAGAGCCGTTTATCTCTTTAGAGATAAGCATTCATTAAGATTTCTGAGCACCCTAATGACGAATATGTTTTAAGGAATTATTACTCCTTGCGATCCGGCCCAATGAGTTGTTTTACTTCCAATTGTATGCTCTATTCATCTTTTACAGATTCTTTCTTTGCTAACAATGTTAATGCAGAGGAAATTTCTAAGAAATTATTTTGAAAAAAAAATAAAATTCAAAACTGAAGTTTGAAGTTCTGGTCCGACGAAGAAGAAGGCAGAAAAAAAAAAGGGAAAGAAAACCTTTTATAGTTATTCTTTGTGTTTGGAAAGAATTATAGGAAAAAGGAAAGGTCCATTTGTTATTCAGGGAAAAATATTTTTTTGGTTTATCCGAAAATATCAATTTATCTCAAAATGGAAAATTCAGTTTTTTTTTTTAACTGAAAGTGGGAGCATTTTAACCAAAAAAAAAGGTTGTTTTTGTTTGTCTATCCGAAGCAAATAAGAAAAAAGGAAAAAACAAATTTCGCTCTGGGAATTTTTAGTATCCGAGACAACAAAAATGGTCTTTTTTTTAATTTTAATTTTTGGTTTTTGAGAAGAGAAAAAAGAAGAAAGAATTATCTTAAAACAAAATTTGATTCTCCAAGTAAAGGAAAGAAAGTCTCCATAAAAAAAGAAAAACTTGGGAAAACAAACTAAAAAAACAGAATACATGAGAATTTGTTGAAAAAGTTTTTCCTTTCCAAAAAAATTCTTTATGGAAAAAGATTTGCTTTGAATAGCTGATCTAAAAAGAAGAAAAAGAAAGAAAAAAACATTCGAGACGAAAGAAAATAAGTTTCCTAAGTAAGACTTGAAAACTATTGCCATGATTAGTGATTGTTAGTTTGTTGAATAATATCCTTATAAGGATCGTGTCAATTTTCGATATTAGAAATTATCATACGCATAAATTTTATTTAAGGATTTGATCTGTCAGTCCATTTGTGACCTCTTTATTTTCCGAGAACTAAAATATCATGTCTAATGAAGTCAGTCTCGATCTGGGCTAACACACACCCTAATACCTAGAAATTGTTTTCTAGTTATTTTGGAAAAACAAGTAACACACTTTCTTGATTTAGGAAAATGACACTTGACCCAACAATGAGTGTGTTTGAATTAGTCAAAGAGGCAAACCCCATCAAGTTGCCAATGATGCCCACTACTAAGCCTTTTTCTATTGCTCCGGGAGAGTAACCTGATAAATTCAATGAACTCAATTTCAAAAGATGGCAGTAAAATATGTTATTCTACTTGACCACTTTGAATCTTGCGAGATTCTTGTCTGAAGATGCTCCTAAACTCAAAGAAGACGAGCATGATATCAAAGTCATCATTGCTATGGATGCTTGAAACATTATGACTTAATGTGAAGTAATTATGTCATGAATGCTATGTAATACTGTGTTTAGACATTCTTTATATAATGTATACTTCACAAGAAGACAACAGTTTATGAGAATCTCTAGATCAAAAAAATATAAAATCGAGGATGTTTGGTCTACAAATTCGCCAGGCCGATTCCTTGATTAAAAATGGTAGATTTCAAAATCGTATGTCGTGCCCAAGAACTCAAATAATATTACACGAGATACATGCTGAGAGAATGATGTTAAGTGAAACCTTCAAAGTGGCAGCCATCATTGAGAAATTGCACCCTACTTGGAAAGATTTCAAGAATTACCTCAAGCATAAAAAGAAAGAAAACGAGCATCAAAGATCTTATTGTCAGATTTTGCATTGAAGAAGACAACTAGAGGATTAGAAAAGAAAGTGGCACACAATTCGACCGAGGTCAAGGCCAACTTTGTGGACCATTGTCAAAGTTCGAAGTTCAAGAAAACCAACAATAAAGAGAAAGATACTAAGTTGGGACCCAAGGAGGGATCTCAAAGAAGAAAGAGTGATGCAAATTGGATATCAAATGTTATTGACTCAAAATCCCATATTGGCTATGTGTTTACGCTAGGGGAAGGAGTAGTTTCATGGAAATCTTCAAAACAAATGGTTATTGCCAATTTCACGATGGAATATGAGTTTTAGCATTGGAAAAATGTGGGAAGAGGCTGGAATGGTCACGCATTTCTAGAGAGGATATTCCAAGATGGCCAAACCCTCGTGCTCCAATTCACATTACATACTAATCCGCTATTAAGAGGAGTTGACAGTTAATACGTATAATAGTAAATCTAGTCATATTCGGTCAAAATAATATCACCGTTACTACTATCACGACCGAGGTTATCTCTTTAGACTATGTAAAGTCCAAAGAGAACATTGCGAATCCGCTAACCAAAAGGTTATATAGAGAGTTAGTTGAAAAGTCATCAGTTGGAATGAAACTAAAGCTCACAATAAGTCGACATGGACACCCAACTGTCATTTGAGATCCCAAGATCTATGATAAAACAACGATGCTAGTAAAAGGAATGTTAAACTATGGTTTTCATGATCTCGCAAAAGTTTTGAAAAGTAAGTATGAGTAATATGAAACGCCCAATTAAGATTACCCATGTGTGTTCTAGTCGGGGGTCGCTTCTAAGGGAATTGAATAGGCAAGATTCCTATTAAGCTCTTATGTAACTGCTATTACGTCTATGCCATTAAAATGACATAAAGTGAGAATCGAAATGTGTTAGAAAGATTCCAATGAGATATGTCATCATCTATACAAATGACAACAATCTAAGGGCACTATGTTTAATGTTTAGCTTACTGTGAGTAAATATAAGTTTTACTTAAGGAAGGTCTTAAAGTGGATACTACCTCTATGTGTGTTTCAATTGCTGAATCTATCACCTAGTCTTTAGAGTTTTGCCTGGGTCTCTAATGTCATTCATGAGGGGAATTGTTGGAAAGTTATTCAATGACATTCATTACAAGGAATGAATGACATCTATTACAAGGAATGAAATGATATTCACTTGAGGAATAAATTACATTCATTATGAGGAATGAAATGACATTTATTATGGCATGCAAAAAGAGAGTAGCCTTCACTGCTCAATAAATTGAATCATATCATCCGTGGAAAAGTGGTGTGTTGTTATGTGTCGTTATAATATCCTACCTTTGGCATCTTTGTCGTAGTTTAGCTCTGGTGCAGCTTCAAACATCTTCAATCCTACCCAGAGTGGTATTACAGCTGTGGTGTCATTTGTGAGTCATTTTATCCTAGGAGATAAACACCTATCGAGATTTCTCCAAGCACCAAACGAGGGTGGCAAATATGTTTTAAAAAGATTGTGACTCCTCACAAGACTTGACTCTAGACTCGCTCTGATCATATTATTCTCGAGTTGTTTTGTTTCAATCATATTCTCTATTCATCTCATGTATTCTTTCTTTGCTAACTAATATTATCAGAGGGAATTTCTTTCTATCAAGCAATGTTCTTATATAACCTCACTCATTCATTTGAAATCTTTTTTAATGATCTAAATTTTATCATACATTTTTAATTAGTTTTATGAATATAACTATGATAACTTAGCATTTCCCTTAGTTTATCGATTTGGAATGTTCTACAATGTAATCATTCATGCATTTATAAAGATTTTTCATAATAGATAAGGAAATCGTATAATATATATAGTTTTTTATGAAAAGAAAAATAATTATATTGAATCAATTAAATTTGCTTAAAAATCATAAAAGATGAAACAATATCCAGTTTAACAATATAATAAACCAAGGCAAATCATACGCATTTGATAAATACTATAATAATTGTAATACTCTTACGACTCAAGTTCACAGAATATATCGGGACAACTCGATTCGATGATTGCTGCTGCGCCCTACTGAATTCGCCCCCACACAAATAAACACTGAACAAACGATGAAAACAAATCATCAGACAAGATGACATAAAACTATATGCCGTAACAAGATGATGACGGTAATCATGTGAAAAACAAATTAAAAACTAAAAATGTATGAAAAACTACTTTATTGATAAAGAAAATAATATAAATAGATGATATGTGATTTTAGGCCAAATGACCATAATAGTTAATATTTGTATAATTAATTTAATGTTTAATAATTTTGTAATGAATAATTTTCATATATACAATCTGAATAAAAACCATTCAAAAAAGGTCCTTGATTAAATAAATTATCAATATCTTGCTACGTAACTCAATGATTGACCCAGCAATTACACAATATAAGAGTTTGAATCCATAATGTCATTCAATCCACATATCACAGAAACCTCATCATTCTAATACGAGAATAAGGCACTAGAAGATCTTAAACACATGGGGGCAGGTCTAAGTGAGTTTAGGTCATTTTTGGATATTGAAAAAATAAATGCAGGGTTTGGATCCTTAGCCTTTCATTTAGGGACAAACCCAATTATCAATATGTTAAACAAACCCAATTACTAATATGCTAACCAACTAAATCATGTATAGTTTCACCTTTGAACTTAACTATACCCCTCAATGATCTCATTTAAAAAAAAAAAAAAAAAAAAACTATATCCCTCGACTCATTTTTTGGCTCCATCACCGCTCAAACAAATTAATATCGCGGTTTCAACATCATCTTGAATTTCAACTACATTGTCAATAAGTGAAGTTATTTAGATCATTTTTATTTTATTTTAAATTGTATTTATGTTGTCTAACACATCAAGTATCTTAAATCATCCTAATGAATAAAAAAGGTAACATATAGGTGACTTTTCCTACACTCAAGTAGTCATGTTTGTAACAGTGAAAGAAGGAATCCCTGAAAATTCCTGCAATCTCTTTATCTAAAAGTACTGTTCAGCAGAATAGATAGCAGTCAGATTTTACCAAACCAAATGTCTGGTCTACGTTTTTAGCTTTGTTGTTCGATTAGAGTTCGGATTTTCCTCTTGTCCATGCAATATCAAAAGCTTCCGTGAAATTCCCAAAATAAAACATCTCAATCATCACATACGTGGATCATAAATTGTTAGTGTTTTAAATATGTGAGTCTGTGCTGAAAACATGCCCAAGTACGTACTCACCTCTTTGACCAATCCTAGATTCATATGTGGTATATATATATAAAGAGTATATATATATATATATATATATATATATATAAATGTTAGGAAACTACTTAAAAGTCCTCAATTACATAAATTACTAAAAGGCTTTTGGGTAATTACTAAAAGTCAAGTAATTATAAAAAGTTATAAATTGAGTCACTGATACATTTAATTGACATAATCTGTGAACAAATTAGAACGAGACATTGGAAAACTCTTAAATACATCATCACAAAGGTTGTCGATTTCATCTAAAGTTTTTTATCAACAATGTCAAGAAGGCAAATGAAGGGTGAAGGAATGTGATTCCAGAGTGGGTAAAAGAACAAGAATTGAATTGTGCCAGATATCAATGAAATTATAATATTAATTTGGATATATACTGGCCATTAAATAATAATGTAAACAAGGAATTAGTGACTTTAAGGAGTCGTCAAGTGAACCGTACAGCATCATCTGGATATTCATTCCTCTAAGGCTTGTGGACCCCTACACAATCTTGCTCATCCTTACAAATTAAGTTCAGCCACAATTTGATTGTACGTAGTCAAAATATGAATGATCTTGTCACTCTTGCTTCACTGGGAGAGATTATAAATCATGATGTACAGAGAAATTTGACGTTCTCCTTTGCCAATACAATTCTAGACATGGTGACTAGCATAAATTATCAGGTCTTTTTGTTGTAATTAGCTCAAATTCTATACTTCAGAATCGATGAAGTGATCTAAGATAATCAATTTGTGAATTTTGATAAAAAAATTTCATTAACTAATAAACTGTCAGCATGAAAGTATAGTCTTGTCTGCATTATCTGACAGCCGTTAGGTCGCTATACTATTCGTCATATCAGAGCAACGTTGCTTTAAAATTTAATGATAAATTCGGAGGCAAGCATAACTATTTAACAGATTTAAAACGACTAATAAATACATTGACACAATTTAATGTTGAGTATTTATTTTTGTTAATAATTTAGATTTATAAGGTGAGTTTATTGGAAAGAAGGTATACTAATATTGAAGAATTAAAACATCATTTATAAAAAAAAAAGATTAGTAATTTTAATATGGGATAATTGGCTAGTGTGCTATTGTAGGGTTTTGTGAAAACCTTAGGGTAAGGGTAGTAATTATTAATAACTTTTGGACAAACTTGTATTTTCAATTTCACATATGTAATCCTTTATTTGAAAAACACTGGGATTGGACTCATCTACTCTTCCAGTTTTCTCTTCACCAAATAACAACATGGTCAATCTTCTAAAATGGGTCAAATCTTCTAATTTTGGCACAATATAAAATAATAGGTTGAGGATGAAAGGGCTTTGATCTGTTGTACGATACAATACATGGTATATGAGTATTTTTGTAAATTGGTCATATATGGGATTATTATAAATAGCTTACTATGTAACACTAATTCAACGTAATGAAAGTTTCAACAATAAGTAGATGTAGGTATACGTAGATATGCGTGTGTTCTTCTCGTTATTCTTTCTTATGTATTTGATGGCTTTGTCGTAGAATCACAAATAACTACAATTAATCAAAATCATCAGAGAATCACACAACTACAATTAATCAATCAAAATCGAAGAGCTTATTTAGCCCTTCTGCAGCGAGGAAGGAGAATGAGGCGCTAGGCTCAGCTTCCGTGGAGGTTCCTTTCAAGCTGAAGAGCCACTTTCATCTCAAAACAATTCACCATTTTCCTCTCCCACATCTTTCTTTCTCTCCAAAGTTGACTTATGGTCTCTTCCATGAAATAAATTAATCCAATGTTGTTTCTATACATCTCAAACACCATACCCACCTGCCCACCATGCTCCATCAGGCCATAGCCCGCCACTGTCATACACCGCCCAAGATCCGTCTGCCGAATCTGGGCCTAAGAAGAACACCCAGCCAAAAAAGGCCTCAGTGGGGAATCTCTAAGGCGTGTTCCAAGAGAAATGCTTCAACTATGGGAAGCATGGTCACAAATATTTGAATTGCAGACTGCCAAAGAGGAACAAACCTAAGGAAGCCAATGTAGTTGATGACATCACCAAGGATGTGTCTGACATTGACCTCACAAGAGTAATCTCTGAGGTGAACTTAGTGGGAATCCAATCCCAAGGAATGGTGGATTGACACCGGTGTTACTCGTCATGTGTGCTCGCACAAGAAGATGTTTTCTACCTTTGAACCATTGAGACTGAGGAAAGGTGTTCATGGGGAACTCGCACTTTAAAATCAAAGGCCAAGGAAAAGGTTCAAGATGAGCATGGAGAAGGTAAATTGACTTTCACTCAATGTTTTATATGTCCCCTAAATCCGCAAGAACTTCGCGTATGGTTCATCACATCAATGCGTTTTCAATCGTGTTCGAGTTAGATAAATCTTGTTTTGGTCAAAGAGTGGAAATGTATGTCGGAAATGGGCATATGAGTGATGGCGAGATAAAACTTAATGCAATGACTATCATTAAGTCGATATGAATAAAGCTAGAACTTTACTTATATTTCGAGTCTCTAATCTATGACATGGTAGATTCTAGAACATGTTAATTATGATACATCATAGAGATTAATTGACAACTATATACCAATCCTTCCAAATTGATGCAAAAACATAAGTGTGAAAAGAAGAAATCGACCACTATCTTTTCAAAGTGATGAAAGATACACTCAACTCTCTTGATTTAATCCATAATGATATATATGTGATTTGAAATTGTACAAACAAGAGGTGGTGATAAATATTTTATTACATTTGTCGATGATAGCACTGGCACTGTTATGTACTTACCAAAGGTAAGGATTGTTGATAGAAAAAGTATGTTCCACAAAAATGAGGTCGAATCACTAATAAGAAAATTAAAGTGATACAAGAAATGATCGAGACGTAGAGTATGAATCTATCGTCATGTTCAGGCTCAACATGGGGATTATACATGAAACCACAACACTTTATTCACCTCAATCCAATGGAGTAACCGAGCGAACGAATCGCACTCTAAAGGAAATGATGATAAGTTCTGGTCTACCACAAAACACAGAGAGCTATTTTGTCACACTAATTTTTGTATAAGGTACCTAGTAAAAGTAGAGAAGACTCCATATGAGTTATGGAGAGAGACTAAACCATCCATAAATACTTGCAAGTGTGGGGATGTCTGGCCAAAGTGATAGTTCCTCCACCTAAAAAGGTGAAAATAGACATAAAAAATGTCGACAGATTTCTACCAAGTTGCTATGCACATAACAATTTACATAACAATTTTGCTTATCGATTGGTTCATGAGTCGAATATCCTCAGATATTCATAAGAACAAGATAATGGAATCGAGAATGCATCATTCTTCAAGACGGTTTCCATGTAAACCCAAAGCCAAGGTCATCAAACAAGCTGATCGCCCAGCTATGAAAATAATCAAGATCAAGATGGTGAGGTAAAACCTAGACGCAACAAAAGAACAAGGAGAGAAAATTCTTTTGGTCTAGATTTCCAGACGTATGTACTTGAAGAGGAACCTCAGACCTTCAAAGAGGTAGTGAACTCTTTAGAGAGTCTCATGTGGAAAGATTCTATTCAAAGTGAGATTGATTCCATACTACAAAACCATACTTCTTGAACTAATGACTTCCATCGTGCTGTAAACCTCTAAGTTTCAAGGGGTTTTTAAGAGGGAAAAGGGAAAGTGTATTTGATCAATGACAAATACAAGGCAAGACTATGATCAAAGTCTACAGAAACATGGCTTCGGCTAATACATATTCTCCTTCGTGATGAATAACTCCATAAGGATGGTGCTTGCACGCCATTAAGAAATCTTCAAGACATCAAATAAATGTAAAAAACAACATTTCTAAATAGAGAATTAGACAAGAGGACCCACGTGGAGCAACCCGAGGTTTTTTCCGCTTCCAGACAAAAAGAAAGAAAATTCAGAAGTTAATAAAATCCTCAGATGGATTAAAACAAACATTGAAACAATGACATGAGAAATTCAACAACGTTATAGATGCTTCATGGATTCAAAATCAATGAATGTGACAAGTGTGTCGCGTCAACGAGTCGAACTAGATACGCTATCAGGATGTCAGACGTAGATTTAGATACTTATTATCAGATGAAAAGACGATTATATCTACTAAGAACATGTTGAATTCTAGGTTTGACATGAAAGACACTCGGATCATAATGTTATATCGGGAAAACCATAAGAACATCGAAGTGGACTCATTCTAAGTCTCACAAGACATGTCGAGCAACATTTTAGAAAGTTTGATAAAGACAATTCTGGAATTGCCAGAACACTAGTTCATGTAACACCACATCTATCCAAGAATAAAGAAGATAGTGTTTCTCAAGTAGAATACTCCAGAGTAATAGGCAGTCTGATGTACCTAATGAGCGTACAAAACCGTACATACCTATTCGATTAGTAAAATGAGTAGTTATAATGGTGTAATCTTTAAGCCAAGCATTGACAAGGAATCATGAGAGTACTTAAGTACTTATGTTTTACTCAAGACATGTGGCCACACCATGCTGATATCCACTCGTACTCTGAAGGTTTACGATGATGCAAACCGATATCAAATATTAAAAGACTCAAATCCCATAGTGGTTATGTGTTTACACTGTGTGCAAAGAGTCTCATGGAAACTCGTAACAAATGGTTATTTCCAAATCCACGATGAAATTTGAGTTTATAGCATTAGATAAATGTGGGGAAGAAGCCGAATGGCTGTCACTCCAAAGATAATTTTAAGGTGGCCAAAACCCTGTGCCTCCAATATGCATACCAGGATAAAATAATATGCTATTGATAGAGTACAAAACAATATGTACAATGGTTAGTCTCGACATATTCGTCGTAGACACAACACCATTAGACAATTACTCTCAAATGGGGTTATCTCTATAGATTATGTAAAATCTAAGGATAACATTGCGGATCCGCTAACTAAAGGGTTAAACAGAGTTAGTTAAAAAGTCATCGAGGGGAATGAGACTAAAGCCCATAAAGGAATAAGTTAATATAATGGAGACCCAACCTAGTTGACCGGAGATCCCAAGATCTGTCTCAAAAAACTAAATTGTAAGATTTTGACTCTGATCACATGGGATCTTCCTCGTGTTCATTCATGTGATAAAACAGTGATGCTCATACGAAGAAAGTTAAATCTCTATGTAACACCCCGAAAAACACCTTAGCAGTTTTCAGACATGGTTAGGGTATATTAAAAGCTAAATAGGAATTTTCGAGAAATAAAACGAGAGACCCGAAAATTATATTAGAGACAAGGGTAAAGTGGTCATTTACCACTTGAGGATATGAGAGGTATAAACAATAAGTTTATATGAACATGGAATCTGAGAAAGATGAAATAGAAATTAGAAAGAATAGAAGGACCAAAACGCAAAATGGGAAACTCAAGTACATATAACATGAAGATGAGGACCAATGAGTAAATAAAGGAAAGTAAAATCCATAAATAAGGATGAGATCAAAGCCAAAATATCTTTTGTCTTGGGTGAAAGAGAGAAACCGCAGAATGCAGGAGAAGGAGAAGAACAAGAAGAGGAAGAGAAATGTTAAGAAGAGAAGAGGGATATTTGTGCTAAGAAAGGTATGGATTTAAGGGTATGGATTTCTATGATTTTTTTGGTATGGAAGTCTAGTTTTATTTCTTGAAAGTATGGATTCCATTTTGTCTAGACTCGTATGGAACTCGTATAAATTTGTATGGAATCTATGGTTTTGTAAGGATTTCATGAGTTTGACTTTTGAATATGGAATCATGTATTTTGGGCTTTGGTAGAGATTTTTATGGGTTCTAAAACCTAGGGTTTAGTTTGGAACTGATCCTAACTCTAGGTTTGAATGAAATTGAGTTGGAAAACTCTAGCTTGATTAATATAGCATGGAACTTCTTAATTCTATGTTTCAGATAAGAATGGTGGACTTTGGTATGGGTTCTGAACTTTCACTCTAGGGGTTTGGGTATGTGAAGTTCTAAACCACCACTACAAGATGAATATGGGTGGTTTTGATGTGTATATTGGAGTATTATTTTGATTTGGTGAACTATGGAAAAGGGAAGAAAACATACATTCTGGGAAGTGTTCCCGCTTTTTCTATTTTGACCAGCTGCCTGTATTCTCGGCCATGAATCCTAATACTTTATCCGATTTGAGTGATTCAAGTTGCTGGTTAAACTAGACTTCTAGGCGACTAAACCACCCTGAAATAGCTATCTTCGAATTCTAACTTTATGTGGCCCAAAAATTCAATCAAAGAGGGGCTATGTTCAAGCAAATTTCCGCTTTCGCTTGATTCCACAAAGGTAGTCCGGTCGGTTAGACATAACTCGAGTTTCGGTGCTCCGATTTGGGTGATTCCAGTTGGAGAAGAACCCTTAGCACCTTAGCTTCAAATTAATACAAATAACCAGTGTCAGGTATGAGTTAAGACCTTGGAAAGATAAGTATTACAAACTGTCCTTAGTGTAAAATCGGTAAATTGACTAGTTTTGTATGAAAATGCCATAACTTTAGTTTACATCAATGGAATGATGATTTGAATTTCAAGTAAATAGTTCATGGAGGGGAAGAATACTTTGAATGATGTGTGAATACATAGGCATCATCTCATAAGTATCCGAATGCCATATGAATAGGTATGAAACATGAAATATGAACATAAAAGCACATATGTCATGAACACAGAATGTGATAAAGATAGGTTATGTTTGAAAGATATATGATAGTATGACCTAGACCGAAGAGTGAATTCTGTGGACTTTTATATGAAATTCCTCCTGAGCTAGGCCTGATGCAAAAAGTATCACTTGTCAGAGTAAGGAATCTTCCCTTGAGGATGGATTGTAGAATTTATATGGATATGAAGCTCAGCTCATTCCTACTTTTGGGGTGATTTGGGGGTTTTATCAGGTGATGTCTTTATGCCGTGGTGTTTAAGTATGTTTGATACCATTGAGCTTATAATAAGTCCAGACAAAGATGAGTCAGCCGCCATTGTAGGTGCTGTGCTGCTTGATTTCTTCACGGCTTGCAACTTGCATAACTCCTTCAAGTAGGACCTCGCTTTAAAAGGTTCTAGGACCCTATGGAAAGCCCTTTGAGTATAGAATCCATACATATATAGCTTGATACAATATTGAGCTTATAATAAGTCCGAAAATGACAAAAGACAGTAGCTGCTGCTGCTACTGCAGGTGCTGCAAGTTGTTGATTTTCTTCACGGCTTGCAACTTGCATAACTCCTTCGTTGCGAATTGCTTTTGGGTGTTCTGACCTGAAGCCCTTGAGTCTAAATCCATCCATATATCTTGGATACAATATTGACCCAGAGAATTATCCGTCACAAAATACAGTAGTTGCTGCTGCTATCGCAGGTGCTGCAAGTTGCTGATTTTTCTTCATGGCTTGCAATTTGCATAACTCATTCGTTAGGACCTGCTATGGGTATTCTTGGATTCGGCGAAAGCTCATCGAGTCTAGAATCTGAACCATATGCCATTTAATGGCATTTGGTTCCTACATCTTGTCTGAAAATTGGAATTGTTAAAATTTGGTGTACTAATCGCTTGGTTAAAGTAATTGGAATACATGGTAAGAAAGGATGTAGATATGAACAAGAAATAGCAATATATGTAGATTTGATATGGTAAAGGAGAGTAGATAAGAAAAGTAATCATATGTATCATCAAGAAGAGTCTCTGTTTCCTTGTACTCCCAACAGAGATAGATTAGCCATAAAGAACAAGAAAACATACAAGTATAGGAAATGTATAGGTATGGCCCAAGATATGATAGTCCGATAAAGTACATGAAGATATATTAATAAGATATACATGTTACAAGTAGAGTATGTTGATATGAAATGTATAAGAGTATATGATATGAATATATGATTGTCAGCACACAAACCAATAGATGGAAACACAGATAGAACACATGAATGAGTAAATGATAAAAATATAGAAAGTACATGAATAGCTAACTATGATAGAACTCATGTGCTGATATGATGCATAAATGATATAAAGAGATATAATTAGATAAAGATATATATATGAATATATGAATATAAGAGTGCATAGATGCATTCATGATATATGATAGGATTACATATATGATACGAAGACAAAACTAAAATGATAGAAAAAGATATGAATATACGTATTGTAAAGAACATGAGAACAATACTGCTCTGCAAGAATATGTGAAGGTATTACAGACTTAAATAATGACAAGTGTGGTATATCTCATCGTATACACGTATAACAATGGGCTATTCATGAGAGACGAGATACAACAAAATGTAATAAAATGGATTGTCCTGCTTAGAACCCGGCAGGATAGATCGCATGCCTATTGCGGAAAAAAATAAGTCCTAAAGATATCGACGGGCCAGGCCCCCGTTGGTCTGCCATGCGCGCCGAGCTCCTTATATAGATGGTCATTGTCTCATTAATGATAACAACGCTTCGGGTTCCTTATAGACATCAAGCCAAGACAAGGAGTACACGCCGGCCCTTATAGTTTCTTTTATCCAAATTTCTATATTTATGCATAATAGAAACATAAACAAATGATTCGTATGTGACATGTGAAAAGATATTATATGATCTGGAGAAGCATAGCACCATATATGATGATATGTTATGTAACATGAGATTATACGATCCGACATATGATATATAAAAATGTATAAGAATGTAAAATGATCTAAAAAGTTAATATGAATACAGTATATGGAAAGTACAAAGTACAGTACATGAAAAGTATATGAACAAGTATAGTACATGAAAGGGAAAGTAATATGAAAAGTATAACAGGAAAACAATATATGAAAATAGTACATAAACAATACATGAAACAGTACATGAATACAGTATATGATAACAAATTACATGATAACAAAGATACATGAAAATAACATAACAACCTGTATAAGATATAATCCAAGGAAAGTACATATGTATGCGAATATGACATACAATGTATTAGGATATGTAATATGAACCATTAGAAAGAGAATAGATCAAAATGATATGATTTAGAATAAGAAATAAATGATATGAAAGGTTATATGTCCAACGTCACATGATAGAAGTGTATGTTATATGAAAATGATAAGATAAGTGTATCTGTTGAGACGATTATAGTTATTGGTCGTCCTTGTATATGTTCACACTAAGCGTAAAGCTTAGCACACCGGTTTTTAATCCCAGAAAGTGTAGTTTTAAGATAGATACATCCCACACTGCAGAGATAGTGCTAACTCGTAGATAGGTGCTCACCCCGTACCGGCCCGCAATCTCCGTATTTTTGAATAGGTATAAGCTTTGTTTATCGAGAAGCAATGGGACCTTGTATAGAACATGAATACCACTATGGTATGTATAATCTATGCTAAAATAATTTTTTTTATTATTACAGAATTGTGCATATGAATGAGAAAACAGCATGTGTGTCGCCTGAAAGAAAAGGCTGAAGAGTCCCAGCTCAAGTGTGACACCGCTTGACACCCTAGCCCAGCGCCGCTTCCAGCGTCACACTCTATGCATTCTGGAAAGAGTAAATGCACTGGCTACTCTAAGTTAGAGATCACCATGTAAGAGGAAGTGGGACCGTCAAAGGGATTGAATGAGGTGCAATTCTTATTCATCTCATGCAACTGCACTTATGTTCATGGCCAAAACGAATTTAAAAGTGAGAATTGAAGATGTTAGGAAGATTCCTATGAGGTATGTCATCATCTACACAAATGATGTAATGGTTCATGACATCGGTTCATCATGAGTTAGTGATGTTCATTTTATATGGGAAGGTTCAAAGGTAACACCTAACTATCTTATGGAGTTTCAACGCTTTATAAATTTTCATCTCTATAGAGACTTTATACTTAGCTCAATTTCATTCAGGTGAGGATTTGTTGAATTTTAAGAGTGAATGAAATTTCTGTTATGGTTTTAACGAATGTCTTTATTTTGGCTTTAATTATTTTTCAAAAACGTATTGAGGGTTTTAGTTCTCAATTCATTTATTCTGTTGATTGTCTACCATGCATGAGCATATATAAAGAGAGGATCCAACTCTCTTTGGTATGTAGATTTTTCAAAGGGAAAATTCTCCAAAAAAAAAAAAAAAAAACTTTGAGATTTTGTTTGATCTCGTTGTTCCTATTTTGAGTGAAGAGTACGAACGTCATTTCAGTTCGCCGGGAGAGACTTCAGACAAGGTACTGCTATCACCATCCCTCCGAAGATCATTATATCCTGGGAAGTAGACGTCGATGAAATCTTAAAGTACCACCAGAGAAGGCCAATCTCCTTTAAGGAAATTATGCAACAAGACTTGATTTTTCTCCAATCTGTATAGTTTTTATATTTCTTTATAATCTTCTTTGCTTCTTCTTTCAATTTCAGGGTATTAATGAAGTACTATAACATGCTCGGGCCACACGTACTCCTACGTATCCCCTCTTCAACACTCCAACCACTTCCCCATCTACTTCAGTCGCCTGATCCACCATTATTTCCATCCCTCCACCAACTGCTTCTCATTACGGACCTCCGTTGTTCCTCAGTCACCATTGTAGGCTCCACAGCCGAAACTTCGAGCATAGTCCTTAAAGGTGGAAGGGATAGCCTCAGCCCAACGCCAACACCTTCCATTGCACTTTCACATCATTCGTGACTCGCCTTCCAACTTCAACAACAGTCTCAGTTGTCGTGATGGTTCTCGAACAATCTCGCTTACATTCCTTGTTCTTCTACCGCTTGAGATGGCTGAATCTTGTTCATCACCATTAAAATCCCAATAGTCATAGTACATATGACACTGGTAAAGCCATTTTATTGTTATAGATGTTTATTTTATTTTAATAAAATTCATTTTATTTACTCAATGAGAATCTATGAGCTATGTTTGCATTTAAATATTATGTATGTGTGTCTTTTATTCTACACAGTAGATGATTTGGTGTGTAGAGTTCGCTTAATACAAGATCAAATCATTGGTTCTGTGAATATACGCTATTGGTTCATAGCTAAAATGGAATTTTGACACACTATCGTAAGATTGTGCACAAGACTTTAGTAGGTCTATCTCTGACTACGGGAATGGCTTACCCAACTTTATGCTAGTAGACTCACTAATCTGACCATCTCTTGGGGGTAATTATTTTATACTCGACATAAAATAATTTAATACTCATGTTATTATGAATACTAGTACTCTTAATCTCAAGATAATTAATAGACATGTGCATATATTGTTGGTTATTTTGATTCATAAAGAGAGAGATCTTTATAGATCAATAATCTCGGTGAGTTGGATAACTGCATTAATTGTATAGTGAATATTAATTATTAACGGAATCCACGTCCTATTAATTGGATTGATGATACCCCCTTGAGGATACTTATAAGTTTTGATTATGTCAAACCCTGCAGGTGGATTTTAATCCGACATATCAAATAAGTTAAGTGGAAGGTCTCAAGGTGATTATCAGATGTTGATTAAATAAAACTGCAAGACTTAAATTTTAATCAACTGCATCTGCGAATCTTAACGTGGGGAGATTAATAAGTATTTACAACAAAGGGCCTGACTATATACTTTCGAATAAGTGAAAGAGTGCGCTTATGACTTTTAAAGTGGAATGAATTATAATTAATGTAAATAAGTTCATATATTTACATTGGGAGCCCGAAATCTTATTTGCCTTTAGGTCCCTATCATAGCCCATTTATATGCCATGTTGGGCAGCCTCTAAGTTAGAAAAAAAAGAGAAAAAAACCCTAGAGGTAGTCGTCCAAAGGAGAGCACGAAGAGAGCCACTCTCTCTTCACATTCTGGCATTGGGGAATATGATAGAAGGTTTGGGAGGGTCGGCTAACTGGCCATAATCAATTTTTTTATCGAGATCGTAATCCGCATTAACTTTAAGTACGGATGCAAACTGCTTCTCGTGATTTATTCAGATTGTTTTCAGCACTCGCATCTACTACTATAAGCTTACTGGAATTCAAACCCCTTACACCGTCAGATAGAGTAGGGCGGTTGCTTTTGCACCAATGCCCCGCCACCCTCAAAGAGACAAGTCCCCACCATCAGGAGGCGTTGGATCAGCCTATCCAAAGCCGTAGAGTTGATAAAGCGAGACGGTGCAACTCACGTGTCGAACACCGATATTTTGTGCATTTTTTATTTGTCCGCAATGCTTCCATTATAGCGCAAAGCCCCCACCACCTTCTGCCGCCAATTCTGCTTCATCATTTCTCGCATTAGTCCTGATGATGCTTTATCAATGCGAACGGACTTTGGTTATTGATTTGCCAATAACCACTACCAGATGCTGACTCTTGCAAAACAAGAAACAAAAAGTAGATCCCAGCGGGGCTCACTGCTTTCCATGCCGCCGCCTTCCGCAGAGAACAACAACTCAGTGAACACTCTTCTGCAAGTATACTGGTTATGTGATGTTTCCTGTTGGAGACATTTTTACTTTAATAGCATGTTTCGTCGAGGATGATACAACATTTCTCCCACTAGGTAGATTTTCCATCATAAACCCATTAATAAAGTGATAATTGATGGGCAATAATCGGAAAATATCTTACTTCCCGATCGCAGACAAAAAGCCCTAATACACCTGGGTTGCCGCCCCACAGTCAAACCTCAAGCAATGCTCTGAGGATACTGGCCATGTCGTTGCTGCAGATCGTGCTCCATTTTTAATCTCCGCCTGACGTTTAGGCATGTGGTCTCGGTCCTGCACGCCCATTATTCAAACTCCATCACACCCGCCGACTGCCTGCAGTGGGCCAACAGACGCTGGATCAAACATATCACTGGCTGCATCTGTGGAGGCTTGATTAGGCTTGTCGCGTCCCACGCCTTGTATTACATATGATGGCTTCTCTACTCCACATTTATTTCATAGCTCCTTAGCTTCCTAAAAAAACCGTCTCCGACTCCCACTTGTTCCCCGGTTCAAGCTTTTTTACCTCCGCAGTTTTCCTAGCCTTTCTTTTTCCTTGTTTCAACCAAACCAGTGCTTAGGGATCATTTCGCAATCCTGACATCCCGTCAGCCAGTGTCCTCTGCCTGGCCTCGGCCTCTGTAGACGCCTTTTTCTTCTCCTTCACCTTGGGCTCGAAGTCTGCTTATGTCCCAGGCGTGGCCCATTGGGCTCCCCGCATTTCGATTTCTCTCCTGCTTTAACCCCACGCACTCCATGGTGTCCCGGTCAGCCTCCGTTTCACATAGGCAATCCCAGGCTTAGTTCCAGGCCCTGACCACTAAAGTGGAGCCAATAATTTAGTCAGGGTTCCAACTGACCCGCCTGAGCCTTTCCCTGGAGGTAAGGAAAATTAACGAAATTAAGAACCCAGCGGCTCCCACATTTGAGGTCGCCATGTTATAAACACCGAGGGTCAGCCCTATTCGCCGAACCCTTGTATGGTGAGAGATCTTGCGCCCTAAGATGGGCCCCCCTATTCGGGGTCCCCGCCCAGTTCTGACGTGGTCACCTCACCTACGCCACAAGTGCCTAAGATGGTGTGATTTTTCAGTGAGTTCAAGAACTGCCCGCCTCTCATCCTCATAAAAAGGGTCCTCAAAGATTTCAATGTCCGCCTCTCAGCCTTCGTGTTCGTGTCATGTAATGCTTAGGGACAAAGGCTCGTGTTCCCAAGATTGCCCCGTTTTGACTCCCCTTAAATGAGTAGTCGCCAAGGCTTTTATATCTCCAAGCGCCTAGCGCTTAAGTTGATCATTTCCCGACCTTCCCTCTTCACAAGTTCTGGAAGGAACGTTATTTTTTTGTTAGTGGTCACATTTGAGTATAACTTTCGACGATAAAGACAGCCACCGCGCTCCCGCCGCATCCGATTACCCCCCGAGAACCTACGTGAGCTCTTCTTCGCTTTGACTTGTTTTGGTTTTCGGCATCATAGAATATTCTGATACTGCTTTTGGTCGATGGCCTTAGGGTGCTCGACCCGATCTCAAACCCCAGGACGCTGAGGCAGTTTGGTGTTTCGCGAAGGCGCCCGCATGCCTACTCCGAAACACCAGCCTTATATTCCCGGATCAGTTCTTTGCATGAAAATTCTGCCTAATTCATTTTCGAGATCCTCTGCCGGAAGTGTCCCGTCTCTGCACCTTCCTAATTTTCTATTTCAGCCCTTTACCCAAGCCTACACGAGGAGAGCTTTGGTCCCGCCCGAGCCGGCAAAGTTAAGAGGATCGTAAATGGAAACCTCCGATCTCGCTAGAGGCCGCCGTCTGGGTAAGACTCTAAAGGTAGGGGGCCTCTCCTCCCCTTTCAGTCCGTGCCTGGCCGAGACTCTTCTGGGAGGCAGGATGAGCCCCTTGGAGGCCTCCCATCCCCGGCCCGGAGTCCCACGTCGCGGGGCGCCGCTCCCCCTCCTACAATGCCGGACGAGGTGATGGGGAATCGTGATCTCTTTGAGGCCGCAGGGGATGAGGACTCTCTTCTTTCTCATGCTACTCTGTCGTACGCCTCCATCTCGTGCCACTCCGACCAGAGGGTGGGTATCTCGCCTGGCCGAGGAGGCTCGCTCTTCGCTTAAGGGAACCTCCGTACAGTCCAAATAAGCTATTTATCTTTTCTTTTATCGTTTACCGGTTAGTCAATTTTTTTTTTTTTTTTTTGGTAGGTGGCTACTTAAGCGAAAGGCTTGGCAAGGAGGGCCAACCTTACCGAGGGCTCCGCCAGGGTGGCGAAGTCTTACAAGGCTAAGGCTAAGCTCCTAACCTCCGAGGGTCGGGTCTTCAAGCCCGACATGAAACTGGACTGAGGGAACTCATAAGACAACCCACATGAAGCAAGCTTCAATGGCGAGGGCGCGGGCCAAGGATAAAGAAAAGGAGGCCCGGAAGGATGCGAAGGTCGCCAAGACGTAGCCACACCGGCCGTGAGAGGAGTTGCAGGCCGTCAAGGGTGACTTGTGGGCCAAGATGGCGCCTTGAGCCCAGTCTCGCCAAGAGGCCTTGAGGCGGGCAACTTTGTGGAACAGGTCCCCACGGAGGAGCCTGCAGGCTTTGGGACAACTCTTGTGAGGCAGGAGGCTTTGGCTAGCTGAAGGGGCGAAGTGATAGCGGAGCTTAGAGACGAGGCCCCGCACCCAATGGGCTTAGTGGCTCGCCTTTCAACGTCTGCTTCTCGAGCTTTCCTGCACTGGAGTTCAACATCCAGCTTCTCGATGAGGGAGGTTGAAGGATCTCGGCTGAGGCCGAGGTTGATGCGGGCACCGAGGTAGCCTTCAAATCCCCATCATGTTCCCTTACTTAACGATTCTCGGGTTCCTCCGGGTTAGTTCCTTCTACTACTGTCAGCCCGCCGATTCCTCTACTCCGCAAGCCCGGGCCCACGCCCAAAGCGCTAGGCTCTCTTTTCCGTTTTTGTATCCCACAAACCTTGGCTAGATGTCAATTTTGACTATTTGTTGATATACCAAGATTCATCGATTAATTCTTCGCTCCTTTCCTGTTACATTCGAGCCGCTTGGTTCTCAAGCCATGAGGTCTTCCAAGTAGTTATGTTTCACAACTGAAATGGTTGGCCCTGAAAGTGCTAAGATCCTCCTTCACGAACTCGGAAGCATCGGGCTCTTGCAGCAGACCCTTTGAGCAAACACGCCCGCGAACCAAGCTACTAGGGCTCTGAGTTACATGGCTCTGCGGATCTAGCTCGCCTCAGCCGCAAGCCCGCGAACCGGAAGCATCGAGCTCAGCTACATGACTCCGTGGCTACTCGCCTTTTGAGTCAAGTAGTTCGCCGAATCGGTGCCATCGCCCTCGAGCTACGTCCCGCGGGCTACTGCCTTGAGCCGCGCTCAGAACCGAAATATTGGTTCCCAGCTACTTCGCTCGGGCTTCGCCTTTGAAATAGCCAGAGCCTTCGCGAACCGAGCTACATGGCTTCATGGTCGCTTGGCCTTTGAGTCGCTTAGCTCGAACCGAGCCACCGGGCTCCCAGCTACATGGCTCGTGGCTACTGGGCTTTTCGAGATGTTATGCTTGCGAACCGAGCCATCGGGCTCCCCGAGCTACATGGCCCGCGACTACGGGCCTGCCTTTGAGCCGTTAAGCCCGCGACCAGCCACCTGGCCCCGAGCTACATGGCTCCATGGCTACTTAGCCTTTGAGCCGTTGAGGCTCGCGAACTCAGCCGGAAGCCTCGGGCTCTCAGGGCTACTCGGGCCTTTCGCTCTTCTCGAAAGGCGCGTAGCCTTTAATAATGGATTTATGGAGAATTGAACCCTGGATTGCGTGATCTCCTAAGCGCCCGGGCTCCCCTTATAAATAGCGACCTCTGTGATGGTGCTTACGCTTCCAACCTTCGTCCTTTTTTAGGCGTAGTCGGAGTCCGCGCATGATGAAGCGTCAGGGTTTGGTCATCACTGTAGGGGGTCTGTCTGGTGATCGTGAGCTGACGTTTGGTTCCAATGGTCTACTACTTGTAGGGAGCTGTGTCCCTGGGCCTCCATTGTGGAGCATGCTTGTTCCCTAGCTATGTTCAATGATGGAATCGTGCTAGGAACGATCTCGCAGGGGGCTGGGTAATTTGAAAAAACTTTTAGTATCGTTTCTTCCGTTCTTTTTTTCTCTTCTTTTTCTTCTTCCCCTTTCTCCCTTTCCTTCTCCTTTCTTTCCTTCTCCTTTTCCTTTTCCTTTTCCTTTTCCTTCTCCTTTTCCTTCTCTTTCCTTTCCTTCTCTTTCGCACTCTCTCTTCTCTTTCCCTTTCCTTTCTTGTGATTTGGATTTTTTTGCTCCTGGCATGGTGTAGCCGGCGTGAATACCCATTTTCGCAACTGTAATTTTTGAGATTGTAAGGTGATTTTACCTCTGAGGTGGCTGTAAATTTATGTAATGAAAATTTTATTCAACCGTAGTTAATAAAGAATAATCTTTGTGAATTACGCGCTTCTTCCACCCAGGCCCCTTCGAGCCGTGCTTCCGCTTTTCTTATCATCAGAACTTATTATTCGTCCCCATAACATCAAACACCAAAAATGGAAATAGATACATTTGAAATCGTGATGGTGGATCTTTATTACAAATCAATGCCCGTCCACCAGAACTGCCAGACGGTCAACGCTCCATGATGGGGCGGTGGTTTTTCCTTCTTCCGTTTGGAGCTCATAGTTGTCGGGTCGGATTATGCGAGATATGATGTAGGGCCTTTCCCAATTAGGTCCTAGCTTCCCATGTGAGGGGTCCTTCATTCGTAGAAGTTTTTTTCGTAATCCAGTCACCCGCTCAGAATCCCCTGGGCTTAACCCTTCGGGTCATAATACCTCATTGTCTTCCCCGTGATAGTCTTCCATACGTCAGATCAGCTCATGTTTTTCTTCTAGGAGATCCAAGTTTAGGCGAAGAGCCTCCTCATTATGTTCGATGTTTGCTAGTTCAATCCTTGGAGATTTTAGTCCAACCTATACTGGTCTACTGGGCAAGGCTGTAATCGAACGAGGGTTTCCCGAGTCGCCGACTCAGGCGTAGTTCCCCGTATGCCCATGCAACACCTGTAAGTGTACTCTACCCATTTTCCTTAGTCTTCCATTTTTGGTTTTCTAATGTCTAGGGTCCTTATAGTAACCTCCTCGTCATTCATCAGACTCCGTGGATGAGCCGACGAGTAGTAGTTTTTGATTCCGAGCTCAGCACAGAAATCCCTAAACTTAGGATTATCTAATTGTTTCCCATTGTCAGACACGAGGGACCTCAAGATCCCAAACCTACATATTATAAAATGCCAGATGAAGTTGCCTACCTTATGTTCCTCAGGATTTGCTGCTAAGGGCTCCTGGCCGCCTATCTGGGTAAAATAAATTCACGACCACAAATGATAAATTTTCATCGAATTTCTCTCTAATGGGTAGAGGTCCTACCATGTCTAGCCCCCATTGTTGGAAAGGCCAGTGGGCTTCAGGACTGGTCGTTAACTCCGGCCATACGAGATGAGATATCTTGGAGAGTTCCTCTATAAGCTTCTGCATTTTCTAACTAGTTATGTCGCATTCAGCATCAGGCCGCAGAGTACCCTCGCCCCGTTGTTTCCCCGCCAAGGTCCGAGTCCGGCTGTGGCTGCTTGGTATATTCCCCTCGTAAAAATTTCCCCCCGAGTATGTGTCATGCCTTCCTTCCTTACGCACTTAAGAATGTGTTTTAGAGGCTCTTTCGCTTGTAAAGGGTTCCACGATGAAAAAGCGTGACCTCGCGACCATTCGAAGCCTGACGCTCCTTTCGGGGTCGCTATACTACCATCTACCAAGCACCCCAGATGGGGTCCATCCACTTCTATTTAGGACATCACAGGGGAGACTTCTCCCGATTGTCGACGCTTTATCAGAGGGCTCGAAGGTGCCTGACAGGTACTGGCCCTCTGTGTCTTCTCAGGAGGTCACGCCATGGCAAGGCATCAGCCTGAATCTCCCCTCCGATCATGGTACATGTTTAACCTGAACTCGTACGAACCTCTTAAGCAGCTCAGACTCAGATACAAGATCATCTTCACCTCCGGGCCTCGTAGGAGTCTTCTATCCGCTGACAATGGGAGTCGCTTCACCTCCAGTTTAATCAGTTTCCATGAATGGCGACTGAGTCCATCTATGACAAACTCATATTCGGGCCTCGCTATTGAGGCTTGGAAGTTGGAATTCTCCGCGAGGGCTGATTCATCTGCTATGCCGTCCGAAGAGGTCGATCACCCTACACCGCTCCCTGCGTGTTAAAGGCCCCGACCGGATAATTTCTATATGGAGGTCGGGCCCGGCCAGAAGCCTGTGATGGTGGGCCGGAGTGAATTCTATGATGAAATCTACCAAGATCTGCCCTTTTACTGTTGTCCTCGGTTTGTACCTAATGTTAAATTCACTCAGCTCTATAGCCTAATTTCATCGCCTCTTCCCGATGGCTCGTGGGTTTACGCAAAGATTCGCTTACTCTGATATTTCGGCCTGACTCGACTCCGCATGAGCCAAAGTAAGGCTCCAGTTTTCCGGATGTGGCTACCAATGCCGTGATCAGCTTCCATCTTCAAGTACCTCTTCCGCTCCTCCCAGAGCTCGGGTCGCAATAGTAGATTCCAGGCTTAGTCGACCTCCTCCCTTTCTCTTACCAGTATAAGACTAGCCTGCAAAGTCCAAACGACCAAGTAGAGAGTGAGGAGTTCTCCCTCGGAAGGGCTTACCAGAATGGGGGGCTAGCTCAGGTAGGTTTTGAGCGTCGTGAACGCCTCCTGGCAATGTGCGTCGCACTAGAAGGCCTTTTTCGCACTCGAAGAAAGGTCGGCGATTCGTCAAATGAATTCTAGATACAAAGCAGCCTTAGCGCAACTATTCTCCTCACAAAGCTGAATGTCTTTAATGCTCGACGGAGGCAGCATATCACACGACCTTATCTTATCCGGTTTGCCTCTATTCCCGCTGTTGACTATAAAACCTAAGAACTTCCCAATGAGACTCAAAGCAATATAGTCGGGTTTAGTCATTATAGCTTTTCAGACTGAACGCCATTAACGGGTTGCGTGCAGCAAGATTTTTATCGATTTTACCAAAGATGTCGCCTATATATACCTCCATCAATGTCCCAATTTGCTGAAATCTTGTTCACCAGCTCGTAGGTGGCTCCCGTGATTCTTTAGCTCGAAGGGCATACTCAATAACAAGAGGTTCCCCACCGCTGACAAATGAGGTCTTCGTCAGCCGGGTCCATATCGATTCGGCTTGTGTACTCGAGAAGGCGCCCATGAAGCTAAGGAGTTCGTGGACCTACCGTAGCGCCTACTATGATATCAATCCGAGGTGGAAGCTATCCTGGGCAGCCCCGCACGTCTCCGTGAAATCGATGCAAGCCGCCACTGCTGCTTCTCGCTTTTTTCGACAAGAACAACGCTTGGCCAACCATTCCGTGTACTCTACTTTGATCGCTTTGTCAAGGAGCTTACCGACCTCTCTTCATTAATCGCTCTGTCTTTCTTAGGCAAAACTCCTTCTCTTTGCTCGACCAAATGAAAGGAGTGGACTTGACATTTACCTCGCCGAATTAGACTGGGTCATCCCTATCAGCCCACTCAAATTCTATTACTCCGCCTAATTAGATTTGAAATCACCATTTCTCCTTCCTCCTCCTCACCATGGTGTCTCCTCAAATGCTTCTAGAATAATCATCCAATTTGGCCCTAAATCTACATAGCCCAAACCTCCATTTCAAATTCTAAGTTTACACAAATAACCTCCATTCCAAATTTAAGTCTACACAACCCGAACCTCCATTCCAAATTATTCCTCTTCTCTCACCTAAATAGTAATATTAAGTTGTACAATAGGGAGGCAAAAGGTGGATACTGCGCTAATTTACCAAAGTCATGAGTCCAACTGAGCCTAATCAACCCCGAAATTTCAAGAAGAAGCTAAACTTGACCTCGACACCTGCCAGTTTTATCTCGTACTGACAAGCCAATTACTTAGAGAAAGGATTTCGAGTACACCCGGCATCCACTTTAAAGCCATTTATCATCTAATCTCATCACAACTTTTAGAGCTTTCATCTTAGCCCTGATCACCCGGGATCCCAAGAACATTCATGAAGCCCCACTGATTCCCGAGCGGGAGGTCGTCAGACCGAAGATATTTCAGCCCCTGGAGAAGACCGGACAGGTCATTACTAATTTACCTCCTGGAAAAAAGACAGTGGAATGTAAATGGATTTTTCAATAAAATAAAAGATAGATGGGAGCATAGAAAGGTTCAAGGCCCGCTTGGTGGTTAGAGGTTTCACCCAATCTTATGGAATTAACTATTAAGAAACTTTTGCTCCTGTAGCCAAGTTAAACACATTTATTATTTAACCACAGTAAATCAAGATTTGCCATATTGCATCATTTAGATGTGGAAAATGCATTTTTAAATAGAGATCTTGGTGAGGAAGCATATATGGATGTCTCACTGTAGTTTCAAAGTAACCATTCACCGCACAAGGTATGTAAGTCAGAATCTCTTTATGGGCTAAAACAATCACCCCGAGCTTGGTTTGAAAGGTTTACTAAAGTACTTAAACTAGATGGTTGCTCACAATGTCAAGCAGATCACACTTTATTTGTTAAACACTCAGCCAATGGAAGACTTGCTATATTGATAGTATATGTTGGTGATATAGTAGTTACTGGAAATCATGAGGAGTAAAAAAGTCATCTAAAGCACTTACTATCTAAGGAATTTGAGAGACTGGAATGAGTGGGTGCAAACTGTAGCGACCACCTAGTTCAGGCTCGACCTGGCTGGATCCGAACCGAAACCCCGGGGACGCCACAAGCATAATCAACAAACCCTTTAGTTATTGTTTTATTAAATTTTAGTTTTCAAGTGTCAAAGAACCAATCCTGACTAATTCGGCCATGGATCTCAACTGAGCCGGCTTTAATTCCGATATTTTCAATTATCTTATCAAAAACATCCGGGCTTGTGTTATTCATTTTAGATTTTGTACTACTGAAGATTTCATTTTGGGCAAGCCCATAAACATTTACACATTCAAAAGACTCATAACACTTACATTTAGCAAAATGCATTTTTACAAAAATAATGATTAAGAGTTCAAACTGTTTTACAAAATATCAATGTTCGAAAGAAATGGAGTATGCATATGATCAGCATAATTCGTAATTCCTTATCTGTGACTCAGCTCCTTGATCTTAGGGTCTTGCTTCAATGTCTTTCACTCTGACTGGGCACACGATAAAATACTTAAGCATTTTCATGCTTAGTGGTTCTATACTCAGATTCACGCTCTATAAATCATGCATTTATCAAAATAATGCCTTTAAACAATATCGTTGTAATGTAAAAGATACTTATACAAATACACTTTTCAATATCATCGCTTTCGTTTCTACTTGTGATTTCATATGGCAGGAATTCTACATCCACCTACGTATCCGCCTGGTAAATCCCGGCCCCGTTGTCATTCAATAGCAATGTGGTTTCACACTCAATATTACCATTTCACATATGACTATAGAATTAGACATTCACGACAGATTCGGGCTGGTGAATCCCGTCCCGTATGTCATTCAAGAAGAATGCCAGCTTTCCATTTAACAATTACCATTTCACATATGGCTATGAATCTGACATTCACGATGTACTCGCTTGGTGAATCCTGTCCTGTTTGTCATTCAGTAGCAATGTGGTTTCACATTTAACAATTACGGTTACCCGCATGACGAATTCAGTTGGTGAATCCCGTCATGTTGGTCATTCAATAATACGTTTCAAAAGCAATTTACTTTTATGCAGTAAACTCACTTATAGTTCAAATACTCGCCCACATGCATATATTTGACAAACATTTGAATAACAATGATTCAAATCAATATATATGTATATTTCACAAATAGAGAACGAAGAACAAATAGAGAACAGGAACAAGTATAGAACAATACTGGAACAAAGAACAATTAGAGAGCAAACCAATTATCGATTTCGTTTCTTTCTCGATATCAATCCTAGGTCAGGTTATCGTCTTCACCCGCACCTAGTCAAATACAATTTATTCACTCTTAGTGGTTACAATTAATCATCTTTTCCATTTCTAAGAATAAGCTTAGCCTTGAAATCTCACGGGGATTATGGTCAAGCCACGCCACTCACTAAGTTTTTGTTCTAGTTCAGGAACCTGAGTGAAACTTTCTTTAAACTAGGCATGCATGGATCTAGATAAATCCCAAATGGCAACGTGTTTCTTAAATTTCGACTCCATACACCAACAGTGGCCACCCCGATATTCAGGCTCCTGGCTAAGTAACAAAATAAGGGCCCTTAATGTATATAATTAAAGTTCAAGTGTACATAATAAAAAAAGTTTGTAAATGGTAGTTTTTAAGGACTTAACAAATAAAATATTTTTTACAATCAAATAAAACATTTAATTTAGATTAAACATACAAATGTTCATAAAAACATTGTCTTCAAGCATTTCTAGATGCAAAATCATTGATAATAGTGTCAACATCAATATTTTCTAACATATTTTTCTTAATACATAAAATTGCTAGGTCATTCAATCTTTCTTGTGACATTAACGACCTCAAGTAGGATTTCAATAATTTTAACTTTGAAAAACTTTTCTCATGATACAACACTGCATCGTTAATAGGATTCGGTATGCAATTGAAACATTTTGATAACAATCTGCAACTTTGACTAACTCGAGAATTTCAAATGGTGACATTAACACATTTGGCAAAGTCATTTGCAACACTTTCATTTAAAAAAAAAGGTCATTTGCATCAACATCCGACAAATTATTATGAGAAAAAGTAGTCTTAAATTTAGTGCAAGATTATCTTAATTCATTATCACCCAACGACTTCAACTTTTTTGAATCAAATAAAAATCCAAAAATATTTTCAAATATATTTAATTGCTCAAATCTATCTTTCAAAGAAGCAATTGTCATATCTACAACAACCAAGAAATAATTGACTTAAAGGACTCCTTATTATGATTGTATTTCTTCATCATGATTATTCCATCAAATTTGCTTTTTCCTAAAAACACAACGCTCGTTGGAAGTATCGTCTATATTCATATCAAAATGCAAGACTTTTAGCAATATTCGTTGGATTCAAACCCTTCATTTCTATATTTTTCAAAAAATAACATTACACCTTCCAATTCCTTTGTTGTAGTGTCAATGCACATAGATTTAGATTGAAACTTCTTACTCACCATGTTAATAACAAATAAAATTCCCATACCAAATAACCATACTAAAGTAAAAACTCAAAACTCTCAAGGGAACTAGCCAAACTTCGCTTCACTTTGACTTGGCATCATCACAAGATTTATACAATCGCAAACAAAGCTAACCTAATTTGAGGTGTTTGAAACCTAATATCTTAACACTTTTAATCTCGACTTTCCCATCGAAGTATTACACAAAGATTTCACTGTTAAGTCCGAAACATTATCAAGTAAAATCTTCCATCTTTTAGTAGAATTTGCAAATAATGAATATATACGTTGCACAATTCCAAAAAATGAAACAGCTTTAACACAAGAATGTGCCATATCACAAAGAGTAAGATTAAGACTATGACAAGCACATGGCATATATAAAGCTCTCGGATTTATTTCAAGCAATCTCTTTTGAACTCCTTGGTGTTTTCCTTTCATATTAGAACCATTGTCATAACTCGACTTCACATCATCAACATTCGTGATCAAGAGACTTACATGCATTTAATAATTCATTAAAAAGCCCTAATCCGTATGTGGTATCATCCACCTTCAAGAACTCTAAAAAGTACTCCTCTATTTTTATTTTGTTACTAGACATATTTACACATTGTACTATTAGAGTCATTTGTTCTCGATGTAATTACATATGGGTACAATCAAGAATTATAAGAAATATTTTGCTTCTTTTGATGATCCTTATCATAGGTTTTAACATTATAGGCTAAAAGAAAAACTAACTCATTTTGAATTTTATGACCAAGATAATGGTAATGAATTTTGATTTTGATACGTCTAATATGATCTTGCATTATCAAATCAAATTCTGTAATCATTTCAATTAACCCCAAAATTACCATTACTATCCCGATAAAGTTTCTCATTGATCCTCGAAAGCTAAATTTAATATTTTAATGACATTTTACAAATGTGTAAATTATTCTTATTAAAACTTGTCTCCAACGTTCTTTCCTTTGAAAATCCCGCGTAAATCTTTATCAATTGCTTCATTATGTTTTAATCTACCTTTAGTTCAATCCATATTCATGTGTTAGTCATATGCTCAATATTATTCTCATGTTGCTCGAGTCTCTACTAAGATGCTTCCAATCATTCAATCCATCATTTGCTAAAAACTTTTGTTGTTTTGAAAGCCAGAACAATTTGCAACAAAAGCAATATACTTTATCCACATGTTTAGAGTAAACCAACCATTTGCTACTCCAGAATCTCTCCGTTACTTCATCTTTCTAAACAATAAGCATATGAAAAATGCCTAGATTTATTATCTAAAGGAAACTCAAGATTTAATTCCCTTATAGGCCCTTTTTCAACTAAAATATCCTTATCTTTATTGTTGAGATTTCCCCAATTTCTAGGATCATAAATATCCAAATGAGGGACTAAGTGTTCATCAATACCTACAACTTCAATATTAGATGCATTTGGTACATTATCATGTTCATTCAAATAAGTATTATCCTATGGATATGATTTGGCACATTATCATGATCATTCAAATTAATAGAATTTCACTGATATGATTTTCATCATTTAAATTTCATTAGATTGTTCAAGATTGTCTACACTCAATCTTTTAGAAGGTTCTTCTACTCTTTTAAGAACAAATTTGTCAATAGCTCCTTTTTGTGATTCTACTATCTCCTCTATTCGTTTTCTTTTTTTTCTTTTTTCACTACCAGATAAATGTTTTTTAGGCAACATCATATAAAAAAGTTAAGAATATAACAAAGAACAATAACACCTGGAATATGGAAAGAGGCTCGGGCTAAGTGGCTTGTATTTAAACGAATTCCGAATGTTAAACTCCAAATGCAACCTGAAAATCAAAACATCTCGAGTGAACAATCACACTAAAATGATAATTTCTATACTAAATCACAAAAATAACATGATGGAGGGTAAAGTGAAATTGGGGTCTACATCCTTGGACCACCACTGTCCCTATCCTACACATGAGGTCCGCCCATGTTTCTTCTCACACCAGTTTCCCTTATTCTTTCCATTCCATTTCATATGTGTAATTTCAAATTTCAAATGACAAGCAATCCATCCATCCATCTCCTTCCCTGATTATATTTATATGGATAATATGCTTTCAAAATGACAAATTTCAACCCTTTTTCCCAAGAGCTTATGCAACAACAAAACCAATATTCAAAGTTCAAAGTCGAGGCTCGAGACTTGAGAGTTGAGTGTTTTCTCTTCTCCTTTGGCTTTTTCTTGAATAAGACTAACAGTCTAATAGACTAACACCTCCTTCAAAAGCAAGGATCTCATGGTTTATTCATCTCCCCTCAATTCCCCACTAACAAAAATAAAGGAAAAAAACTCAAAACCGAATAACCGAAACAAACTCAAAACCCACAAAAAAAAAAAACCCCTAAACCCTAATAACAGAAGAACAAACCAAAATTTGAATAAAAAATCCAACCCAAACCCTTCATATCTATATTTTTCAAAAAATAACATTACACCTTCAAATTTCTTTGTTGTAGTGTCAATGCACATAAACTAGAAATTTTCAGCAAAAATCAGTTTAAAAAATGAAGAAAAAAAGCTAGAACTAGTTTGAAGGTCGAATCGGAGGCAGACCGTCCGGTGAGTCAAGGTCAGCCAAAGGTCTCTACCGCGGCTAGTGATGTTACCGGGCGCCACAAGCACGCTGTCGGTGGGAGAGACTGAGACGGTGAGACTTGAGAGCATTAGGCCGTTAGAATTAGGGCTTGAAGGTGGAGATTTGAGAAGAAAGAAACGAGGAAGAAAGAAGCGTGAAAGTAAAAAAAAAAAAAAAAGTGTGCTTTACCTTTATGTTTTGTCCTTTACTACTGGTCAAACACTAGCATAATAGCCTTTATTTATAATTATAGCCCGCTTTTTTTTTTATAATTATAGGGCCTTCTATTTAAATATATTTTATGGGCCCTAGGCTGGTGTGGGCTCCCGGGCAGTGCTCCCTCCCGTCTCGTCAGGCCAGCCCGTCAAGGATAAATACCCATTTCGACTATGGCGTGATGAAGGCCTAGGAAATGGCTACGCTCAGTATGTGTCTAAATGGATTGGACTTCATTTTGAAGGAGCTGAGCATGTCATGTTAAGCTTTTCTTAGCGAACTCGAGCGGAGCTGGTCTGGTCCACTCCATTGGGCTCCTTAGATTTCTAACGGGATCCCACCACGATATTGTTTCACCTCGACGCTTCCTCGTGGTTTCCCAAGCTGGTCTGCACTTTCCTTTATAGACTTTGTAAGTGCACATGTCACTCTCCAATTCGTTCTTTGCCTCAGGAGTTAGTAGGACTATGGAGCGATTATCCTTTTTGCCTTGGATGCGCGTCAAGACAAGCTTGGTTGAGGGATGATTCCTATTTCAAGCGTCCGTGTGTCTAATGCCGTGTGGAGGTGCATGTTCTAATTTGGCTCATTTACAAGGCTCAATATTTACCATATGGATGAATAGAAATGGCTACGCTTGGTATATGTCTAAATGGAGTGGTCTTAATGGAGTTGAGCATGTAATGTTCAGCTTTTTGTAGCAAACTCGAGCGGAGTTGGTCTAGTCCACTCCATTGTCTTTAGATTTCTTTAAATTCGTGATCCCTACGATACCGTTTTACTTGAAGCTTCGTGGTTTCAAGTTTATTTGATAAAAAAGACAAGATTCAATATTTTAATTTTGGAAGTTTTTTGAGTAAATCAAGATTACGTCGTTTGTACTCGTACTGAGAAAAGGTAGTTCACTCACTATGACAAATCGATTCAATCTTGCCTAAAAGGCTATGTTCCAAGCTAATGTGATATCAATCCAATCTCGCATAAAAGGCTATGTTCCAAACTAACGTGATTAACTATAGATAGACGAATACATTAGAGAATATATATTAGGGTATTGTTTTTGCTCTTGTTCTTACATTAATCTCTATTTGTCTATATTCTTCAACTCATCCATCAGAATCAGTTCTTTAACATCTAAATTTCACCATGTTGTTTTTACCAAGGTTTTTATGGATATTGCTTTGACACCTTAGCATTTTACGTGATTATCTATTTGGAATGTTCTGAAATGTATTAATTCATGCATAAAGACTTTTCATAATAGATTAAGGAAATCGGACATATACATAATAGATAAGTATATATATTCACACACATATGCATGTGTGATGTTTAAGGACTCACTAGGCCAACCATCTAACCCTGCACCCCAAAACACATGGATGAGACGTACGAAGCCCTCCCCAACTCGTATTTTACTAAGAACTAATCAAAATACAAGACATTCGCGTAAGGGCTCCCACATATCTTGGGATGCTCACTTGCCCTCAAAGGATAAAATGAATTAGCTAAGGGGCATGCCTGACTGTCTCAAAGGATATATAATGTTTAATGATTTGCAGTTAAGAATCATTTTAAAGATAATCAAACTGAAAACTATTCAAAAAATTTCTTGATTTTCAAAGAAATCATTTACTTTTTACTTAACACACAATGATAAACGGATTAATTACAAAATATCATATAGTTTGAGTCCATAATATCATTCAATCCACATTACGACGTAAAACACCGTCATTTTGATATTAGAACGAGGCATTCAAAGATTCTTAAACACTTTAATATTATGGTTTTTGACATCATCTTGAATTTTCAATTACATTCTCAATAAATGAAAGTATTTAGATAATTTTTATTTTTATTTTTATTTTTAATTGTATTTATGTTGTCTAAGACATCAAGAATCTGGTAGCATTCTAATGAATAAAAAAGGTATCATATAGGTGACGTTTCCCAGATCCCAAGTAGTCAAGTGCTTGTAACAGTGAAAAGGTTATCCTTGAAATCCATGACCTCCTCTTTTTATCTAAAAGTAGATTGTTCGGTGAGAATAGAGAAGCAGTTTCAGATTTTACCAAACCAAATGTTTGGTCTACGTTTTAGCTTTGTTCGATTAGAGTTCGGATTTTCCTCTTTGTTAGTGTTTCTTCTTCTTTTAAATATGTATCTGTGTTGAAACATGCCCGCTTACGTGTACCCACCTCCTTTGAACAACTTAGATAGTATGCATATATATATATATATATATTAAATTAGACCATTTACAAATTTGTTTCAATGACCTTATCACATGCAATCTTCATTCTTTTTCAGAATTGAGATGAAACATAGCTGACCCCATGTGCTGAAACCCATGATTTTGTCTGACTATTATTCTTTCTCTTTGCACCACAAATAATTGTGGTCTGTGATGTGATGCACTGCTCTCTCTGCCTTAGTAAGATATGATACTCCGAAATTTTTGCCCATTAGAAATTCACAAATTAAAGAATAAAAGTTAATAACTGTGAAATCATTATTATCTTATTATATTTATAACGAGACTTATTTACTAGACTTTGTCCCAATTGAAATTCATAAATGCTAAATCATTGAACCAAAGTCTCTTATATTAATTCAATTTTCCCTATTAATATTGAATCCTGTCATATATATATATATATATATATATATATATATATATATATATAACTAATAAATGATTTTATAATTAAGAAACTACTTAAAAGTCAATAAATATATAAAATTACTAAAAGTCATTTGCAGATACTAGCAAGTCAAGTAATTATAAAAAAGTAATAATTTGAGTCACTAATATTTAATTGACATAATTCAGGAATTATAACTAGACATTGAAAACTCTTAAATACATCAACACAAAAGTTGTCGATTTCATCTAAAGTTTTAATCGCTGTCAGCACGGTTGAAGGTATTTAAATCATTAGCCTTATTAATTGTGTGTATATTATTTAACACGTCAAAGAAATAATTTCACGAGGCTGTTCCTTGGAACAAAGGAAAAAGAATTGACTTGTGCTTCAGATATCAATGAAATTATAATATTAATTTGGATGCATACCGGCCATTAAATAATAATAATGTAAACAAGGAATTAGTGGACTTTAAGGAGAGTCGTCGAGTCAACCGTACAGCATCATCTGGATATTCATTCCTCTAAGGCGTGTGGACCCCTACACAATCTTGCTCATCCTTTACAAATTAAGTTCAGCCACAGTTTGATTGTACGTAGTCATAATATGTATGATCTTGTCACTCTTGCTTCATTGGGAGAGATTATATATCATGATGTACAGAGAAATTGACGCTCTTTTGCCAATACAATTCTAGACATGGTAACTTAGCATAAATTATCAGGTATTTTTGTTGTAGTAGCTTCAAATTTATGTTTCATGAATCGGATACGAAGTGATCTGCAGATAACTAATTTGGTATTTTTGATCAAAATTTCTATTAACTAATAAACTGTCAGTATGTGAAAAGTATAACCTAGGACTACTGCTATATGATATGTGGCTCATATTTACTGAAAGGAGCAAATGCTAAAGCATTTGTCGAGAGCTATAAATACAAATAACCTAGGACTACGAAATAATAGATTATGATAAGGCGGTTTCAATTCCCATTTGTATGGTATGGCAACACAGTAAAGGTATTTTTATAAATTGATTATATCCATAATTATTATAAATATCTTATAATGTAACACTAATTGTGAAAATTTCAACTGTTGCCGTTGATGTAAGTATACTTAAATCTGTGTGTACTTCTCATTTTTCTTTTTCTGATTTATCAATATTTTGTTGCTGGAACCACAACTACAATTAATCAAAACAGAAGAGAATCACAACAACTACAATTAATCAATCAAAAATCAGAAGAGCTTGCTCTTGCAAATTCTCTGGGTGAGGAAGAGAATGAGGGCGGCTGTAGGCTCTTGAAGCCCAGGGGAGGCTCCTTCCAAGCTGAAGAGCCACTTTCATCTTAAACAATTCACCATTTTCCCTCTCCCCCACATCTTTCTCCTCCAAAGTTGATTCTATGGTCTCTTCCATGAGCTGAAACAAACCAGCAGTGCTTCTATACATCTCAAACACCATACCCACCTGCCCACCATGCTCCACTGTGTTCACCACCGTGGCCAGAGCTCCGCTCACCACACCCACCGCCACCGCCCAAGATCCGTCCAACACCGACCCGACGGCGGCAACACCAGTCAAAAAAAGGCCCACATATGGCTAGAATTTTGTCTACTTTCAATACTAGTTTGCTCAGTCTCACATACTCTGCTGCATCCTTCCTCTTCAGCACTCTAACAACCTCCCTCATCTCCTCCTCAAGCTTCTCGCTCCACCCATTATTTATCTCCATCCCCCCACCTACTGTTTCTTCTTGTTGAGACCTCTGTTGTTCTCTGGCCACTATTACTGTAGCTCCACAGTTTCTGGAAACTTCGAGCATAGTCCCCAGCAGGGGAAGGGGATAGGCCTTGTCCAGCGCCAACACCTTCTCCATCGCAGCTTTCACATCATTCAAACTCGGCCTTCCAACTTCAATAACAGTCTTGAGTTGCTGGTGAAGGTTCTGAACAATCTTGCATTCCTTTGTTCTTCTGCCAGCTGAGATGGCTGAATCTTGTTCATCACCATTAAAATCCCGGTAGCTGCCGTATAGAGTAGGGTGGAAGAAAGCTTCAGGGCCAAAAGGGGTGCGCCTCCACCGGTCAGAGATGCAAGTCCGGCCATTGTGGCGGCGGTGACTGTCATCCCGTTTACAGAGTTGAGGAGAAGACGGTTCCAATTGTCGCGCTGGACACCAATGTTTTTGTGCATTTCTGATCTGTCCGCAACAGCTTCCATTATAGCGTAAAGCTCCTCAACCGCCTTCCAGGTACCGTTTGCTTCCTCATTTTTCATATTAGTCCTAATAAGAGGCTTCATTTCTGCAGAATTTATGGTTTGTAATCCATTTCTTCTGTCCAGTTCATGAATCAAGTTTCCTGCACAAGGAAGCTTCGGAACTGAAATATGGCTTTCCCGGGTTTTTGAGGCAGCTGATGTTCTGTCTCTAGGAAAAGATGAAGCAGAAACTTGAATGGTTGCCATGATCACTTGTGATGGTTCTTGTAGATAGGATTCTGAGGTTTGCAAGGATTGATTGTACTGTTACGGAGGGAGACGAGTGATGGAGATATATATATATATATATATATATATATATATATATATATATATATATATATATATATATATATATGTTAAATATTATAATAAGTGGGTATGGGTACTATACTATTTCCTCTTGTAATTCTACTTTACTTTGGGCTGCACTAATTTCTCTTTTAATAAATACCAAATTTTAGGCTTTATCTCTTGGGCCTATATATACATCTTTTCAGATTGAAATTCGCTCATCAATGTAAAACCTAGCTTCTCTTTTCATAACTCATCCATTTAATCATGATTCTTATTTTATCCATCAATATAAATATTATGTTTATCATGGTATCGAGCCTCCATCAATTTGTATCTCATCCATAGCTTTCATGAAATGGGCCTGGGTTCGAGCGGAGCCCTAAAAAAAATTTTTTTTTTTTTTTATGGTTACCGGGCTATTGTTCCGATTCACCCAAGGGTTTTCGGGTTCCGAAATGATGCTCATACAAATATTTCTCGCTTCCATCTCGACTCTCCGGCTCGATTTCAACTTTGGCTCTTATTATTGTTTCTTGTTGGATTTTGTCGAGATGGCCGAGGGTAGAGATGATTCTCTTCACCAATTAGTGTGCAATTGGTCGGGAAAATTATATATTGGTTATGTGGATGAAAATTTTCAAAGGAAAGAAATTATGGGTTATGTTTCGAACTTTCGCTAAACCTAGGGATGAGAAAGCGTAAAATTATATGAAATTGGTAGATGTTTGGGAACTGATAATTCAAAGATCATCACTTGATTACACCCCGTGGAAGCACAATAGTGAAATGCAATTGGTTAAATTTGAAACTCGCTAAGGAAGTTTGGGATTATTTACAAAGTCAGACACACAATCGACCTCAAAAACAAGATTTGGAAATTGATATTCGTGCTTTACAACATAAAAATATGAGTGTGCAGGAATTTTATGATGCTATGACAGATTTATGGACCAATTAGCACTAACACCGCAGAAGGCGCTTTGCCCATATATTGCCGTAAGAGAAGAGCAAATACGGTTCAATTTTTGATGGCTCTTCGTGGATGATTTCAGGGACTCTGTGGGACTATTCCGCATCGCAACCGCCTTCTCGTTGATTCAAGAGTTAGTGAACTCGCAATGAGGAGATACGCGCCTTGGTCCCATACGTAAAAGATACTCCTATATCGACCACTCCCTCTGCTTTTTGCGCCCCTCACAGCCTATCGTAATACTCGCTTTAGATCACATACTACGATCGCTTCAAGATGAATGTCGCTTCAGAAGCAAAAGGGTCATTGGAAATCACGTTGTCCTATATTGTTGCAACGTAGGTAAATCACAAGAACACCCGGCCAAAGCAGCTTCCCCAACATCTAACACCTTGCTACATCCACCATCACAGCTAAGACGCAACAAAGGGTCCTCGACCGGCTTAACTTAATGTCGCCATGGCTACTCCATCATTAGATCCATCTGCGCTTGAGCAAGCTTCAAAAAGTTCCTTGCAAGACAACCGCATGCCATGTCTCGTATCCTCTCCCATAGGTTGTCATCCTCTTGTTCCTGTGCACATTCCAATTTTATGGGTCTTAGATTCTCGGGCGTCTCACATCATATGTCACCCCGATTTGTCATCATTGCTTTATCTCATTATTCATCCTGTGTCAAGATGGATCAAATATGGCACTCCTATGCCTTTTAGCAAAGCAAGCGGCCTATTGTTACAATTCATGTTTGTCCCATTCCCGATGTCTACTATATCTCTAAACTTACTATAAACTTTCGCTTCTCGTTAGTCAACTTCTGAATCGATATTTAGTCTTTTTTTTTTCTTCTTTCCGCTTTGTTATAAAAGCGTTAATCCCGCAATCCCGTGTCGATCAGGGACCGTCGAGGGAAAGGGAGACTATATGCTTGATGAGCTTAAAAATTTATGTCGCAGCCTTCGTTTCTAGTGTTGATTTGTCTCTCCTTCGCTTGAGTGATTCTTCGTCTGCCTTTTATTCGTGGTATCTCGCTTATCATGTTTCTCCAGAGATCTCGCTTACGCTTTCTAGCTTCTACAGAGCCTTAGGCAATGTGAAACCTTGTAATATTCTTGGGATTGTCAGGCTGCAATCGCAAATTTTTCGCTTTACCTTTAATAAAAGTACTTCTGTTTCTCTTGCTCCATTTGATCTGGTTCATTCGACAGATTTGCAATTTTCCTATTACCACAAAAAGGAGGATCGTTTTATTATGTTTCCTTTATTGATGATCGTGACCGCATTATTTAACATCCTATGAAAACGTTTCGATTTTCTAAGCATATTCAATGATTTTCGAATTCTCATTCAAACACAAAGATTCCTCTCTCATATCAAGTGTTTTAGATGTGATTTTGGGTGGAGAGTATACTTCTCATGCTTTTACTGATTTACTTACTTTAGGGATGGACAATTCATCAAACTTCAGACTGATACTCCCCGAACAAAATGTAGGTGTTGCCGAAGAAACATATAGACACATTGCCGAGACCGCTAGATCTCTTTTATTGTCTCGCTGTTCCTAGTGAATTCCTTGGGAGAAGGCCCCATCTGCCATTTGATTAATGTAATTCCAACTCTCACAATTCAGGTTGTCTCCTTGGAAAATTTATATAGACATGCTCCCGATTATTCTTCTCTTCTTCGTGTTTTCGTCTCTATTATGTTTTGTTCTTCGACCTCACGTTGAGCGTAGTGTTGTCTTCAAATCGTTATTTCGTTTTTCTAGGTTATGGTGCAGGTCAAAAAGGATATCGTTGTTTTGATCCAATCAATCAAAAATTATATATTTCAAGGCCATGTTGTATTTCTGGAACATATATCGATTTTTCTATCCCCGCTAGTGCTCATTAAGTAACATGACTAAGTCCTCTGACCTTATCTCGTATTGATCCTTTGCTGGTCATGATGCTATTTGTTCTCGTTGATGTTCCCGCCTCAGCCCTACTCTTTCTCACTCATAATTCTGCAGTTCCAACTACTATTTCCATCGATAATCGTACTTTAGCTCCCGACATGCCTAAAGCCTCCTTCTAATGGCCACAATCATCTTCTTTCGAGACTAATGGCCCTCGCTTTCTCCCCGCTAATTCTACTCGTAACCGTAAGTCCACTAACAACCCGATTTTATTTATTCTGTTACTCTAGTTCTTTTGTCTCTTTTTTAGCTTCGCCATCGCCTCTCCGAGCCTGTCCTATAAAGAGGCGCCATCGATCCACTTTAAGATGCCATGGTCGAGGAACTCACCGCTCTAAGCACGTACACATACTTGGGATTTGGTAAATTCTACCTGTAAACGTGCACTGGTTCTCGTCAATCTATAAAATTAAGACTCAATCCGATGGATCCGTTTGAAAGGTATAAAGCTCCGATTGGTTGCTAAGGGATATTCACAAAGAATATGGTATGGATTATGAGGAGACTTTTGTCTTCGTTGCAAAGTCGACTACGCCTCGTACTTTACCCAGCTTGTTTCGTCACATTGGCATATTACTCAAATGGATGTTAAATGCCTTTTAAATGGAGATCTTCAAGAAGAAGTCTATATGGTTCTCCTCCCGGGGTTTTTCATCAGTTCGTGAAGTTTGTAAGCTCGTAAAAGCTCCTTTATGGTCTCAAACAAGCTCCTCGAGCCCGGGTTTGAAAGTTTTCTACTGGCATACCTCACTTGGTTTTCGCCTAGCAATCATGATTCCGCATTATTTGTTGATGTACCTCGCTCGGGTCAGATTCGCTTTCTTTTATATGTTGATGATAAGGATTATTACCGGGTGATGATGTTGATGGTATTCTAATGTTAAAGACAGAGTTGACTCGTTGTTTTGCAAATGAAGGATTCAGCTCACCTGCATTTCGTATCAGTTGCATCTTCTTCGAAAGGTTATCTTCTTTCTCAATCTCAGTACATCTCCGATATATTCGAGCGGTCTCAGACACCGATAATCGATCGCTGATACTCCATTGAGATAATGCTCGTTATTTCCGCTTCGATGGTTCTCTGCCTGATCCCGCCTTATATCAGATCGTTGTTGGTAGTTTGGTTTATCTTACCATTACTCACATTCCGACTTTGCATATGTCGCTCATATAGTTAGTCACTTGTTACTTCACCTACTACAATTCATCAATCGCTGCTCTTCGTATTCAGGTATCTTCGAAATTCCGCCTCGTAGTCTCTTACTTTCTTCTACCTCATCCTCGAGTCGCATGTTTATTCCGATGTCGACATTAGTGATCCTACCTGACGCAATCGACCATCGGCTTGTATTTTTGGGATTCTTCATTTCGTGGAAGAGCAAGAAACAAGATACATTCTAGATCTTCCACAGAGGCAGTATCGTACATGGCTTCTACTACCTGTGAGGGAGGTTTGCTGCGATGGTTGCTTGCGGATATGGGTGTTTTTCTTTCATCAACCTACTCCATTATATTGTGATAATAAGAGTGCTAAATTGCCTGCACTCGTTTTCCACGAGCCGACCAAGATATCAAGACTGATCACTGCCATTCGACATCATTTTCGGAGCGGCACTTTAACATTACCTTTCGTTCCTTCTTCTATGCAAATTTCTTGCCGAATTTGTTTACAAAATCACACTCCCTATCTCGTTGCTTTTTATCTAGGCAAACTCTCAACGCTTATTGCACAGCTCTTCGTGAGTTCGAAGTAGATGCTAAATATTATAATAAGTGTTATGTATGTACTATAGTCATTTCTCTTTTGTAATTCTACTTTACTTTAAGGGTAGACTAGTTCCTTTTAATAGCTTTAATAGCTTTATGGTTTTATCTCTTAGTCTATATATACATCTTTTTCTTTGTATTGTAGCGTGCTTCATCAATGTAAAACTTAGCTTCTTTTCTTATAACTCATCCATTTGTTCATACGAATTCTTGGTTTGTCCATCAATACAATATTATGTTTATCAATATATATATATATATATATATATATATATATATATATATATATATATATATATATGAAAATTCAAGTATGAAATGAAAGAGCGTGTTACCATTTTCCTACATTTTGAATGAACTGGAACTTTCATGAACATTGAAGTTTGTTATTTATTTAATTCTATGATTTGACTGAATAAAAACCACCAAAAGGTGGGTGAACAGGATTAGTAAATCGGGACGTTCTTCGAAACGAGAGGAGCTTTTCATTTTTCAGAGAGAAACAGATACCTCAAGGATTAGAGAGTTGGTAGGGACTGACGTAATGGATGACCAAAGAATATATAACATACAGGACCTGCTGTTTAATGTAAACACCCTGTAAATCTTTTTCTATACGTGAATTGGGGTGTAATTTGACTGGGTTCTTTTAGTGCAATAGTATATTTAAAAGTATTGGTATGTGTGTTTTGGACCATAGATGAAGGGTAAGAGAATGGTTAAAGTTTTGGCTCATGCAACCCAAGTTCAAACCCTATCGTATACATATATAAATGTCAAAGATGGGCCTTGGGGCACTTGGGGCCTCTGATTTTGTTGCAACCTCTTCCACGTTTACTGAAAAAACTACAACGTTTTTCTGATGGGTAGTTTTCAAAAAACCACTATATTTTTATATATAGAGAAGAAAGAAGACAAAAAAATACATCATAGACTAACAAAGATTCTATTGTGCACGTATCACCGAAACAGTAGAGTATCTTGGCTTGTTTTATCCCGAGGACGACGTTGCTATTCAACTGCATGCACAAAGGAGGAAGAGCCACGAATCGTCTTAAAGAGAGCGAATTTACTTTACACCCAAGCCATCATTCTCTCTAACAGTTATAGTTTGTTGTTCCTTTCTAACTGTATTGCATTTCTTGAGGTAATATCTTTAATGTGTTCAACCAACCTCCCAACCAAGCTTTAGTCTTGTGAGACTGGAGACACTATTTATTTCCATTAATTATGTTCCAATGTTTATTTCCAAAGAGTAGATCTGTGATTACCAAGTTCACTTCAGGCCCCTATTGAGAAGAGGTAGTTTGCTCACTACGCCCAATCGATCCAATCTTGCCTAAAAACGCAACCTGTTAATACAACATTCATTTTGAGGTATGAATTACATTCGTGTTGGTGGAACAATGACATTCATGCTGGTGCAGAAAAATGAACGGTCTTCCTATTCAATAAATTGAATCATATTCTGTGTGAAAGTGGTGTGCTAAGTTGAGGTGTAGTTATGATCATCCTACCTTTATGCCTTTTTGTTGTGGTTTGGTCGTAGCTTCAAACATCTTTAGTTTCCGGAGTGGTACAAAGTGTTGTAGTCATTTGTGAGCGAGAGATAAGCTGCTACTAAGATTTCTCCGATAAAAATGAAGTTAATATGTTTTAATGTAGACAGACTCTTCACAAGACTCGATCATATTCTTTCTTGAGTTGTTTTACTTCCAATTGTATTCTCCATTCATCTTATGATATTCTTTCTTCAAGCAACAATGTTATTGCAGAGGAAATTTCTAAGAAATTATTTTGAAAAAAAATAAAATTCAAAACTGAAGTTTTGAAGTTCTGGTCTGACGAAGAAGGCAGCAAAAAAAGGAAATAAAACCTTTTATAGTTATTCTTTGTGTTTGGAAAGAATTATCGGAAAAAGGAAAGGTCCTTTTGTTATTCATATGAGGGAAAAATATTTTTTTGGTTTATCCGAAAAAATCAATTCATCCCCAAAGAGGAAAAATTCAATTTCTTTTTTCTTTTTAATCTGAAAAAAGAGTGGTTTGCTTTAATAAAAAAAGAAGAAGTTGTTTTTGTTTGTCTATCCGAAGCAACAAGGAAAAAAGAGGAAAAAAAACAAATTTCTACTCTGGGAATTTTATGTATCCGAGGACAAAACATATCTTTACAATTTTGTATTTAATGACACATAGAAAAAAAGAATCTTTCAACGTTTTCATAAGAAAAATAAAAAGTAACTGTCCATGTTTTAAAAAACCTGAAACAAAACAAAAAACATTTACATGAATTGTTATAAAGTTTTCCTTTAAAACTTTTATAAAATGTTTGACTTGTTAATAATCAAAAACATATGTTAAAAAACATCTTAAACAATAAGTTTTCGTGTGTCCCATAAGTTTTTAAACCTGTAACCTTGGATTTAAAAAGTAAGACTACAACCATTGGGCTATGATTAGCGATTATGTTAATTTGTTGCAATAATATCCTTATAAGGATTGTGCCAAGTTTCTTTGGGCTATTAGAAATTACCATACAAATAAATTATATCTAAGGAGTTTAGATCTTAAGTTAGACTGTTTGTGACCTCCCCATTTTCCTGGGAACTAAATATTCTATCTAATGAGGCTGGTCTTGGATTTGGGCAACCATACTCCACCTAGAAGTTGTTTTTAGTTATTTTGGAAAACGTTTGACACACTTTCTTGATTGCAGGAAAAATGACATTTGAATCTAACAATGTGAATGTGTTTGAATCAGTCCAGGAGGCAAACCCCACTGTGGGTTAAGCGCCAATGATGCCCACTACTATGCCTTTTTCTATTTCTCCGAGAGAGAAACTCGATAATTCCCAAATGAACTCAATTCAAAAGATACGTTATTCTAAGCGCAAACGAGATGCCCACTACCATGCCTTTTCTATTTCTCCGAGCTTTGTAAACCCGATAAGTTCACCGAACTCCAATTCAAAAGACGTTTATTCTACTTAACCACTCCGACCTCAGAGATTCTTGTACGAAGATGTCTCTAAACTCAAAAAAGGCGAGCATGATATCAAAGTCATTAGTGCTATTATCAAACATTATGACTTCATGTGTAGGAATTATGTCATGGACGGGTTATCTGACATAAATGCACTTTGACAAGAAGACAACAAAGGAGCTATGAGAATCTCTAGATCAAAAAATATAAAACAAAGGATATCATCCAAGGAATTCGGCACATTCCTTGATTAAAAAAATGGTAGATTTCAAAACTGTGGCAAGTCAAGTCTAAGAACTTCAAATAATATTACACGAGATACATGCTGAGAGAATGATGTTAAGTGAAACCTTCAAAGTGGCAGCCATCATCAGAAATCGCCTCTATTTGGAAAGATTTAAAGAATTACCTAAGCATAAAAGAAAGAAATGAGCATCGAAGATGTTATTGTCGACTTGCATTGAAGAAGACAATGTGAGGATCGTAAAAGAAAGTGGTACACACCCGACCGAGGCTAAGACCAACTTTGCGGAACATTGTCAAAGTTCTAAGTTCAAGAAAGCAACAATAAAGGAAAGAAATCCAAGTTGGGATCTCAAAGAAGAAAGAGTGATGCAATATGGATATCAAATGTTAAAGACTCAAAATCCCATATTAGGGGGAGGAGTAGTTTTATGGAAATCCTCAAAACAAATGGTTATTACCAATTCCACAATGAAATATGAGTTTATAGCATTGGAAAAATGTGGGGGAAGAGGCGGAATGGTTGCGCTACTTCTTAGATGATATTCCAAGATGGCCAACCCCATGCCTTCAATTTGCATACATTCCGATAGTCAATTTGCTATTGGTAGAGTACAACGGTAAGTCTAGACATATTCGTCGTGGTCACAATATCATCAGACTACTACCTTAACCTGGTTATCTCATTATGCAAAGTCCAAAGATAACATCATGGATCCGCAAACAAAAGGGTTAAATAGAGAGTTAGTTGAAGCTTCATCGGGCCGGAATGAGACTAAGCCCATCAAATAATAAGTCAATTAAGTGGACACCTAACCTAGTTAGTCGAGATCCTAAGTGATCTATGATAAAACAATGATGCTAGTAAAAGGAATGTTAAACTATGCTTTTAATGATCTCTGTAATGTAAAGTGAAATAAGAGTAATATGAATTGCTCTTGAATTAGAAGATCACCTATCTAAGAGTGAAGTGGGGTTGCTTCTAAGGGAATTGAATAGGGCACGATTCCTATTAAACTCTTACAAACCAAGCACATGTCTATGGCCAAAATGGACATAAAAGTGAGAACTGAAATGTGTTAGAAAGATTCCTATGTGAGATATGTCATCATCTATACAAATGGTATAACAATTCAAGGGCATCATGTCTAATGTTTAGTTAGTAGAGTAAACATATTTTTGTTTAGAAGGTCCAAAGCAAGTGATACCTACCTCTTCTATGTGCTTCAATTGTCAATATATCACCCCCGTCTTTTGTGAGTTTCTCAAGTTTGGGTCTTGAATGTTATTTATGTGGAGGAATTGTTGGAAAAAGTTGTTTGAATGACATTCATTACAAGGAATGAATGACATTCATGGAGGAACAACTTACATTTATTCCGAGGAACGAATGACATTCATTACAAGGAGAATGAATGTCATTTTATTTTGGAGGGAATGAATGACATTCATTATGATGCAGAAAAAAAAAAAGAGTGGCCTCTCTTGTTCAATAAATTGAATCCTATCATGTGTGAAAAGTGGTGTGTTAAGTTGAGGTGTTGTTATGGTCATCCTACCTTTTGGCGTCTTTGTCGTGGTTTCAGCCTGGGTGTTAGCTTTTACATCTTTCACCCATTAGAGTGGCATCAAAAGGCCAGGTGTCATTCGGTGAGTCGCTTTATCCTAGGAGATAAACACCTATTGAGACTTCTCCAAGCACCAAACGAGGGTGGCAAATATGTTTTAAGGAAATTGCGACTCCTCATAAGACTCGATTCTAGACTCGCTCTAATCATATTCTTCTTGAGTTGTTTTACTTCTAATCATATTCTCTATTCATCTCTTACATGTATTCTTTCTTCGCTAACGAATATTATTGAAGAGGGAATTTCTTTCTACCGTCAATGTTCTTATAACTTGTCCCATTCATTTGAAGTCTTTTTTAATGATCTAAATTTTATCATACATTTTTAATTAGTTTTATGAATATAGCTATGATAACTTAGCATTTTCCTTAGTTTATCGATTTGGAATGTTCTAAAATGTATTTGTTCATGCATCTATATAAAGACTTTTCACATAATAGATAAGGGAAATCGTGATAATATATATAGTTTTTTTTTTGTAAGGAGAAAAATTATATTGATTCAAACTAGTAATACATTCGATAAAAAAACACAATCAAATTCGCTTAAAACCTCGAATGATGAAACAATATATAGTTTAACAATATAATGAACCGGCCACCCACACATTTACAATACTATCATGACTTAGAATACCTATGACTCAAGTTTCGTGAATATATTTACAACCCCGATTTGATTTATTGTCTTTTTCCGGGTCGACCGCCCACACACAAGTAAACACTGAACAAGACGATGAAACAAATTCATCGATCAAACAACACAAAACTACGCCAGAACAGCATGACGCATAAATCATGAAAAAAAATTAAAAACCCAGATATGTATGGAAAAACGACTTTATTGAGAAAGAAGTTGATATAAATAGATGTATATGTGTGATTTCAGGCCAAAATGACCATAATAGTTAATATTTGTATAATTAATTTAATGTTTAATAATTTTCAATTAAGAATAATTTTTCATAAGATAATCCGAATAAAAGACCATTCAAAAAAGGTCCTGATTAAGTAAATTATCAATATCTTGCTACCTAACTCAATGGTTGACCCAGCAATTACACAATATAAATAGTTTGAATCCATAATGTCATTCAATCCACACATTACAGAAACCTTCATTCTAATATGAGAATAAGGCACTAGAACATCAAAAAACACATGGGGCAGGTCTAAGTGAGTTTGAGCCATTTTGGATTTTTTGGAAAAATAAAATGCAGGGTTTGGATCCTTAGCCTTTCATTTAGGGACAAACCAAATTACCAATATGTTAAACGAACCCAATTACTAGTTTGCTAACCAACTAAATCATTTATAGTTTACCCTTTGAACTTAACTATAAATTCTCTCAATTATCTCAAAAAAAGAAAAAAAAAAACACGATATCCTCAACTCATTTTCTTGCTCCATCAACGCTCAAACAATATCGCGGTTTCCAACATCATCTTGAATTTTCAATTACATTGTCAATAAGTGAAGTTATTTAGATAATTTTATTTTAAATTGTATTTATGTTGTTCAACGCATCAAGAATCTTGTAAACTATCCTAATGAATAAAAAAGTATGTCATATAGGTGATCTTCCATACCACAGTCATGTTTGTAACAGTGAAAGGGAAGGATCCTTTGAAATTCCATAATCTCTTTTATCTAAAAGTAGATTGTTCGGTGAGAATAGAGATATAGTTTGATTTTACTAAACCAAATGTTTGGTCTACGTTTTATTGTTGTCTGATTAGAAGTCTGGATTTTCCTCTTGTCCATGTACATCAAAGCCTTTGTACCTCCCCAAACAAAAGATCTCAATCACTCATAATGTGATGCAAATTGTTAGTGTTTTAAAATATATCTGTGTTGAATTATGCCTGCAGTACGTACCAACCTCTTTGGACCAACTTAGATCATATGTTATATTATATATATATATATATATATATATATATATATATATATATATTAATCAACCATCAACTTGATTAGACCATTTACAAATTTAATTGTTTGCCGACTCATCAAAGAAAACTTCATTCCTTTTCATAAATGGTGATAGAAAACCGATGGGGTCCAAAACCACATCGCGCCTCAAACCCTCGCCCAAAAGCTTAGGCTCGAGAGAAGATAAGAACAGCCCACAGGTACACATAGGAAAAGAAACACCCACCATATATGCCCAAACACGAGGGCCCAAGCCGGGGACTCGGTTCACCCCGCCTGAGAAGCAGGTGACGCAAACATCCAAAGAGCTTGTATTAAAGGAAAGTATCCAACTTCCCTAATTAAATCTCTCCACCACCAAAAAGGATGAGCTCCCAATAATTGTTCATCAATTATCCCTTATTAATTGCAGAACATAAGGAAAGAAAATCCTCACCCAATAGAGAAATATCCTATCATCCAACTATAAAGTTATCACCATCCCTATTAATCTGCTTAATCCATAAAAAGCAAATCCTCAATCAAATGGGAGAAATATCCGTATCATCATCCAACTAGAAAGTTATCATGATCATCCATTATAAATACGCCTACCCATCTATGAAAGGTACACACAAAAATTCATTCCCTAAGTAGTTGATCTTCTCTTCCACCGAAAAGAACCGACTTAGGCATCAGAGAGGCAATGGGCGATCCCCGCCGATCTTTTTTTTTTCTTATCTTTGCAAAGGAGCCCGACATCCAAAGTCAGCGGACCGACCCAAAGAATCTCCAAAGACGCTCCAACCTAGTTCCGACATTGAAAAACATCACCACATGGCCACTGTGGGAACAATGCCTCAAACAAAGCGATCTCCCATGATCATGGTATCAACTGAACGCAAGCAGAGCCACGCCTCAATCCCCAAGGATGCAAGACCGCAAGGCGAAGATAGATACCACCTCCCAGGTAAAACACTAGAAACTTCAGACGCTGACACCAATATGATGAGGCACCCGCCTCACCAACCAACGCCATCAGAGAGTTGAGTAACCCACTCAGGCAAACAAAGACCCCTAGGAGGCGCGACAAGCCCGGGAAGGCCAAAACCCCATCACCCAAGAAGAACGACAACATATCTACCCTCCTTGAGAAGAAAATGGAGAGGGAGAGGCTAGCTGGGTTGGGGTGGAGCATGATCCTACAAACCCCGAGAGAATCAATGAGGAGGGTATGGCAGTGGACAATAGAGCGATGGGCCCATCCCTTATCAAGAGGGAAATAGGGAGTGGCCGCTGGAGTGAGGGTTCAAAGACCAACAAGAGCCCACCACATGAAGGAAGCAGTAGGGGCAAGGGCCGAGCCCGCCCCCCATGGACGCCCGCAACAAACTGAACCCTGGCTCATGTCGGTGCCGACTTCCCTTCCGCAAAATTCAGAATGCCGCAAATCGAAATGTTTGACGGAACAAAAGACCCCATTGATCACCTCAATACATACAATCTGATGAGCGATGGATACCAGACCCCATACTATGTGTTCCTGCTATCACTTAAAGGGCCCAACATCGGGCCCGGGTTTAATAGGAACCTCGCCGATCCTTTTCGCTTCTTATTTTCGCAGGGAGCTTGGACATCCAGAGCACACTCACCCAACAATTCAACTAAGCTCCAAATGCCCCGCCCGTTGAAAAGCATCATCGCTCAGCACTGCCCGTGGAGCGACAGCCATTTACAACAAAGGCATCTCTCAATGAATGATGGTATCAAGCTCTAAATACGCTGTGAGCCATGGGGAACTCAGAGCCACGTAGCCCGCCCCGTAAGGCTGCAGCCACGGAGCCATGTAGCTCAAACTAAAAGGAAGAATAGCCTAGAAGGCCAAGTAGCCACTGAGCCATGTAGCTCGGGGACCAAGCAGCCTCGCCTTCGCAGCTTAATTGGCTTCAAAAAGGCGTAGCCTAGAAGACCAACAAGTAGCCACGAGCCAGCAGCTTAGGAGCCATGTAGCTCGGGCCGTATATTAATAACCAAGAGCCCAATACTGGCTTCAGAGCTTAACTGGCCTCAAGGAAAGCTATAGCCAAGGAGCCATGGGCCAGCTTCAAACGAGCTCAGAGTCTCGCTTTAGGAGGCCAAGGAGCCAAGGAGCCATGTAGCTCGCTTCAAAGAGAGCCTTGCGTCAGCCTCAAGAGAGCCTTGCAACTCGCCCCACCCAGCATTGTAGCTCGGGCCCAAAAGGCTAAGTAGCCATGAGCCTCAGAGTTCAAGAGCCATGTAGCCGCCTTCAACGAGCCTCAGAGGCTCGCTTCAAGGCCAAGTGAATGGCGAGCCCATGTAGCCTCAGAGCCATGTAGCCTGGGCTCAAGAGAGCCTCTAGCTCAGCCTAACGAGCCTCAGGTGAGCTCGCCTTTAGAAGGCTAAGTAGCCAAGGAGCCGTGTAGCCAAGGAGTCATGTAGCTCAGGAGCCATGTAGCTTAGTTTCAAAGAGCCATGTAGCTCAGGAGCCATGTAGCTCAGTTTCAAGGAGCCATCTAGCTCAGTTTCAAGAGAGCCTTGTAGCCCAGTTTCAAAAGAGCCTTGCAGCTCAGTTTTAAAGGGGCCATGCAGCTCGGTTTTAAAGAAAATGACAGCCTAGAAGGCCAAAGAGCCAAGTAGCTTGGTTTCAAGGGAGCCACGTAGCTCAATTCCAAAATAGCCGTAGCCTGGGCCAAGGAGCCACGAGGCTCAATTCCAAAATACCATGTAGCCTGGCCAAGAGAGCTCGCAACTCGCTCAAGAGAGCCTTGTAGCCTGGGCTCAAGGAGCCATGTAGCCTGGGGGCCCGAAGGCCAAGTAGCCAAGGAGCCATGTAGCTCAGGAGCCATGTAGCTTAATTTCAAGAGGGCCTTGCAGCTTAGCTTAGTTTAAGAGAGCCTAAATAGCTCGGGAGGTAGAATAGCCCAGAAGGCACAACAACCCAAGAGCCAAGCAGCTCAGTTTCAGAGCTTAACTGCTAAAAAAGGCACAATAGCCTAGGAGCCAAGTAGCTTCGCGCAGAGCTAACTGCTCAAAAAGGCACAATAGCCTAGAGCCCCCAACAAACAGGGGCTGGTAGACTCTAAACACTTCTGAGGCGTAATAGCCTAAAAGGCACAAATAACCTAGGATTTCACAACTTAGTTTTTAGAGCCACTTGCTCCAAAAAGGCAATAATAGCCCAGAGCCCAGCCTAGCTTTAAGAGAGCCTAAACAAACTGAAGGTAGAATACTCTGAAGGCACAATAGCTCGGGAGCCAAGTAGTTTCGCTTTAGAGTTTAATCGCTTCAAAAGGCACACAGCCGCAGCCTGGGGGGGCCACGGGGAGTGCACAGCCCGTAAGGCACAAATGCTCTTAGGAGCCAAGGAGCCTGGGCCAGAGCTGACCCGCTCAAAAGGCACAATAGCCCAGGAGCTAAGCCGCTCAATTTTCAGAGGTTAACTGCTTAGAAAGGCACAACAACCCAAGAGCGAATAGCTCAAAAAGTGTAATAGCCCAGGAACGAATAACTAAGTTCAAAGGAGCATAAACAACACGAGAGGTAGAATAGCCTCGGAGGTAGAAGAGCCCAAGAGCCAAATAGCTCAGTTTCTAAGAGTTAAATAACTAAAAAGACGCAATAGCCTAAGAACGAATAGCCCGTATATGAATAAATTTCAGGAGCTGAACAACTCATTTTCTGGGAGTTAAACAACCCAAAAGGCGTAATAAATTCAGAGAGAATAGCTAAAAAGAGCGAACAGTTTGGAAGGCAAAAGAGCCTAAGAACCAAATATTCGGCCCAACAGAAGATAGAACACTTCAGAGGCAAGATGATAGAAATCAAATTAAAAGCACTTCAGTGACTGGTAGAAGACACTTCCAAACCCACGAGGAAGAGGTCTTCAAGAACACAAGAAAACGATACACAGAGGTGGACGCTTTCAAAAGCATAGGAACGCATCTTAATGGGTGCAAAAACGAACGGCCATCATTATCACAAGACATTTGCGGTGACAGTTCTAATCAAACCATCCCTAGCTAGCCACGTGGAAGTCGCACCCGATCCGAGAAACACCAACTCTCGCTTGCCCGTCTCACAAGGACTAGGAGGCAACTAATAGTGGTCCAAACCACACGCGGCTCGCATAATCTCAAACTTCAAGCTAGGTTTGAGAGGGGATAAAGAAGCAGGCCCAATAAAAGACATAAAAGAGCTCGACCCATCACATATCCCCAAACACGAAGGTCTTGTGCTGGGACTCCGATTCATCCCTGCTTTGGTAGCTGTGTGATGCAAACATCCAAAGAACCTAAGATAAAGTGAGTCGCGACGCCCCAAAATCCCGGGGTCCACACTACCACAACCTCGTCGAATCTATATGTCTCGTATCAACAGACACATAATTCTAGTAAAATGGCCACTGGGCCCCTCGTGATCGCCACTCCATCAAACATATACCCAACTATATTCCAATAGTTCAGCGTAGTTATAACATTTCTCATCAAATATAACTAACTAACTATCTCACATGGTTTAAGAGTTATACATTACTTAATACAAATACATATTAAATCTATAATTCTAATATATATTATCCAAAAACATCAGCCACAACCCGACTTTCTTCAAAAATCGGTCTCAAGAAGAGCCGTCTTCTCGAGCACCCCCAGACTAAAAAAAAAAAAAAAAAAAAAATGTTCCCTTGACAAGGTGAGTTATCGCCCAATAGTGGAATCACCCTAAATGGGTTACTTCCCACCTAAGTGCATATGCAATGCTCCAATTTAAACACACTCAAGTAAATACGTGATCCTACTTGAATGTTCATATGTCCATTCCCATGTCCTCAGTCCTCATCGACTTCACACTTGCTCAAGCCATGTATGAGAAAAATAATCATTTTCAAAACAAAAACCCGTTATTCTTGAAAAAATGCTACCACCGAGATCTCAGAAAAGATGGGACTACCCTCCGAGGCGAATGTGTTGGAGAACTTCTCGAATGGGGCCATGGTCCCCCATCCGAAATGATCTATCGATCGCCTCCCAACCCCATTCTCCCAAAATCATCCTCGTGAAATTCCTCGCAACCATGTTCGCTTTTCTTAAAAACTCGTACATGTACTCACACCTAATTTCTAGGTTACCCGCAAGGGCAATATGAAATGTATTATGCCATTTCAATAATTTTTATACCAATATATCAAATATGCATATATTCTCAAATTTAGAATCACACCACATGTAATTCAATAATATCAACCATCACCAAAATTAGCTCACTTAAGCAACTCACAATATCATCTCCAATGGCCCATACACACAATTATATTCCATATAATTGAGTAAATCACAATTTCATCTCCAATGGCCTATACACACAATTATATTCCATATAATTAGACTCATGTTAATACACAAAGTTCATGCATTGAACCAATTAATTCCTATACAACTCAAGCCATTCATTTCATCAATTTCAAGCACCCAACACATCGCTTTCGTCCATTTCAACCTGACCGCTATAACAAACCCAAAACAGAGTAAAGGCTGTCCGTGGGCAGCCCACTCACCAAACGTCGGTTCCTCTTGGTGGAACCGAATTCCATGCCCATTTTCGGTCTCCTACTCACCAAAACACAGTTTGTTTCACAAATTACAACACAAACACCCAAAACAGTCCCTAAAACTGTCACGGACTATCCACATGGGTCTCATAAATTCCAACATTTCGGTTTCAAGATTTGAGACCGATCAAACGGTTACTCACAAATCTCAATCAACTCAAGCACCACAAACACTTAAAACAGCCAGAACTCAAGAGATAAAACCCACCTCACGGAGTTTGTCAAAACTCCAAGAAACCGGTGCCCACGCTGCTCTCATTGGCGAATAGCCTTTCCTTCTGCCCGAAGAAACTACTGTCCGATTGACCGGAAACCTAGAGAGAAAGTGCTCTCTCTCTCTCTAAAAATATCAAAAACTCAACCTAAGCTCACTCTCTGCACATCTCTCCCTTCCCTTGCACGTTTGGTCTTCAATTAATGGAGAAGATGAACACTATCAAGTTATTGTCTAGATTCATTTAAAATTTCCAAATTTCATCTCGTCCCTCATTACTATTTGACACATGGAACAATCTCGCCATCCTGGCCCATCATCTCTAATCTGTAATATGTGTCACAAGAGTACATGCTATGCGACTTTTGTCACATCACACGCCGCTTATCGCACCCGATATTTCTGCAGACTAAAAACGTAAATTTCGAATTGGCTCTTTAATTTGACGAATTCGACGTGTTAGCTGTGATTTCGCGAGACGATTCCAACGGTGAAACTTTTCACATCCGAGATCTAGGAAAATTTTCTGATTTTTAACAAATTACGATTTTAATATTTTTCGTAGTAAAAAATTTAAATTCAGTGGCCTGACAAAGAGATCCAACTCCCTCAATTAAATCTCCACAATTAGGAAGTAGGATATTTCCTAAATCATTTTCATCAATTATCCCTATTAATTGGGGTTAACTATATGAAAAAAATCTCACCCAATTATAAATATAGATCACCATCAAACTAGGAAAGTTATCAATTATCCTCTATTAATCGGTTAATGATAAGGAAAGAAAATCTCTCACCCAATGGGAGAAATATCCGTGTCATCGTCCAATTAGGAAAGTTATCATTATCATCCATTATAAATACTAAAAATACCCCATCTACGAAGCGCACGCACAAAAATTCATTCCCTAAGCCGTTGATCTTCTCTTCCATCAGAAGAAACCAACTTAGGCATCGAAGAAGCAATAGGCGATCCCTGTCAACCTTTTTTTTTTTTTCTTATTTTTGCAAAGGAGCCCGACATCCAAAGTCAACGGATCAACATAACAATTCCAGCACGCTCCAACCCACCCGACAAAAAACATCATCGAAACATAATAATCCATATGCTGAACCCATAATTTTGTCTGACTATTACTCTCTTTGCACCACGAATACCGTGGCCTGTGATGATGCACCGCTCTTCACCTCAGGAAGATATGATATTCCGAAATTTTTACCCATTAGAAATTCATAAATTAAAGAATAAAAGTTAATAATCAGGACATCATTATTACCCATTATATTTATAACGACTCATTTACTAGACTTTGTCCCAATTGAAATTTATAAATGCTAAATCATTGAACCAAAATCTCTTATATTACTTCACTTTGCCCACTATTGAATCCTGTCATATATATATATATATATATATATATATATATATATATATATATATATATATATATATATATAGATAATAAATGATTTTATAATTAAGAAAACTACTTAAAAGTCATCAATTACATAAATTACTAAAAGTCAAGGTAATTATAGTAAAAGTAATAATTTGAGTCACTAATATTTAATTGGATACAATTCAGAAATTAGAACTAGACATTGAAAACTCTAAATACATCAACACAAAAGTTGTCGATTTCTATCTAAAGTTTTTAATTACATCGTTAACGGTTGAAGGCATTTAAATCATTAGCCTTATTATTTGTGTGTATATTATTTAACACGTCAAGAAGATTTAATTGCTAGAAGAAAAGAAATAATTCCCTCGAGGCTGTTCCTTGAAAATAAAGGGAAATGAAGGGTGAAGGAATGATTCCAGAGCGAGCAAAAGAAAAGAGTTGACTTGTGCTTCAGATATCAATGAAATTGCAATATTAATTTGGATGCATACCACATTAAATAATAATAATGTAAACAAGGAATTAGGTGGACTTAAGGAGAGCTGTCGAGTCAACTGTACAGCATCATCTGGATATTCATTCCTCTAAGGCGTGTGGACTCTTACAATCTTGCTCATCCTTACAAATTCGTTCAGCCACAGTTTGATTTGTACTTTTCGTAGTCATGAGCCATGAATGATCTTGTCACTCTTGCTTCATTGTGAGAGATTATATATCATGATGTACAGAGAAATTGACGCTCTTTTACAATACAATTCTAGACATGGTAACTAGCATAAATTATCAGGTATTTTTGTTGTAGTAGCTTCAAATTCTATGTTTGTGAATCGATAATGAAGTGATCTGCAGATAATCAATTTGTGAATTTTGATCAAAATTTTCTATTAACTAATATATTGACAGTATGCAAAAAAGTTATAATCTAGGACTATTGCTATAAATGCTGTCTATATTTACTGAGAAAGAAGCAAATGCTAAAGTATGAGTGACTAACAATAGATTGGGGATGCCAGGGCTTCCCCCCATTTTATGGTATGGTACATAGTATAAGGATATTTTTGTAAATTGATTATATCCATAATTATTATAAATTGTAACACTAATTCAACATAGTGAATTTTTTCTTTCTTTCAAAAAAAAAAAAAAAACATAGTGAAAATTTCAACTGTTGCCATCAATGCTATGGATGTATGATACATAATCTTGTGTACTTCTCGTTATTCTTTATTTGATGTATCAATATTTTGTTGTAGGAATCACGTCAACCATACTAATCAAAATCAATATAAATCACAACAACTACAATTAATCAATCAAACTGAAGAGCTTGCTTGCAATTTTCAGTGAGGAAGGAGAATGAGTTGCGGCTAGGTTTTGAAGCCCAGGGAGGCTCCTTCCAAGCTGAAGAGCCACTTTCATCTCAAACAATTCACCATTTTCCCTCTCCCCCACATCTTTCTCCTCCAAAGTTGATTCTATGGTCTCTTCCATGAGCTGAAACAATCCAGCAGTGCTTCTATACATCTCAAACACCATACCCACCTGCCCACCATGCTCCACTGTGTTCACCACCGTGGCTAGAGCTCTGTCCACCACACCCACCACCACCGCCCAAGATCCGCCCAACGCCGACCCGACGGCAGCAACACCAGTCAAAAAAGGCCAACATATAATTAGAATTTTGTTCACTTTCAATACTAGTTTGTTATGTTGAAATTTTGGTTAAGAGTGAATGAAATTTATGTTATGGTTTTAACGGATGGTCTTATTTTGGCTTTTAATTCTTTTTAAAAAACGTATCAATGGTTTTAATTCTCCATTCATTTCATCCACTGATTGTCTACTGTTGACTTTACCAAAAAGAACATATGCAACAAATTAATGACATTATTACCAAAGGACTATTGTATAACTCTCAAGAATCTGCATATAAAACTTGTCGACTTAATTCAAAGAACATATGCAAATTTATGACACTATTACCAAAGGACTATTGTATAATCCTCGGAACGGCGCCATAAAACTTGTTGACCGGACCAAAAGACATGCATAGATTTATAACACTATTGCAAAAAGACTATTGTCTAATCCTCAAAGAACGACGCCATAAAACTTGTCGACCAGATATGCCTTGAATCATTTGATTAGTTCAAAGATTGTTTCAATCAGGTAAATTACATCGAGTGGTTTTTGATCTGCTATGCCGCAAGTGCATAGGTCGGACAAGTAGTAAATTGGATTTAAGTCCAGATATCGATCTCACAGAGATCTCAAGAATTCTCATCAACACTAATTACTCAAACTCTACACTATTTGGACTCACAGATAAGTGGAATCACTGTTTTTAAAATAATAAAACCTAAGAAAATTGAATTAATAATGAATGAATTGAATATGGAAATACAAAATAACAAATTAAGACTCGAACGCTCTCCGCAAAGAGACATTAAAAGAATGCCACTGTGGAAACATCAATCTGCACGTAGAACTAACTGCTGGTTGAACCGCTGTATTTAAAACTAGTCCAAGGAATGAAAATAGTAAAATGGGATTTCTCCAACCCACACCATTATCTAAACTTCAACGTTTCCTCGAAGACAGAGGTTAGATAACTACTTTTAATCCGTGCGCTTGCCTGCTTCGATTTTTCTTTTTCAATACTTCACACCTGACGACATGGACCGGTGAACTGTTCCCAAGACGTAGTCATTGCGTTGCATCTACACTCATATAACGGTTCCTTCCTCCAAATTAGAATAGTTCATCCTTTCCCTTGATTAGATCTCGCCTAACACAGATCGGGATTTACTTAATCGACCGAGGTGAACTCGGCAGCGCCTAAATTGGATAAATTGCTCATCTCGCTCTCGCCTCCAAGTGAGAAGAGATTCATCATTAGACCACACAGAGCTAACAGACTACCATTGTTAGGTTCTCATACCTTCAAAATTGTTCATCACTCTCAGAATTCCTTCTCTCGTGTCACCCGTGAGGGTCTCCGGAAATCAGAGCTTGAGACAATCCATTTACGGTATGAGAACCACACATCAGAACCCACAAACACTATGGTATCAAGAAGTAGCTTCGCAAACTGAGTTCATCAAGACTAAATAAAATTCTACAGAAAGATAATTTCCTCGACGATAAATAATTCAATGAAAGCTAGGTTTCTAAATCACTAGATTACACCATATTACTTACTACCACTAAGTTTCCATCAGAATCGGGCAACCGGGAACCCGACTCCAGAAATGTCCTGAATTCAAACAACCAGACAAGACTAAGAAATATAATCCGCATTCAAATTAAACTTTAACAAGAACGTCGTGATCCAAATTTGAATGAAATACAACCAATATAAAAATAAAACTAAAATAAAAGAAAATTTAAAATACGTGAGCCTTCAAAGAACGAATAGATCTCTTACGCCAGCCATGCTTCTTCCGCAGCGCCGTATGTATGTGGTTCGCCAAGCTGGGCCCTAATTTCGATGCACCTCATTTGATCAGCGACCGCCTGGCTTGGTTGTTGAGATGTCGCGACATTCTGTCGCGACTTTGTCTTCACCATGTCGCGGGAGCTCTCATGGTTGGCGACGCGGTTCGTGTAGTCGATAACGCGACAGCCTTAAGGACGCCGCGAATCTTAATCAGAGTTTGATGTCGTGCATACTAAACGTTGTCGCGACCTCAATCTCTCTATAGTACCGCCGCGACTTCGACCGGTTCTCACTTTTCCTCGCTTCGCTTGTCGCGATCGCCGAATAGATGTCGCCGACTTCCTTTCAGGTAGTTGATGTCCTAATTCATCTCTCTTAAATTGTCACCTTAGTTTCGCGATGTCGCGACACACTTGTTCGGGCCCATTGTTTATCTTCCTGGCCACGACTTCTCGTTGGTGTCGCGACCCCATTATCCATCAGATCGGGTTTAATTCTCGTCACACCAAGGATGTAAATATTAATTGTCTTCTTCTTCATCAATTTTTGGCTATTGCTTCGACCTTGAGTTTCTTTCACGCCTGTACCAGCTTGTTTCAATTATGCCTACTACGACTAGAGTCGGTAAGCCAGAACCCGAATATGCATTTTGATTTATGTAAAAGCTTCACGACATCAAATTCTTAACCTTTACGCTTCTCCCGCTGCAACTTCCCCTTCAGCCAATGAGAATGCGATCGCCACCCACATTCCGCCCTTTTTTACCGCAAATTCTGCTTTCTTTCAAATTCATTTGATGCCAGCCAGGAAGTTTATTCCATTTTCTTGCATATAAATCACCTTACATGGAAAATCAATCAGAAAATGACTGAAAATAGATGACTTTAAGCTCATCAAACTCCCCAAACTTAAAATTTTGCTTGTCCCCAAGCAAAGAAAAAGAAAGATTTGTTTGTCCTAAAACAAAAGGACATTTTCTGCTCTCGCTTTGCAACTCACCAATTTAATCGGGAAAAGACTAAAATTGCATTCGTTTCTGTGTATTCAGCTTCAAGTCCAGATAAAGGTTAGTTTCTACTCAATCGTGTGTACATAACGAAATTTGAATTTGTTTTACAAACAAGATAGTTAATTTATTCTTTCCAATGTAAAGTTTAGTTTTTCTATTTTCTTAAATGTGAAGTCAATTAACCCTTAGAGGATAGTTCATAGTTTTGATCTTTTTCCCATTCTCCAAATTCATAGGTTTGTTATTCATATTGATCTCCACTAATGTAGGTGATTGTATAACCTCGTGATCAATTCCAGCCCTTTTGGCTTTTAATGTTGTGGCTTGGGTAAGGGTGTAGATGGAATGGACTTTGTGTTGCTGATTTACCAATAATTCCTTTTCCTTTTACTCACATACATTCTTTTTCCTTGTAGTTTCTTTGATAAATCTCCCAAACTTCATAATGGGGATACCACATTGATTTTCTTTTCTCTTCATTCAAATCAGATGTTCCCATTTCATTTGTAATTCAAACTGGGATTTTTTTTTTTTTGTCACCATTCAAGAATAGTGCAATGTTTTGTCTTTTAGGGCTTTCTAACGCTCTTAGCGAACTTTGGGTTAGTAAACTCCCATACCGTATGGCATTAGGTACTAGGTAAATAAAACAATTCCTAAGAACTTAATTTGTTCACAGAGTTAGGCCACAAGCATAAACCTATTCCTTTAAGTTTTCTTTTTTCATATATTTTCCGATGTAGATCTTTTCTCTTTCATTCCCTTTTTCAGATTTTCTCCTTGAGTTCTCAAAATTTACACTCCCCAAACTTTACTTCTTCCTCTCTCTCTTTCGAATTCTCGTACCACAAAGCTGAGGATTGACTTTAGGATGGGTTAGGTCTCCATCGGGTTTATTTTAAAACAGGCTTATTTTGCCTAATTTCAGAACTCATGGTATGCATTTACATATGAATAGGGATGGCTAGAATGACTCGCACCTCCAAGGATGGCTCGCATCATTTCCGTTGATCAGACACCTAGGATTTACCTGATCACTAATCTAACAAGTTCTAGAATTCGGCTGATTAACCGTGACTAACCCCGAGGATTTTCTGAATTATACCTGGATGAGAAATCTATTTGATGTCATTTTCTACCATGTTCCCTTGACTCAACGCTCATGTACCATGTAAACTCAAAAAAATTGTTTTTGTTCCTTCAATCGTATAACCTTCCTTATCCCCTGACTCTATCGTACTAAATTCAAACTAAATCGCAATTTATGTTCAATTAAACTGCTACTATTTTGCTCTTTATTCTGTGATTGAATAGAATTATTAAATTGATTCCCAACCTAAACCAAAAAACGAAACAAAAAATAAAATTCATATATCATGAACAACTAATTTGCAAATCGAAGGAAATCTATTCAAATATCAAAAAAATTTCGATTCATTACAATCAAGTTTTACGCTATTAATCGTATCTAAGTTCGAGAAACCTTATTTGGCTTTATTTTATTTTATTTTATTTTTTTTTATTTCCCTAGATCTTCTTCAGAAGGTTGCTCCCGCTTCAAAATTTGGCTCACTGCACTGAGCTCCTCTAATAGTGATTCGCTCTTAACAAGGTTGAAGTACAAATTGGGGTCAGCTTCTCCTTTTCTTTGGTTTCTGGTTGATGGATTCTAACCAATCCATATTCCCTTCCATCAACTATTCTCTTATTACACACTGCTTTATGGAATAACGAATGCAACCCTACTCAGTCCCAATCCATCTGTCCTAAAACTCCATAGCTCCAACTCCTTATTCTCTTTTTCCCATTATCTCTCTTCTCTCCAATTCCTGTTCGTTTTTTTCCTTCCGTTGTTCTCCCCATCCTTTTATAGTGCTTTTCTGCTTTCTGGGAGGAATAAATCCATTTATTCCTTCCTTATATTTACACTGAATGGATTAAGTGAGATTCCTCGAACCTTGCTCTTCTGGTAATTCCAATAGAGGTTCGTGGTTTTTGATAGAGAATTTTGAAAGTTTTTCTTGAACTTATTAATTTCCCTCTGATTATTCCCCTCGAAACTGAGTGTATCAAACACATTGGTTCAATTCGAATTTAAATTTTTGTTTCTGCATTAATCATTATTTATTAATTGCTTAATTCTCGCTTGCCTCTTCCTAACTTCAAAGTTAAGAATGTGCGCCGTCATTAAATTTGGGGTGGCAAAATTAAACTGCCACCGGGCAAACTTTCCTTCATGTCGCGACATACCGATTGCTTTCTGCACATACTCTAACCAAGTGGGAAGACAAGTTATCCTCAGCCATTATCAGTGTTATCTCGTGTCATTGTGCATTTCTAAGTTGTCACCACTCATTCCCTTGAAGGACTCCAGCCTTGTCGCGATCTAATATCTGGCCGCAACCTCAATTTCTTTCACAAATGTAACTTTTGGGTCGCAACTCTGGCCTTGTTCTTCCTTCAACATTTACTAAGTCACGACATCAACTTTTCATTATGGAGCACGCTTCACGACATAAGTTTTGTCGCTTAACCTAGTCTCGCACTTTGCCTCAAATTTAATTAACAAATGTTTTCTTACTATTTATCAATTTGCAATTCTCATCATCAAACAAACCAGACTCCACAATGCACCGAAGAATAAAATATATTCAATTTTCACAGACTTATATAGGTGCTGAATGCTCCTTTTCCTATCACCGCTCTCTTCAGCTGTCGGAGTTGTACGAGCTTATTCCTTCTGCCTCTGTCACTCAGATAATCATTCTGCAACATTTCCAGAAAGGATTTAATTAAACAAAAATTAACTTCTCAAGTACTAACTAATCATCATAAGAATTAAAGAAAACAAAATCAAGGTAAATTCTAAAAAAAAAAAAAAAAAAAAAAAAAATCTAAGTCTAAAATCAAAAACTGAATTCCCTATGGGTTGCCTCCCATCAATGCTATTTCTGAGTCCCACTGACTTGTCGCTTTCTTTAAGCCTTTCTTCCTCAATTCACCGCTTGGTGTTCTTCTTTTCTTTCCCCCCCACGAGATAATGTTTCGCCTTGCCCATTAACCTTGAATTCTTCCCAAAGATCGCCTGGAAAAGTTACTCGGTCCAAAAGTAGTGTGCTTGACACCACCATATGGTCCACTCCACCTTGATTTCAATTTTCCGGGGAACAATCTCAACTGAGTTAAATAACGTAACTCGATCCCCTTCTCCTAACTCTTCCTAAGAACTTTGATCATGCCATTTATTTGTCTTGTCTTTGTAGATCTTAGCATCATTACAGTTTCATTTCTCGCCTAGCTTTCACTACTTGAAGTAATCTTCCTTTGCCATTTTGAAATCGAAATTCAGCCTTCACGCCCACATAGCCTCAGATTCCAATTCGAGAGGAAGGTGACATGGCTTGCCAAATACTAATCTGTATGGGACATCCCCAATGGGAGTTTTCAATGCACCCCAGCCCAAAGTGCACTCATCAAGCTCAAACATCAATCCTTTCCGTCAATCTTGGCGCCTTTCCAGATCCTTTAACCTCCCCGTTGAAATTTCTCTGCCTCCGATAATCCGGGATGATAAGCTAGGCTCATTATATGTTTGATCCCATTCCAAGCCATGAGCTTTGCAAAAATTTTGTTTGCAAGTGGCTTCCCAATCACTCGATGATAGTCCCCGGGTGTTCCAAATCCGTCACATGCTCTTTTCAGAAACTCACAACTGTATTAACATCATTCCTTGGGCAAGTTATTGCTTCCACCCATTTAGAAACATAATCTATCGCTAGCATATACGTGTTTCAAATATTGTGAAAGGGTCCCATAAAATCTATCCCCATACATAAAAAATTTGCACCACCAATATGCCTCGTAGGGCATTTATTTATATGTCATTGATATTTCCACCTTTTGGCATCTATCACATAATTGACCATTCAGCACAAATTTCCCGAAAATAGCTGGGCCAATAAAACTCATTGGAGTATCTTATGAGTCGTTTCTTTTCTCCGTAAAAATGCCCCATATGGTGATGCATGGCATTCACCATAATTCTTCGCTTGTCACCTCCGCACACATCTTCTTATAATCATATCAGCTCCCTCTTAAATAATAGTGCGGGTCATCCTGCATAATATCCGTTACCCCAGCTTTCTTTCAGTTGCGGGTCGACCTGTAAGGAACTACTCCACAAGCCAAGTAATTCACAATATCTGCATACCATGTCATTTGGAATGACAATTGAAATAGCTGCCTCATCCGGGAAGTTCCTCTTAGTCTTATCTCCTCCTTCGCTTGGATTTCTTTCTATTCCGCACAAGTGATCAGCTATCACATTTTGTCACATCCCTTTTATCTCTAATTTCCGGGACAAACTTTGCAGTAGCACCCAATTCCTATCATTCTCGCTTAGCTCTTTTCGACATAAGATATTCGATGGTCGCATGGTATGTGAACTATAACATGGGATCCCAGTAACAGATAGCTCGAATTTTTCACAAGAACACTCATTGCAGCATCTCCTTTTCAAATAGGGAACAGTTTTCATGGATTCATTAAAGGCTCACAGCACAAATATATACTCGAATATTTTCTCTTTTCTTTGCCCCAAAACAGCCCCCATTGCGAAATCACTAGCATCACACATTACTTCGAATTCTTGATCCCATTCTCGTGCAAACCATGGCAGTGCTTGAACCAATATGATCTACCTTCCAGCGTCGCCTTATGTGGAATCATCAAAATTAAATTCTCATGGTCTTCACCGCATGTTGGTCCCGGTTTATTTTCGGGAGAAGCTCACACTTCCAGAAACTAAAGATGCCCCAAGAAACTCCTTCTTATCCTTTTAATGTGGTGGAGGTGCTAGAGTTTTGATAATGATATCTTAGGATTGGTCCACTTCGTCCCGTAGAGCGTAATTTACACCAAGAACAATACCTTCGTTACTCATGAAATGCATTTTTCCCAATTCTAAGTGGTTATCAAGCCATTCCTGTATCTTATACTGTCTCTGCATTGTTCGCACATTGTCAAACCTGATCCATGCGAATCGGGAAGTCATCCATAAAATTCCACTAATCTCTCAACCAAATATGAGAACATCGACATCATACATCTCCTGAAAGTAAATAGAGCATTGCAATGCCCCCAAAATGACATCCTTCAAGGCAAAGGTGCCATGTGGGCATGTGAATGGTCTTCGTCCTCAGTGCAATTGTAATTTACTATAGCCTCAATAATTCGCCTCCCAAGAAACAAAAATGAGGATGTCTTGATAATCTGTCCAACATCTGATCAATGAAGGGCAGCGGAAGTGATCTTTCACACGTGGTTCAAACTTCCCGTAATCAATGCATACTCTCCATCCTCGCCACCGTTTTGCTGGAATCACCCATTTCTTTCATTGCGATCACAAGAATCCACCCTCTTTGGAACCACACATGAACCCGCTGTAACTCCAAGGACTATATGAAATCGATAGATAAAACCAAAGATTTAACCATTCGAAAGTACCTCCCTTCCCGATCACTTCTTTCATTACTGGATTAAGTCTCTTGATGTTCAACAAATGCCTTGCATTTTCTTTCTGTAAGTATTTTGTGCATGCATATTGATGTGGATCGACACCTTTAACTCTTCTTCAATAGATTCAAGCTTATAGACTCCTTATGATTTCTCAAATTTCCAAGAACTCTGCTCCTCAAAGATCACTAAGTTCAGCGTAAAATTATTACCGGTTTACTCTTTGCAATGTAAGCATACTCAAATGACGGCAACACCTTTAAAATCAGCCTTCTTCACTGGTTTTTGATGAAATTTCTTCAATTTGGTCTCTTTTCACCTCGCCTTGTTCAAGACTCATCACTTTCCTTTGCAAGAGAATGTAAACTCGATGTGCGTAAAATCCGAATCAAAATCTTCAAGATACCGGGAATTCATCTCTTTTCATTGATTGAAAAATTAGGCATTAAAATCAGCAAAATTTTAGCTGCTGACATGCACGCTTTCTATTGACCTTACATCTTCCCTCTCTGTATACCTGACTCCTCAAACTCGACAAATTGAAGTCACCGCTCCTTCTCCAACTCGAGTGAGAATTCTTCGCATATCGACAGTCGGCCTCCAAATGGTAAAGGAATGGCCTTCCCAAAGATGTAGGGACTTTGTGAATCTTTCTCCACATCCCACATGAAGTCTACTCGGAAAATAAAGTTCCCCACCTTACCAGCACACTCTATGATTCTTCAGTTTTGCCGGTTCTATCTCGTCATTCGGGAGAGTGGACAGAAGGAGTAAGCCCTCCCAAACTTAACTTCGCACAATAGGGCATTAAATTGACATCGCACTCCTCGAGTCACAGAGCTTTCTCAAACTCCAAACTCTCCAATGGTGCAAAGAATGGTGAAGCTCCTGGATCCTTCCATCTTTCTAGTGTGCTCCTCATCATAGCATTGCAAGTTGCAACAGTTCACAATTCCTCTTTCGCCAATCTCCCCGCTCGCATGTCTTTAAAATTTTTGTACAGCGGCACCTCGAGTGACCACTTATGAAAGGCATGCCGATCTCCAACTTCCGAAAGGTTTTCAAGAACCTTGCAAACCTGCTCCCATCTTTGATTTCGCAACCCCATGGAAATTCCGATCGCAGCACTGCTCGGTTTTCTTCTTACTTCCTTCCTCCTCCCACAGTCGCTCCTTCTTTCTCTTCTTCGCTGTTTCGCATTGTCCGGGCCTTCATCTCCATTGTCAGCTTTCATCTTTTTCTGTCTTCTTCTCCAAGTCTTTCCTAATTTCCCGAGCCGCACCGCCATACAATCTGATTCTTCAGGTCACCGGGAAAGGCATCTTTCATCCGATTAAGCAGGTTTGTGTGGCCACGCCTCTATCTCGTGTCTCCGTGTTCTCGAGAGATGCATTAGTGGTCTTAAAATTTGAGAATTGGCATTTGAGGCTTCCACTCGCAAACTTTGTTCATGGAGGTTTACCAAATTTCTTGTTATCCCCTTATGAATCGGCAAGATTTGATCTTCAAATGGGGCGGAGCCTCTCCGACCCCGGGAGCATTCATTTATGCTTCCTCCTCCCCGCCGCCGTTGAACTCGTGGTCGCGACATCCTGCCGAGGATGTCAACATGCCTTTGGCCTTGTGAGGCCCTCCACCATACAGTAGTGAAAAATTCTCTCGTCCGTTGTCGATGATAGTGTGTCGGCAGTGTCAGATTTGCTCATGATAACTGCCTCCTAAAGTACTTAACTCCTCAAGATCATAAACCGCTCGTTGGTACCTCAAGACTTCTCTCAATAGTTCTCTAATTGCTCCTATTTCATGAATGGGCAGTATCTTCCTCTTGCTTGTCCATTCTGCGTACGATGGCATCTAGCTTCGCCTCCATGGTCGTCATCTCGCCACCTACGACTCCTCTTCCTCCGGCCACTACTTTGGAAAACTCTGATGGAGCTTTCATATTACATTTAGCCAGGTCATCAATCAGATCTCTTGCCTCTTCGAAGACTTCATTGAATGCTCCACAACGATGAAGCATCAATACTGCCTTTAGATGTATCCTTCAAAGCATGATACACTATGTCCATCCTCAGTCTTCAAGTCTATCCCATGCACTGACATCTTTTCAAAGAACCTTTGACCCCTCCCCATGCTACATAAAGGCCTCATCTTCCCTTGTCGAACACACACCATCTCCCTCCTTCTCTCCGAGGTGGTTGATTTCGGGGGAAGAATCTACTCCAAGTGGCTTTACAAGCCCTCCCAAGTATCAACAGAATCCATATGGTAGAGATTCATACCATGTGGCCGCTGTATTCTTAGAGAAAATGGGAAATAAACAATTTTATTACTTCGGTCTCACCCTATCTAACTTTATCATGGTTCGCTATCTCCGAGAAACCTGCATGCTCATTTAGGTCTTATGTGGGATGACCAAAAGAACGTTGTCACAACCATTGCATTCACCCGGCTTCGGGCTCAAAATCATTTTGCATCAACCGCAGGGCCGTCCTCGATTGCAAAGTATTCATCCCCGACAATGGGTCCCAAAAGTCCCATTGTATCGCGATCGAGGTCTTCGGCCGGGCCGTTTCATTCCTCCAACCCTGGTCTCGGGTCTTTCATCCTCGCTATAGCCGAAGTTTTCTTCGACCTTTTCGCTTTCTCAAGTTTCGAGTGTTCTTTCTTAGTTCAAGATTCACTGGAATCGTGACGTTGTTCTTGCTTTCCTATGCATTAAAATTTTCCCCAAATCAAAACACACTTAAGCATTAATAGATTAGTCGCCAACAACATTTTCAATATGGCTTGTTAAAAGTTGGTGGCTAAAATAACCACGCTTTGAAAAAAATTATTTTGTTCTTGTCTTTAAATGTCAAAATTAGCATTTCCTTCTTCGTCAGAATATCATCTACTAAATTCTTTCGATCCCCAACAACGGCGCCATAAAACTTGTTGACGGACCAAAGAACATATGCAAATTTATGACACTATTACCAAATGACTATTGTATAATCCTCGGCAACGGCGCCATAAAACTTGTTGACGGACCAAAGAATATATGCAAATTTATGACACTATTACCAAAGGACTATCAGATAATCCTGCAATCCGCCTCATAAAACTTGTTGACCGGACCAAAAGACATGCAAAGATTTATAACACTATTGCCAAAAGACTATTGTCTAATCCCCAACAACGATGCCATAAAACTTGTTGACTGTATGCCTTAGCTATTTGATTAGTTCAAAGATTGTTTCAATTGGGGTAAATTGTTTACTGAGTGGTTTTGATCCGTTATGCTGCAAGTGCACAGGTCGGACAAGTAGTAAATTGGATTTAAGTCCAGATATCGATCCCACAGAGATCTCAAGAATTCTCGATCAAATACCCCGACTACTCAAACTCTACACTATTTGGACTCTGATAGACAAGTGGAATCAGCTTTGAAAGCTTAAAATAATAAAACCTAAGAAAATGAATTAATAATGATCGAATTGAATACGGAAATACAAAATAACAAATTAAGACTCCACGCCTTCGCAAAGAGACATTAAAAAGAATGCTACCGTGGAAACATCAATTCCGCGCATCGTAATCGATCTGCTTATTGAACCGCAGATTTAAAACTAGTCCAAGTATCATAATGCGTAGCCGATTTCTCCAAACCCCCACACCATTATCTAAACTTCAATGCTTCTCTCAAGACAGAGTGCTAGATAACTACTTTAACTGGGTATTTTTCTTCAATACTTCATACCCACGACATGGACTCAGAACTGAGTCTCAAGACGTAGGGTCATTGCGCTGCATCTACACTATAATCGGGGTTCCTCTTCCAAATTAGAATAGCTCATCCTTTCCTCGATTAGTTCTCGCCTAACACAGATCGATTTTACTAATCGATCCGAGGTGAACCTGTGTGTGCCTAAATTGATAAATTGCTCATCTCGCTCGCTCCAAGTGAGAAGAGATTTATCGATGAATTACACGAGCACATTAGATCACCATTGTTAAAGTTCTCATACCTTCAAAATCTTGCTCATCACTCTCAGAATTCCTTCTCCGTGTCAATTGTGGAACTGAAATCGTAGTTTCAGACAATTCCATTTACTGCATGAGACACCGACATTGGGATCGCAATGCAAAATACACAAGACCAAATATAGCTTCGCAAACCTGGAGTTCATCAGCCACTAAATAAAATTCTACAGAAAGATAATTTCGACGATGCTGTTTAATTCAATGAAAGCTAGGTTTCTAAATCAATTAGATTACACCATACATCAAGTTTCGCTAATCAATGAAGCCATCAGAATCTAAGAATCGGAAACCCGACCTTTAAATTGTCCGGGAATTCAAACAACTAAACAAGAATTTGAAGAAATATGAATCTGCATTCAGCTTAAACTTTAACAGTGAACGTTCAGATCCAAATTTGAATGAAATACAAACTAATCTAAAAAATAAAACTAAGAAAATAAAAGGAAATTTAAAATACAGAGCCTTCAAAGAACCCGTATCTCTCTTTTAGTCGCTCCGAGCCGCGTTCTTTCCAAGAGCGCGCTTGTGTATTTATGTGGTTCCGTTGGCCCTAATTTCGATGCACTTTTTCGATCGCAGCTAACTGCCCAAAGCCGTCATTGATGTCGCTGACATAGATTCTCGTCACACTTCTATTGTCTTCACCATGTCGAGCCTTTGTTTGGTCGCGATGTGTCTTTGGTGTAGCCGATGTCGCGACCTTAATCGTGTGTATTTGATGTCGCGACAACTAAATGTTGTCGCGAATTTCAATCCCGCGGTTGTCACAACTTCGGGACGGTGTCAATGACCTCTTTCCTCGCTCGTTGTCGCGATCGCTGAATGATGTCGACTTCCTTCTCGTGTAGTTGATGTCTTGACCATCTCTTAGCCTTGTCGACCTTAGTTTCCTGGTGTTGATGTCGCGACTACTTCCGATGAAGGTCGATGTCGCGACCACATCCGTAGATGTCGCGACACACTTGCTCACCCATCGCTTTATCTTCCTCGTCACGACTCTCGCTGGTGTTATACCTCATTATCCACTCAAGACCGGGTTTAATTCTCGCTCGCGACCTCCAAGGATGTAGCAAACATCATGTCTTCTTCTTCATCAATTTCGTTGCTTGACTTGAGTTTCTTTCACAAATTGCTTTGTCTTCAATTACGCTTCATTTGCGATCGAGCTGGTAGTTGCAACTTAACATGCATTTTGATTTATGTAAAAGTTTCCACGACATCAAATTCCTTTAATCCTTTTGCGCTTCCCGGCAACTTCCTTCTCAAACCCAATTATACGCACTGCCTACCACATTCTCGCTCCCCTTTTACCGCAAATTCCTGATTTCTTGAATCCTCACGTACAAGAGTTCGTGAAGTTTATTCCATTTTCTTGCATATAAATCAGTCTTTTTATATAAAAATCAATCAGAAAAATGGACTGAAAATAGATGACTTTTAAGCTCATCATCTACAAGGTCTGAGCTTAGATAAAAAGAGGATCAAACTCTCTTTGCTATGTAGATTTTTGATGTAGCTCGGCTACGAAGAATAATAAAAATTAAAAAGAAAGCGAACAAATAAATAGAACGAAGTTATTGAGTTTTTCAATAATATCAAGTATGCTAAAAACAATAACATAAGGTGCTATTTATAGGCACTAATGTAAAATCATAACAGAGCAACTAAAAACTCATAAATGTATAAATCCAAAAAGTACTAACGTATAAATCCAAAATAATTAAATAAAACTAATAGTAATAAAATTCATCATCGACTTGAGCTCCTATCTCGCTAGCCTAGATATTAGCCTACTCCATGCCCCATCATTCTCTTCGGGTTGAAAAGAACTCAACTCCGAAGAGTGAAAGGAAAGGTAGCAATCCAACAACGAAAGATCCAAATGACGAAGATCATCCTCCTGTATCCAAGTAGCATTAGAATCAGGACGACTATGCCATTTGATAAGGAAACGACGAAACCCACAATCTCTAGAAGTCATAAACTCATCATCAAGGATAATATCCACCGTCTCCTTATAATACTGTAACGAAGGCATAGTGGATGCACCTTTTCTAGCTTCACCTGCAGACACACTGGAAGACAAAGTAGAAGCTCAAAAGTGCCTTGGTAAGGTAGCAGGTCCTCTATAATGAAAACAAGGCTAATATCCATGTCATTAGGCAAATCAAGAAGATATGCATTAGATCCCATTTTACGAATGATAGAATAAGGCCTATGGCTCTTGCATAAAGTTTTTTTGAAAACGTTTTTGGAATTCTTTCAGGACGAATGCAAACCATGACATAGTCACCAACATTAAATTCCTTAGATTTACGATGCACATCAGCAGCTAGTTTATACTCATTATTTAGAGAAATCTTTTGCCTAATCTCAACATGTAAGTCATGGATGTGTTTTACAAAGTTTTTTGCGGTTCGTACACACGCATGTGAGGTGGTAAAGAAACAGATGGAACTTATTTTACACTAATGCTATGCACATACTCAGCCCCACTCCCTCTCTCTCAAACTTTACATTTTAAAATATGCAATTTGCCTGTGAAGTTTAGAGATGCTGCGATTACCATTGCAACCTTTACGCTTAGTAGGTCAAAATATTGTTCTTTCCCTTATACTTAAATGAATAAATGTTATCTTTATCAAAATTGGTAACATTAAGATAATAAAGCAAAGGGCGACCTAAAAGAACATGGGCAACATCCATAGGCATCACATTACAATAGATTTCATCTTATAATCCCCATTTGAATAGAGACTATACACCTTGGAGTGATAGGCAAAGTATGGTCATTCACCCACGCTTACTCTAAAAGGATTTTGGATGTGTCTCTACTTTTAGGTTTAACAATTCTAACATCCTTAGAAACCACATTCACTGAACTATCCCCATCAATCACTAACTACATTTCTTTATCTCCAATTCGTGATGATCAGGAAAATACTTAGTACGCTTCCAATTATCATTATCTACGGGCTAGGATAGCACACATCTAACTACACCAACACACGCTTCATCATCACAATCTTCATGAAGATCATCTTCTACTACTAGAATAATTCCAAAGGATAAAAAATTTGGTCTTCATCCTCTAAACTACTCGCTCAATATCTAATGTCAATGCACGCTTGGGGACAACGAGACGCAATATGGTTCTTGTGGATGACACTTATGATGCATAACCTGATGAATTACTAGCAATAAACCTCAATAGAGAAGCAATAGGAGAAGCAATAGAAGAGAGTTACAAAACTAGACTTTCGATCCTAATGTTATCAGCCTAAGATACCGCTTGATGACATGAACTTGTGACTCGACTCCGACTCAGGTGCAAAAAGAGGCCCTATTGGAACTTCTCGACTTCTAAGGTTTTTTAAGCGCATCCTCTGACAAGATAGTGGAGGCGCAATTTAACCATCCTCAGAAATGTTGAACCCGAGAACATTAACAAAGCGAGTGTAGATAGCAAACTGTCCTTATCATGGAACTCATTACACCTAAGCCTAGCTTCTCAAATTTAGTAGAATATCTCACTATACTAAGAGTCATTTGTTTTAGATTAATCATGTTAGAGAACAATTGACTTTATATGATGGAGGAATATACTTTTCGTAATCCTTATTTCATAATACCATTGGGTGACGGGGTGTTCACTCCAAATAAAACATGTCTTGCAACACATTTTGCCAGTAAGCATCTTAGCTGAATTGGTTAATTTCATTTTAACAAACCGAAATCGTTCACTATCAATCATTTCATACCAATCAAAATATTCCTCAATAGCAACTAACCAATCAGAGAAGGCATTAGGATCCATTATACCATCAAATTCAGGAGCACTAACCTTGACTTTTCATGTGGGTATACCAGGTCGTTTAACTTGCCTATCCCTGATATTCACCCCAATTACCAATAACCCTAGGTTGGTATCACTGAGGAGCGACATCTTCTCGCACCTGATTTGATGGGTAATTTGCCTTCTTGGTGGTTCGTAATCTAATTGAAATTGACATTAGCAGTTGAAATCGATCACCTAGGTCAACTCGAAGGTCCCCTGTCAGAGTAACCTTGTGTGAGGTTGAGCAATTGAATTACTACCCAAGTTCATTTTACCCATATTGTCATGCAAACCATTTGCGAATTCATCAGATTGATGTGAACCTCCAGAAAGACTTAAACCCCCAGTGTCTGGTGACCCAACGTGTTTCCTAACAGTTTTATCAATATATTTACCTATCTCATGTTTACCCAGATGTTTTAAAAGTAAGTCCATTTTTTGATTTATTACATGAGTTTGTTGTTCAATGGTAGATTGACGTGTCAATTGACTAATATTACTGAATTTAAATTACTTACCGATGCAATGACTGAATCAAATTGTGCTTTTATTGGCATCATGATGACTGGGTAATACAGACTAGACTATCATTTAGATCTCGAGATAAGACTTATAGTCTTAAGTCAAAATTATCGAGTCTCACTGATCATTTGGGTTATGTGAAGAAGAAGATGCAACAATACGCCTTGGTGGCTGACATGCTGAAATAGAATCTAAAATTCCATTGAGTAAAGAAATTTATAAACTATATGCTAATGCAACAAACATAAATAAAAATGTAATGCGCATTATATACCACGACGTGACGAAATATGAAAGAACAACTAAAAATCAAAAAATTTTTTTAATAGTCTTTATGCTCTATCAAATAAACTAGAACCTAAAACAATCAAACAAATATGCTTAAATATAACTAATATTAACTAAGTTTTCAAAGCAGCAAATGTACATCGCTGAAGAACCTTTAGATGCCTACACCTCTACGGTGGCAAGGGAATCAAATAGCAGTAATTCTTTTGATAAGGGCAAATTGATTGTTTTCCCAATGATCAAATGAGAAGGCCTCACAACTTTGAAGGACCAAAACAACAATTTTGCAAAATTGAATGCAATTTTGAAAACCAACAAATTGGATGAGCAAAGACGAAACAACAAATAAGTAGCTGTAAGATGTTAATCCAGTAATGTCGCATCAGGATATGGGCCGAGCAAATAGTTGGCTCATTCAATTGAAGGGGGAGGGTGGTAATAACATTAGAACTCAGGTTTACCACGTTGTTCGTGAGAAGATCATCAATATATATGGAAAAAATAGATCTCGCTCATTGAATATAAGTAACAAAAATTTCCTTATTTTTTATCAGGCGATGATGTGAATTCAGGATTTGTTCTTGAAATCAAGCTTAAAATCCAAATCAAAGGATCGACGAGTTTCGGCGGGACTCTGTCAGGAGACCCCGTAAAATTCCAATTTTCTGAAAAAGGGCAAAATCATAATTTCGGTAAAAATCCAAAATTTTTCTAGATCTCGGATGACAAAACAGATTTCACCGTTGGAATCGTCTCACGAAATCTAGCTAACACGTCAAATTTCGTCGAATTCCGAGACAGTAGAAATTTGCACGTTTTTCGAGGCGCCGAGTATCGGGTGTCGTAAAACGAAATGTTATGTGACAAAAGTCACCTATAACATGTAACTCATGTTACAAGGTTGCATGAGTAGAGAGATGATGGAAATGGAGGCCAGAGGTTGTGTCAAATGTCAAAATAGTGGAAAGAAGGGATATAGGATGTCATTTTGGAAATTTTAAATGAGAAAAAATGACAAATAATGTATAGTGTCATTCCTACAATTAGAAAGGGGCAAAAACGTGCAGGCTGGAAATGGAGGATGCAAGAGCGATTTTATTTTTCTGTAGGAGAGAGACAAAGACATTCTCTCTAGATTTCTGGTCAATCGGACCGTCAAATTTCGTCGGGCCAAGAAGGAAAGTGGTTATACGCGGCGAGGGCAACGCGTGGGCACCAGTTTCTTGGAGTTTCGACAAACTCCATGAGGTAGGGGATTTATCCTACTTGTTTTACTCCTTGATTTAAGTACTTTGTTGATGATCTTGTTGTTTGAGGCCTTGAACGGTTGCTTAATCGGGTCCCAAAACTGGGACTGGCGGAAAAATTTTTGAAAACTCCAGTCTTGGACAACCCATGATCGGCTCACGGACTGTTTGGTGCCTAATGGTATAATTTACAAGGCAACTGTGTTTTGTATGTATGAGGCCTGAATGGCTATAAATTGGGTTCAAAAGTGGAAACCGATGTTGTGGCTGCGGAATGCGAATCTGAGGGTTTTACTGTTCATGTGAATAGTGTTTATAAAATATATTTTGTGAGAAAATGTGTTTGGTTGAGTTATTCAAATTGAATTGCTCGTGTACGTTAATTAGCCACGCGAGCTCATTTTTTTGTGTAATGGATTGAGAAATTGTTTAAGAGAATGACTTGAATTGTATTGGAAATTGAATAAGTTAATACATGATTTTAAATGTGTTAAATAAACACATAATTAGTAAATTGTACTGTGTTTGTAGGCTATTGGAGATAATAATGTGAATCTGCTCAAGTGACCTAATTGGGGTGATGGTTGATCAATAGTGAATGACATGTCGAGCGCAAAATCGAGAATGTTGCATATTGATATATATATTGCTGAAATGGCATAATGTACTTTCATATGCACTGGTAACCTTAGAAACAGTGAGCAAATATTCACCTAATTTTCCCGAAAAACGAACATGGCTGCGAAAGGAATTTCACATGATGATTCCGAGAACGGGTCGGGAGACTATCCAACGTGATCATTTCTGATAAGGACTATGATCAAGTACTTCTGAAGTTCTCCAACACATTCGCCTCGAAGGGTAGTCCCATATTTTTACCGACATTCGGTAGTATATTTTCAAGAACAACAAGTTTTGTTTTGAAAATGATGTTTTTCTCATACATGACTTAGGCAAGTGTGAGGAGTCTATGAGACTCGAGACACGGAGCGAGCATTTGGGGACATTCAAGTAGGATCACGATTTACTTGAGTGTGTTTAAATTACTGCATATGTGTCTTTAGGTGAGTAACCATTTAGGGTGATTCCACTACTCGGGGCGATAGCTCACCCTCGTCGAAGGAATATTTTTTCTGTGCATATGAAATGTCACAAAGACTACCATTTTAGAGACCGATTTTTGGAAGAAAAGTTTCAATGGGTGGGCTTTGATGTTTTTGACAATATGGGCTAGAATCTGTAGATTTTAATATGCATTTTGTAATAAGAGAAATGCTTATAACTCTTGGACTATTGGAATATAGTTAAGTGGCACATTTTGATGAGTATTGGCTCAGGCCCAAGAGGCTAGTTTTACTCATTTTGACCTGTATGTGACTCTGTGTGGCCATATTGAACCTGCTTGGGGACTGTGTTTTGTATTTGTAGGTAGAGCTCCCCACAAAGGAGACTCTTAATTCGATTGGGTGGAGCTGTAAATGGGTTACCCGACATCCACCAGTATTTCGCGGGTTGGCGGTTGTCAACGTAACACCTCGGAATTGAGGCCACATCTGTAACTTTCCTTCATTTTCTTTCAAGAATCAACCTTCCACCCGCACAGCTCTCGCGATCTGATTACCACTTACTTTCGGGCTAGAGTTTTAAATATTTCACCGTCAGGCAGTAACAAGAATAATAACCGCAGAATAAGAATAGTAACTTGATCTCGGATTGAAGTTATGCTCTGATACCAAATCGATGTAGCTCTACATGGAAGAGTAATAAAATTAAAAAGAAAGAGAACAAATAAATAGAACAAAGTTCTCGAAGTTTTCCAATAACATTGCTCGCTTAAAAACACAACATACAGCTATTTATAAAAGACCAATGTAAAATCCTAACCCGATAAATCCAAAATCATAACGGATAAATATAAAAAATACAATTAAATAAATAACTAATAGTAATAAAATTCATCATTAATTCGGCCTTCCTATATCGTTTAGGCCTAGATATGGGCCTACTCCATGGCCCATCAATATTTTAAAGGGAAAATTCTCTAAAATAAAAACTTTGAGATTATGTTTGATCTCATTGTTCCTAGGCCTTTACAGAAGAGTAATAACGTTGTTGGGAGTCATGGTAGACTTCGCATAAGCAGGCCACCGTCCCTCCGAAGATCGCTCTATCCGTAGTGTAGACGCTAGCTAACCCAAAGCACTACCAGAGTAGCGTGAATATTCTTAATGGAGATTATACAACAAGGTCTTTGATCTTTATTCTGATATGTAGTTTGGATTTTTGTAATCTTTGCTTCTTCTTTCAATTTCTAATGTATTCACAAAGGACTATAAATGTTTAAAACAGATTTGAGTCGAAGGAAAAGACATATCGAGAAAAAAATTTGATTGGAAAATAGGTGAGAAGTCGACAAGTGACTGAAAAGGAAGAAGTTGGAAAAAAAAAAATCAAGTAGTTCCTGTTTGAAAAAAAGGGAAGGCCTGATTTAAATAAATAAAAATTAAACCGGAAAATTGAATATCACGAGGAAATCTTGGGTCTTTTTTTGGAAAAAATCCAAATTTATTTGGATAATTTTATTTTATTTATTATGAGAATCCTATTTAGTTGAGGTTCGACCTTTTTGAAAATAAACCAATTTGTTTGATTGTTTTTTTAAGAATTTGTTTGATTCAGTTCTAAAATTCAAATCCAATTTATTTGGATTTTTGGTTTAAAGATTTCGGTCAAATCTAATTTATTTGGATTTTTGTTTAAATATTTCGTCAAGTTTTATCTTCTTTGATTTTGGAAATGTTTTTAAGGAAAGCAGGGAAGCTTTTTCAAAAAAAAAAAAAATTATTATTCGTTTGTTAAGGAAAAACAAAGGAAGTTCTTTTTTGTAATTAAAAAACTTCTTTTTTATTAAAAGAAAACCTTTAACTTCTTTAAAAGGGTTTTTTTTTGTTTAGTTAAAACTTTTGGAAAATGTTTTAATTGGAAAAAACATTTTGTTCTGAAACCAAAAGAAAACATAATGTCATTATTAAAGAATTTTTTTTTTAAATCAAGAGGGAAATGCTCAACCACTACATACTTGGTTGTAAGCTTTTCCTTAAAGGAATATATGATAAAGAGATAAATAAACTAGGCTAAACTCTACACTCATTTGAGTTTGAGCAAATTCCTTTGTGGTCTTAAGAAATTGAAAATTAAAATACAGAGACGTTCTATCTAAGGAGTTTGGATTTTAAGTGGACCGTTTTGAGACCCTCCAATACTTTATTGGGAATTGGAATATTCTTATTTAAGGATGTTGGTCTGGCCAGGTTTCTATACCCCACCAGTTTTTCCTAGGAATACTCTGTTACACAATATTTTCAATTATTCTAAGAATTAGTTATGGAAATAGAAAATTGACACATTTTCTACAATTTTGTAGAGAAATGAACTTTGATTCCAACAATACTGTTCCAACTACATTTACCCTAGTGGCAACCCCTACTATGGCACAAGTTGATGTGAATGCTTAATGATATGCCTATCTCTATCTCACTCCAGAAAAGCCAAGTTTAAATGGACTAAACTTTAAAGGTGGCAACAAAAGAGGTTGTTCTACCTGACCACCTTAAATTTTGCGAGATTCGACTAAAGATGCTCCTGTGTCTTCAAAGCAAGATGACGACATCCAAGTCACGGTTGCGATGCCGAACATTCCTCGACTCTCTCTATGTAGAAACTATGTCATGAGTGCTTTGACTGATTCTTTATACAATGTGTATTTAGATAAGAAAACATCCAAGGAGCTATGAGAATCACTAGACTAGAAATATAAAACCTAGGATGCTGGGGCTAAGAAGTTTGTCGTGGGTTGTTTCCTCGATTACAAAATGGAAGATTCAAAGACCGTGGTCATTCAAATCCAAGAATTTCAGGTAATCCTCCATGAGATACATGTTGAGGGAATGATGTTGAATGAAACTTTTCAAGTTGTAGCTATTATTGAGAAGTTGCCTCCTGCTTGGAAAGACTTCAAGAATTACCTCAAGCATAAGAGAAAGGAGAAGAGCATCGAAGATCTGATTATTAGACTTCGCATTGAAGAAGACAATAGGAGATTTGAGAAGAAAGGGGCACACAATCTAGGAGAGGCCAAAGCTAACTTTATGGAACATGGTCAAAGTTCCAAGTTCAGGAAAGCCAACAACAAAGGGAAAGGAGGTAAGCTAGGACCTAAAGGGGGAATCTCTAAGAAGCAGAAGTTCCAAGGGAAATGCTTCAACTATGGGAAGCATGGTCGCAAATCTTGAATTGGCACTACCAGCAGGAACAAACCTAAGGAAGCTAACAGTTGGTGGCATCACCAAGATGTGTTTGACATTGACCTCACAACAGTAACTTAAGGTAAACTTGGTGATCCAACTGCGGAATGGTGGATCGACACTGCTACTCCCCATGTGTGCCCAGGGACAAGCAAAGATGTTCTCCACCTTTGAACGAACTGAGACTGGGGAAAAGGTGTTCATGGGGAACTTTGCCACTTTAGAAATCAAAGACCAAGGAAAAGCGGGTTCAAGATGACATATGGGAAGCAATTGACTTTAACCAATGCTTTATATGTGTAATTTTAAAATCAAGTAAGAACTTGGTGTCTAGTTCATTGCTGAATAGTCATGGATTTTAGCTGGTGTTTGAGTTAGATAAATATGTTTTGTCAAAGAGTGGAATGTATGTCGTAAATAGGTATATAAGTGATGACATGTGGAAACTTAATGTAATAACTATCATTAAGTCATATATGAATGTGTTGTGGAACTTCGCTTATATTCTCGAAGTCTTCTAATCTATGACATGGTAGATTAGAACATGTTAATTATGATACATTGCGTAGATTAATTAACTTAAATTATATATCAACTTTCCAAATTGATGCAAAACATAAGTGTGAAACTTGTGTTGAGGCAAAACTGACCAGGTCATCTATTCAAAGTGTTGAAAGACACACTGAACCTGTTGACTTAATCCATAATGATATATGTGATTTGAAATTTGTACAAAAAAGAGGTGGTAATAAATATTTTATTACCTTTGTTGATGATAGTATCAAGTACTGTTATGTGTACTGACTCAAAAGTAAGGATGAGGCGTAGAGAAATTTGTTCTCCACAAAAATGAGGTTGAGAATAAGCTCAATAAGAAAATTAAAGTGCTAAGAAATGATTGAGATGGTGAGTATGAATCGCCATTTGTTAATGTTTGTACTCAACATGGGGATTATACATGAAACCATAACACCTTATTCACCTCAATCCACTGGAGTGGCCAAGCGAACGAATCACACTTTAAAGGAAATGATGAATGCAATGTTGATAAGTTCTGGACTGCCACAAAACATGTGGGGAGAGACCATTTTGTCTGCTAATTACTTTTTGTATAAGGTAGCTAAAAAGAAAGTAGAGAAGACTCCATATGAGTTATGGAGAGGACGATAATCATCCTATAAATATCATGGTGTGGGATGTCCGCCAAAGTGACAGCCTCCTCTACCTAAAAGGTGAAAATATATTCTGAAACTGTTGATTGCATTTTCATTGGTTATGCACATAATAGTACTGCTTATTGATTTCTTGTCCATGAGTCGAATATCCTAGTTATTCACAAGAATATGATAATGGAATCCAGGAATGCATTGTTCTTTGAAGATGTGTTTCCATGTAAATCCAAAGAAGAGCCAAGGTCATCAAAACAAGTGCTTGAGACTATTAATGAAAATAATCAAGGTCAAGATGGTGAGGTAAAACCTAGACGCAACAAAAGAGAAAGAATAGAAAACTTTTCGTCCGTGATTGACGTACGCATCAAGCGGGGAACTCTTAGGACCTTCAAGAGGGACGAGTGAACTCTTTGTGAGAGTCTCATGGAAGAGCCATCTAAAGAGATTGATTCCATACTACAAAACCATACTTTGGAAACTAGTGGATCTTCCACCAGGTTGTAAACCTCTAAGTTTCAAGTGGGTTTTTAAGAAGAAAAGGAAAATAGATGGATCAATAGACAAATACAAGGCAAGACTTATGATCAAAGGCTACAGGCAAACTGAGGGCTTAGATTATTTTGACACATATTCTCTTATGACGAGAATAAACTCCATAAGGATGGTGCTTGCAATTGTCAGACACTAAGAAATTCATACATCAAATATGTAAAACAACCTTTCTAAATGGAGAATTAGATGAAGAAATCTACGTGGAGCAACCTAAGGGTTTTTATGGTCTAGGACAAAGAAAGAAAGTCTGTAAGTTAGTAAAATCCTTGTATGGATTAAAACAAGCACCGAAACAATGACATGAGAAATTCGACAACGTTATGATGTCACATGGATTAAAAATCAATGATTGTGACAAGTGTGTCTAAGTCAAAGAGTTGGAACTAGATAAATAATAGAGTGCTTGTACGTAGATGACATACTCTATTATCTGTAGTGATGATAAGACGACACATCTACTAAGAACATGTTGAATTCTAGGTTTGACATGAAAGGCATGGGACTTGTTGATGCTATATTGGGAATAAAACTCATAAGAACATCAAATGAACTCATTCTAAGTCAGTCACATTATGTTAATAATATTCTTGGAAAGTTTGATAAAGACAATTTTGGAATTGCTAGAACACTAGTTAATGTAACACTACATTTATTCAAGAATAAAGAAGAGAGTGTTTCTTAAGTAGAATACTCCAGAGTAATAGGCAGTATGATGTACCTAATGAGTTGTACAAGACCAAACATAGCCTATTCGATTAGTAAAATGAGTAGTTATACGAGTAATCTTGAAGCCAAGCATTGACAAGGAGTCATGAGAGTACTTAAGTACTTACGTTTTACTCGTGATTATGGGCTACACTATACAAGTAATCTTGAAGCCAAGTATTGACAAGGAATCATGAGAGTACTTAAGTAATTTACTGCTTTACTTCAGATTATGGGCTACACTATACAAGATATCCTGCTGTACTTGAAGGTTATAGTGATACAAACTAAATATCAAATGTTAAAGACTCGAAATCCCATAGTGGTTATGTGTTTACACTAGGGGGAGCAGCAGTCTCATGTAAATCCTCAAAACAAACGGTTTTTTCCAAATCCACGATGGAATATGAGTTTATAGCACTAGATAAATGTGGGGAAGAAGTTGAATGGCTAAGCCACTTCCTAGAGGATATTCTAAGGTGGCCAAAACCTGTGCCTCCAATATGCATACATTGTGATAGTCAATATGCTATTGGTAGAGCACAAAACAGTATGTACAATGGTAAGTCTAGACATATTCATCGCAGACACAACACAATTAGATAACTACTCTCAAATGGGGTTATCTCTTTAGATTATGTAAAATCTAAGGATAATATTAAGTGATTCATGAACCAAAGGAAACAAAACAAAGATTATTTAAAAGTTTATCGAGGGAAATGAGACTAGCCCTATAAAGGAATAAGTTAATACAATGGATACCCAACCTAGCTTACTGGAGATCCTAAGATCTAGGCACAATTTTATAAGAATAATGAATGACATAATATTAGTTTAAAGCAAAAATTACACCTAAATAAAATCAATACATATATAACATAATATCCTAGAGTTAGTAAAGGACCCTAAGCTCCCATGTTTCGTATTTCAGGCCCACTGATCATAAAATGAAGTTATAAGAATGTCAAACAATATATACATATAAAATATGGATAAAAAGAAATAGATGAAAACAATGATTAATTATATTTATTAAAAACGACGACTAATTTTTAAAAATGTAATAATTCAATTTTGTTCATTGTGATAATATCCAAAGATAAAATATCATGATTTTTAAGGCTTCATTGGATATATCATAATTAAGCTTTAAGAGTAGTCATCAATAACATATTTGAAAATATGTGGTATTGATGTCAAAATGTAACATGGAGTTCTTCCAAGAGTAGAGAAAATATGCATGCTATGAGATCTACACAATTAGGGATGATGATATTAGAAATAGGTATAATGATGTGACTCCACAACCTCCAAGTCTCCTGCTTCGACGTTGTTTTCCACTTGCAATAATAATTTGTCCAATTTAATCTAATTTCTATTATTAAAATTCAAAAATAATATATTTTTTATATAAGACACTAAATTTATATGAGATACATGAATTTTATTATATTTAAACTGAAAAGTAATGAAAAATCATTAAAGTTTGAGATATTTAAAAATATTGTCTCAATTTTCATAATTTTTAAAACTTATTTTTTTAACATAATATAAATTTGAATTTTTTGTACATCAGCTAGCATTTTTTATATAGGGTTTATTAATACATTCTATGTTATAAACAAAAAAATAAGAAGTGTGACACTGAATTTTCTTTAATTAGGAGGTAATAATTTTTTACCCTAATGATAGAAAAACTGTATTTTATACTCTTAGAATCTTATTTTTCATACTTGCATATAAAATTAAATGTTGAAATAAAAAATTGATAAATAAATTAATTTTAAAATAATTTATTTTCAAATTTGATTCAACTCAAGGTTAAAATATAAAATCTCATGACCGGTTTTTAATAATTCCTTTATACTTTTGTGTAATAAAAAGTATAAAGTTATAAATAAATTTAAATATTTTAAAAAAATTATACATATATTTCAACTTTTTATACTCATCACTGACATGTATTTAGATGTATTCTACCAAAATATTTTTACGAAAATATTTTCTGTAAGCTTTTTAGAACACAACTTATGAAGTGTTTTTTCGTAAAATACTATAATTTATTTTGTAATATTACAGGTGATTGTTCAAATTTTAAAAAGAATTTCATAAAATTTATTAAACAAATGAATTTTTTTTTAAACATTTTTAGATTAAAAATAGGAAAAAGTGTGTTATTAATCTTATAATATGCACTTAAAACCAAAATTGTTTTGGGAACCAAAACTTTAAAAATTTGAAAAAAGTGCACTATCAAGTTTTAGGTACTATATTTGTTAACTTAGGTAACTCTCTTAAAATATGAATTTTCTCAAGTATTTTTAGATTAAGTTCACTTTTTAATAGTTTCTTAAAGTTTGGTTTTAAAAACTCAATAATTTTAGTTTTGGTGGATGATAATACACTTTCCCTTAACAATGCTTCTAAAGAATCAGAAACAAATATTATAAATTATATTAAATTAATATTTTAATATTAAATATATTTTAAATTCTAAAAAGTATGGTAAAATCAAAGTATCATTATAATGTTATTCAATGAAATAACTTAGATTACTTTTTAGAAATTTAAAATTTTATTAGTTTTAATTAAATTTTTCGTCTTATGAATACTTTATTTAAATTATTTTAGGATATTTATAACAGTATTTCAAATAGATTTTTCAAATTAAATTGATATTTTGTGGGGAATATGATGGAGGATGGTAGGGGTCAAAACGAGCAAAGTGAAAGTTTAATTAGTATTGTGAAATGGGAAGGTATGTAATATTTTGCAAGTTTCTATTTATTAATATTTTAGACTTGTCTTTCTTATCTCTCATTTTCTTCCATTTCCTCGCTCCATTACATCTTCCAAAGAAATTTGCAAAGAAGATCACCCTAAAATTTTATATTTTAAAATTCAAGGGGAAAAAAAAAAATATATACATATATTTTCAACTTTTTATACTCATCACTTTTAGTTTTAGAACTTCTAACAATTTTCAAAGTATTTCTACTCAATTTTTTGAATGAAAATGTTTTAGCATGAAGTTTTTTTTGGAATAATAAGTGTTGTTTCATAAAATATTATAATATTATAAGTGATTTTTAAAATTTAAAAAGTATTTCATAAAATTTATTAAAACAATGATTTTTTTTTAATTTGAGATTAAAATTTTGAAAGTGTGACATCATGAACCAAAACTATTATTATTGAATTTTTGGGCAAACAACTTTAAAATGTTGAAAAAATATGCATTATTAA